>ML685755.1:51569063-51665794 GCA_007922175.1 Pelusios castaneus
GTGTGTGTGTGTGTGTGTGTGTGTGTGTGTGTGTGTGTGTGTGTGTGAGAGAGAGAGAGAGAGAGAGAGAGAGATGTATGTTTTAGTGCTTTTTTTGTAAGAATATTTCTTGCAGGAGCTGGTGCAAAGCAAGCACCTGTTTCTGCAGTTTGTTCTGACAATCTTTTTTGCTTATTTCAGTTAGATTACATGTATAAGGATGTGTCATGAGTAAAAATTCACTTTCTGTGGTCCAGTGTTTTTAGTGTTGTTAGAAACTTCACAAAAAGACTGGTGGTGTCTCTGCACATGAAGTTATATCTAAATGAAACATATACATGTGGAGAGATACTGAATGTATTTGATTGTGAAAGGAGAAATCTTTATGCTCTAGCTCTTGTGTATTTCCAAGACGTAGATTTTGATTGCTTTCATAGCAGTTATTTATTTTACAAAGAAGTGCTGGATTTACTTGTGCTTTTTAATGGTCGTGGTATCTAAATGCTGCTGACTTGCATGCAGTTCAGGATTTATGCGCTACGTGAATGCATTTTAACTTGAATGAGTTAAGAGATGATCTCCCTGAAGTCACTTTGTAATCCCAATGGATAACTTCTTGTCATTTTAATGGAAATTTAGTCTGTTTAGTATAGTGCTATTTAATTACTCGGTGTGCATAACTAATGTAGTTTTAAAAATAGTTTCCCAATATTACTTCCACCTTTTTTTAATATCCAAGAACCAAGCGAGTAAACTAGAAATAGAGTATGTGTGATTACAGGATTCCCAATGTACTCTGCAGTTTGTAAAAGTGGTATGGCTGCTTTAAAAACCACATCTCTTATTTTTCCCCATGCTGCTTCTCTTGATGTTTATTTTCTAACTTAGTGGCCCTCTTTGATGCTCATGTTAATCCAGGTTTAAGGTTTGTCCGATTAACTCTGTCAACATTGGCTTTCCTGCCCTACCCACCCTAGAAGCTACTACTAGAAGATGTATGAACAGTGTATGTTACATATTTAATAGGTTTTCTCTCTGTGGAATGCAACAGAAATAAATTGATCACATAGCAGAAATCCTGCAAATTATGAATTACAGTATAGGAAACTGAGGCTGGGGCATGGTTATTGTGGCTATTAACTGAAGTTCTGTGGCTTCAGACAGTTACAGATCAGGGTGTAGCCATGATGAGGTAGCCAATGGAAATGAGGCCTTGCTTACCAGAATTTAAAGGTGGTCATGGTTCCAGGGAAACTACACCATCATTCCCTTGCCATCATCCCTCAAGGACACTCACAAAGGGTTTCTGGTTCCCAGCTGTCTCCCTTTCATGGATGGAGAGAGCTGGACTGGGATTTTCAGGCCGTTCAGCTCCTTGACTTACATTGCGATGCCCCAGCAAGCCATTCTGCCTAAAGGCCAATGCCTGTACTTTTTCTCTCTGAGGAGTAAAAGCAGTGTAACTGCCAGCTGCTGCAAGATATTGCACAGCTGGTTCCAGGCAAGCACCTTTTATTCTTAAGGTAAAAGCACTACAAAGAAAACATAAAATGAACAGATTTAAACACCCAGGAGTCAGCCATCAGTCTTATGGGGCCTATTAAGCAAAAGTCTTTTTAACCTTTCCATTTGTCTGTTCGCTGGATCAGAAAAAAAGGTCCTTAATCAGTTTAACCACATCCTTTTTATGGCCGAAGCCCTTTCTCTGGAAGTGTTTAAAAACTAACTCACCTTAATCACGCTCCCTCCCCATTGTGTTTGGTTCCTGGAGGAGCTGTAGAAGTAAAACTCTCTGCCACACAGTAGAACATTATCATACCTACACTGATACACAAACCTAATACAACATGCTCCACCAAAGATACTATTTGCAGTCTTTGCCCCAGTGAGATCTTGGGGCTGATAATAAAGGAAACAGTCCATGCAGATGGCCAAAAAACTTTGGATGGGTCCATGAGTGGACAGCAACAATGTAAGTAGAAATTGGGAGGGAGAAGGCGTAACAATACGTTACCCCTACAGGTGCATTGAAAGGCGTTAGAAAGTTGGATGGAAGGATTGGTGGGCTTCGTGTAGTGGTCAGTTGCCCGTTTGTGTGGCTTTAATTCCTCCCACAAGTGGGGAGGGGAGAATGGGGAAAACACAAGGAAGTTTGGGAACCCCATTTTTTCCTCCTCTTTCAGATATCCCTATTTTTAATTTTAACTCTGATCTGATCTTAGAGAGCTGACTCTCAAATTCTTCAGCCACATTTTATAATAATTTATCCACACATGTACTAGGTGCCTTTTTAAGGAAAAGCTAAATTAAGTGAGTGGCTAAACTTTGTGTAGAGGAGGAAAAACATTTTTATTGGTACATCACTAGCTGTCTGCAAGTGACACATTTCAGTTCAGGCAGTATTTTTATATACTTTAAAGACTTTGTGCAATATGAGGAAGTAGATACCATTTAAGGCTAAAACCAGGCTTTTTTGTGGCTTGGTTGGGATAACCCACTTCCCTTTGATAGTGCTCTGTGGCACATTGTCTTTCAGTGAAAGTCCCAACCACCCTGGCTTCCTGTGGTTGATTAAAGACTGCTGAAAAGCTTTGCACAGAGAGAGAGAGCAAGAGCGCTCGCCAGGACCGATTTAGTTGGATAAGTGTTCTTTTTGCGGGGAGGGAGTTATTTTATGAGGATGAAATGAATGACTTTTGCTGTTGACTGTTTTTATGTCATAACTGTTTTCAGTGGGCCTTAATATGTATGTCTTTCTTCTGTAGCCTCTTACATTGCAGGTGATCACAAGGTGTCTGTTTCTCGATAGTCACTTACAAATGATTTCCAGTGACAATTTAAAAAGGCTCATTGAGGAGAGGTGTCATTAATTTTTAACCACCTACTGGTGACACTTATCACATATACTAAACTCATAGTTTGAGCCTTAATGAATCTGCTGTTGAATTTTTCATGGTATTGAATTTTTTTCTTGTGCTGGGAGCCTTTGCCTTGCTTTTCCATGCAAAGACTATAGTGTTTCCGTGGTTGAGACTGTGAATACCTGTTAACAATCTCAATTCAGACCTATATACTTGGCAGCCAGATTTTTGGGGTTTTCTAGTTAGGGAAATTGGCTAATCAAGAAGAACTTTAAGTACATGAAAGATTTTTTTCATTTCTGAAATAGCCATGAACATCTTGGTGATGTTTTATTCAACAAGTTCAATGTGTGATTTGATTTGAGTTCTTGAGCTTGCAGCTGTGGTAATCCTTAGGACCAAATGCAGAATCAAGTGGAAGTTGCTCTGGTTTTCTAAAAAGCCCCATATCTTGATGGGATTGTGTCAAAAGGCTTGCTGGTGGCAGTGAAGGACATGGACATGGACATATGGTGGCTAAATTGGACAGAGGATTAACAAAGAATTACTCTCGTGAGTAAGGATTGTAGGATCAATCTGTATACTGTCACGAAAATTTTCCTATCTTCTCTATATCATTAGCTTTCTTATTCTAAACAGATAACATTGTTCCTGGTCTGTAGACTTAAACAATGTCCTTGAGAGGCGCGAGCTTTTCCTGTTTCTTTTTAGTGGGATATTAACTGTAAAACCTCTTTTCCCCGTGTGTCTTGTTGTGAAAGATCAAATGGTCAGGAGAGAGAAATCCTTTTCAATTTTTTAGACTTCTGGATTGAATGTGTACTTGGGTCATTCTTCAAGTTGTTTGTGATGCTTGCGTTGCTCATTAATGAAGCCAGAGGTAGAAATAAAAGTTGCAGCTTTGGAAGTTGCATAGTTTTTAAAAGCATATGTTGGTGTGCTGAGGTCACGTGCTGCTCATCATTCCAGTGATTTATTGCTGAAATATCCTGAGATATGCATGCATATATATATTCAGTATCCAAAGGCATTTAGGTAGAAACAAGCTTTTTAGCTTTAAAAAAAAAAAAACAAACCAAACCCAAAAACAAGCCCTTCCCCCCACCAAACTTTAAATAGTCTTTATCAGTCTGTTGTTGAAGCTTTACAGTAACTATTATACAAGTGGCAAAAAGTTTACATCATTGTCAGTTCACAATAGTACAGTAAATATTACCCTGCATATATATCCCATTCTCTGGCTACAAAGGGAACATTCACTTAGGATGAAATTCACCAGCAGTGTGGAGTGCGGGACAAACAATCCTGCTTGCATTCTGCATTAGAATTGGGGCAGGCAATATAGTTTGAATCAAATAAGAACGCTCCTGTTCCTCTAATGATGAGTTTTCATTTAACTACTCACTAGCTTTTAAGAATTCTGTTAGTTGTTTGGATTTACAGGCTCTTGGGAGGTGTTATTAAATAAATCAAGGGCCAGGCAGGGAGCTGAAGGGCTGTTGCTGTGTTGGTTGTAATTTCCTAGGAAGTTGATTGGATCTGGGACGTTAAGCCAAATGCAGCAATTGAAGGTTTTAAGGCTGTTGGCTGGAGTTTCTTGTCATTATTACCTGAAACTGGTCATTCAGTCTCAATGCTAGTTGTAAAACTCCTCTCAACTAGGCTATGTACACGCTACAAAATCCTTGCGCAGCAGCCCCTTGAGCTTAAAAAGTCCTCGGGTTTTTCTTGGCAGGAACACGTACACACTGCACTCCTTACAATGTGAAGGAGTGTCCACGCTGTTCTTAGCTGGTTCGCAATACAGAGCAGTGTATGGTGGGCACCTATCCCACCATGCACTGTAGCAGCCAGGGTTCCAGGCTGGGTGCAGAGCTCAAGCCGCCAGGGTTGCCAGCTCCTGGCGGCATCGGAGCTCCAGCTGCCGGCATTCCCCGATCCCTGGCGGCAGCGGAGCTCCAGGGGAACCCCGGCAGGTGGAGCTGCTGGGGGAAGCCGCTACTTGTCAATTTCACTGCTCTGTTAGAGCAGTGAAATTGACAAGTATGACAGCTCCGGTGTCCCAGAGTGGCCTTGATTGGCACTCTGGGACATTTCCGGAGGCTGTCTAAAGCGCAGTGAGTGTACACACTGACTAATGCAGAACAGCCGTTCCGCAGTACAGTTCCCACTCTTGTTTAGGTGGTTTTGCCTGTTGCGCAGCAAGAGGGCTGTTGCCGTACAACAAGCAACATTTGAGTGAGCACACTCTCAGCGTTATCGCATGGTAAGAAGTGTTACTGCGTGATAACGCTGTAGTATGTATAAGGCCCTAGTGTCTTTCAAGAGCAGGTAGTAATGCCTTTTTCACCTTGTCCTTTACCCAGTATTAAAAGACTGGTATTACCCATAACTATAGCACTGGAGAAAGGAACTGAATTTTCTGAACGAAGGAGATGCTTATGTATACTGGTGATGATTGTTCTTCGAAGATGCACATTTTAACAGATTGCCATGCTTTGGTTCAAATATGTTAATGGGACTCCTTGGATGTCTCTTAAAAAGAAATCCTTCCTCCCCCCCCCTCCAAAAATAGAGAGAGAAACTGCAAAAAGCGTTGTGTGCAATAGAAAAGGTAAACGGATGCCACAATAAAACATCTAGAAGGTGGAGAAGTCAGTGCAATGTTGGCTCAGGAATAAACTTGGTTCTGTACAGTGAGCTGTACATCTGATGTTAGATGGTAGTGGCTCATGCCAAGACTGCAAATCGAATTTGTCTTGGACGGTAGAGATTTGGGAGGATCACTAAGCTTTTCGCTTCTCCCCTGAGCATGATTGGTAACTTCACTACGAGAAAGGTACATGAATATCTTCTGTGGCTGAAGAAGATGAGACTTATTGGAGATTCTCTCTTTCGTGCTTTCTCAAAGATGTGATCCACTGCCCTTGTAGGCCTGGATCAAGTGTGGGAGAGCTCAATGGGTTTTTGTGGCGTATCTGTAAGTGCTTTCCTTTCTTGCCAGGTAGGCATATAGTTGCCAGGAGTGTCTAGTCTAGCGGGATGCTGCTAAGTGGGACACTTGCTGGATTTCCCGAAGGACAAGGGCAAATTCCAGTTCCTGTGTGTGTTTATATAGAGCATGGTTGTTTAAACCAGATTCTCTTATTGGGATGCCAGAACAGCTCCAGGATATTCAGGTCTGCATTCACGCAATTGCTGTTCTTACGAAACTATGTCCCTTGGATGTTGCTAATCTGCCTCTGCTCCCCGTTTCAGATGGGATGTATCTGTAATTGCTGCCATTTGAGAGAGGATTTTGGAAATCCATGCCTTAATGGCAAATTATCTATGCCGTGCGACTAGGCTAGAAGTCTTATGCTCCCCAGGTATGTCTCTGTCTTTAATGAGCGAATCCTTCATGACACTGTCGGGTAGAGAATATTACCCTTATTTTGCAGATGGAGAACAGGGTACCCGGAGAGTAAATGACCTGCTTGAGGTAGCACCAGAAGTCTGTCAGAGCTGCGACTTTGACCCAGACCTACTTTACTATAAGAACATACTTCTTCCATGCTTTTCCCTTGAGAACTTAGCAATACCTGTTTGCTGTCCAGAAATGCTGTGCTCCTTTCCAGTACTTGTACTTCTTGGGACTTGGGTAGATGAGTGAAGCTAAGGCTCAGTCTAGAAAACACCAGTGTTGGAAGTAACCAGCAGTAAAACCGTCCCCTTTAGTTAATAAAGGGGTGTGTGTCTGCCTTTTGATAAAACTGGCTGGAAATACTGCAGTCTTTGAACTGTGGCTGCTACCAGCTGTCCAGAGGGGCTCATTGCTTAACCGTTCTTTCTAGTGGGTGCTCTTTGCCTCACTATTTATTTCATTAATTTACAACCTCCAGATTGTGTTACCATAAAACACTTAATTTGGGGCTACACTTTGAGGACTCGTACTTGAGCTAACACAGACCACTGCCCTCCACTTGGTGTTTCAGGGAGCAGGGTGCCTGTGCTTGAGAGACTGCACTACGTCCAAAGCCATTTTGAGTGCAATTTGAGGATTGTCTTTGAACTCTAAATCCTTTTGTGGTTTGTGTCTGGTATGCCGTAATGGCCGCCTCTCCCCAGTGAGTATTGTAGATCATTGGGAAAAGTTGGGTAGTAAGTACATGTTCTGTACATCTGGAATGGTGGCAAACCCCCTGTTCATTGTCTTCTAAGGCAATCAGGTATCGGGAGAACGAGTGTGCACAGATAATACAGGAGAATGTCTTTCTTCCTGTTACAGTTTATTCTTCTTTCACCCTTTTGCCTAACTCAAGCTCTGTCTACGTATTCAGATTCAGTTTCTCTTTCAGGTGGAGGTTTCTAGTTAGGCAGGCTAGATTTTTTTTTTTTTTAATGCAAATTATTTTAAGTCCCTTTTCGTTGATCATATGCTGAGGGCGATTGTGGGGAAGTGCACTGCCTAGTTTTGAGGAATAAATAATTTAGACTTCCATATCTAATTTACAGCATCCAGACTTGCATCTGTTAGGGTAAATCACATATAGCTGAATAATAATTTAAAAAAATAAAAGACTTGGGTCTTCCGTCTCCTCTTAGCTAACATTAAGCAGATTCCCAAGAGAACAGTGAGGAGAGGGAAGGCAGTGATAACTGGGGTATCAAACTTTTCCCGTGGTCACACAGTCTGGAAGCATCTGAAAGCTTATTAGGAACATGACATACTGGGGTTCTTTTGCCTTTAACAGGATGGTCTCATCTTTTACTTCCAAGATCTGGGTTTTGCTTCCTTGATTCTACACTTATTTCCATATTGTGCTATAAAGCTACATTATCTTCCTTTGAAGGACTAGATCAGAACACGGAGGCAAACAGTTAGTGCATGTCAGCATGTTTCACGTTGACAGCCAATCCTAGTGTTGGGTAGATTGACAAGCCAGTTTATTGTAAACTAATTATTAATGTAGAGAAGCTCAGTTAGCACTGTCAACTTATACTTTCACAGAACCCTACTGAACACTGGTTTATTAAATTAAATTCCTCAAATTTATTCTAAATTTGAAAGCTTTGGTGCATATGTTACTAGTTTCATATCAAACCTTGGTTCTGTGGTTAGTAAAATGTTGTTTTAAACCTCAGTGCTGAAGAGTTGTGATCTTTGCTTTTTCCAGCAAGGTAAAAAGCAGGACATATTGGGGAAGGAAAAATTCAGAAGACGTACCTAGTGCCAGCTCCCTTTTCAAAGAAGGCTATTCTAGACCAAAACTTTTTCCCAGTGATGTTTGGCTGTTTTCTCTAAGGTCTTTCAACCTCTGAAACCTCCTACCAATATAATAATAAACAGATAATTTTCAGAAATACTTTAAAAAAGTGATGCATGGGTCATATTTACCACAATTTTAAGAAAATTCATAACGCAACTCTAAGATTGTCATGAAACACATGCATTTTCCAATGGATCAACATTAATTTTTTCCTGACAAAGCTGACTGATTATTTTTTTTTAAACTTCTCATAGCACTCAAAATGGTAGGCACTTCCCAAGTAGACGTGAAGGTGCATTTTGTCCCTGGAGATTCCTCTTTAACCCACACAGGCTATACTTGAATGAACAGAGATGTAGGAACCTCTGTGACTTTGGCTATGATCTTGCAAATGCTTTTGCACATGCATAACTGTACAGGCATAAACAATCCCGCTACTTCCAATCAGACTGCTGCTAGTGCATAAAGTAAAGCACATGGAGAAATCTTTGTAGGATTGGGGCCACAAGGTTAGAAAAACAATACGTAATTAGTACGTTTTGGGTAAATGTAAGGTATTAACATTTATTTCTACCTGAACTAGATCGAGCATATTTAAAAAATACCTTATTCGCATCAACAGGAATCAATGTAGTGCTACATTGGGGTAAGAGAACAGTAAAATTGCCATGCAGGGGGGATCAGCACTACATGAAATTGAAATAAATGAAACCAGCCAGGGGATATTTTGATATTTGATATTTTGATATCACTTCTGAACTCTGACCCATCATGATCTATGTCATAGTTATACAAGGGCCTTTTAAAATCCTTCCTGTATAGTTGATTAGATGAACCCAGTCCCTCATTAAAACTCACTGCACGATTTGTAATTGTAAGTACTGTAAGTCATTAGTGTTGCAGCCACATCACAGGGTGGAGAGGGGATTCTCTCCGTATATCTGAAGATTCATAGCGTTGACATAACTTGATCAGTTCTTAATTGTTAAAGGATTTTGCACTGAGTGCCAGCAATGTGAATATGAATGGAACAATGGATGTCTTTATTTTTTTAAATGCACTGACATTCTGCTCATGCTGCTTGCTGAATCTGTCCCTAAAACCTTCATTGTTGCTGCCATCAGTGAAAGGGATAGCGTAGAAGAACAGATTGCTGCACTCAGTGACCTCACCTCCAGTAGGGCACTTGTCCCCTCCCCCCTCATAATATCATAGAATTGTAGGGCTGGAAGGGACCTCATGAGGTCATCTAGTCCAACCCCTGCTAAAAGCAGTACCAGTCCCACTAAATCATTCCAGCCAGGGTTTTGTCTAACCGGACCTTAGATGTTTCCAAAGATGAGATTCCATCACCTCCCTAGGTAACCCCTTCCAATACTTCACCACCCTCCTAGTGAGAGAGTTTTTCCTAATATCCAACCCCAACCTCCCCAACTGCAACTTGAAACCATTGCTCCTTGTTCTGTCCTCTGTTACTACTGAAAACAGCCTAGCTCCCTCCTCTTTGGAGCACCTCTTCAAGTAGTTGAAGGTTGCTATCAAATCCCCCCTCAGTCTTCTCTTCTACAGACTAAATAAGCCTACTTCCTTCAGTTTCTTCTCATAAGTCATGTGCCCCAGCCCCCTAATCATTTTCATTGCCCTCAGCTGGCTGGACTCTTTCTAATTTGTCCACATCCTTTCTGTAGTGGGAAGCCCAAAACTGGACATAGTATTCCAGATGTGGCCTGACCAGTGTCGAATAGAGGGGAATTATCACATCCCTTGATCTGCTGGCAACACTCCTACTGATGCAGCCTAATATGCCATTGGCCTTTTTGGCAACAAGGGCACATTGTTGACTCGTATCCAGCTTCCCGTCCTCATAACCCCCAGGTCCTTTTCTACAGTGCTGCTACTTAGCTGATCGGTCCCCAGCCTGTAGCAGTACATGGGATTTTTCCGTCCTAAGTGCAGGACTTTGCACTTGTCCTTGTTGAACCTCATGAGATTTATTTTGTCCCAATTCTCCAATTTGACTAGATCTCCCTGAATCCTATCTGCAAAACCTATTTAAAACTAAAATTGTAAAGAAAGCGGTTATCCCTAAGGCTTTAAATTGGGAAGGAATGTCTAAGGACTGCAACAAATCTTGGAGAAGAACTTTGTACCACTCTCTGTGATATAGATGTGAAAACAATGAGACATCATAATATAATTAAATGCTGTGGCTGCAACTTTATTTAAAACTATCACTGAACCAGAGTAAGGACCCCCATCACACAGAACAATTGTTGCATAAATCTCAAACGGGCACCACTTGTTCCTGTGTACTATAAACCTCATGGTGAAAGGGAAAGCCATGTGCCCTCTACATCCGTAGATGTTCCAAGGGATCTCAGCCTCCTCTATACTGGAGTTAGGAGAGATGAACCACAAGAACTAGAGACATTTCATCTCACCATGCATTCTTGTGCTCCAGTGTCCAATCCACTGGATTACATCATCTCACAGTGGACTCTTTCGGACCTTAAGCCACACTGGAACCTGCCAGAATTGCAATAACTGCAATTAGAACCACAAAACCACACCACCTGGATGCAGGGTGGAAAGTGAAGAAACCCACAGAACAGTTTACCTATTCTGCTGTGGGAGTGGGAAATCTCTTCCAGACTCCAAAATAGCCCATCAGCCCACCCTTTAGCATATCTAGAGATCTAGCAAACGGATGAAGACTTGCTAAGATGGGGATGAAACAGGGAACCCACAATGGTTATCCTGCGTAGGTGGCAAATGATATCAGTCCTGCTCGTACTCCACAACCACCAAACAGGAGCCAGTTGTTCAGCTCCACAGCTACCCCAGGGACCAGTGGCAGAGGTTGGGACAAGGAGTAGAGCTCTGCCTGTGTTCTTCTCCTTCCCTCCACCAACACTCTGGCATGCTCTGAGAACACAGAAGGGGGTGTGTGTGCAAGGGGTAGAAAGAACCAGTCTCTGCATGCCGAAGGCAAGGAAAGGGAGAAGGGGGGGGGGCACATGGCATACTGCCTCTACTGCTCCCAACTCTTCTACCCTCCCAAGTCCCCTAAGAAATGTCTTCTGCCCCTGGCACGGACAAAGCGGCACTGCAGGGAACAGGGTGAGTGTTGGTGTGGAAAATCATTTTTTGCATTCCAAGTAAATACGCCACTGCTGATGGGTGTGGAGTTTTTTGCACATTGTAATTTGTGCTACTTTTTCCACTGTGGAAGACAAGCTGACCGAGTCCCATTGATTTTGTGATATTTGTCCATTTTCTCTTTCTGCTATGAAGAGCTTTGTTTCATGAATTCTTGCTATAGTACCGTATTTTTCGGACCATAAGACGCACCTGACCATAAGACGCACCCAGTTTTTAGAGCAGGAAAACAGGAAAAAAATATTCTGAACCAAATAGTACCGGTAAACTAAATAGAAGAGAAAAGGAAGGGAAGAGAAAGGAAGGTGAAGAAGAGAAAGAAGAGGGGAAAAAAAAGAAAAAGAAAAAGAAAGAAAGAAGCCGTGGCGCTTAAGCGCTGTGGCTCCTGCTGAGAGCCGAGCCCGGGAACTGAGCTGCAGGGCCGGCTTGAAGCGGAGCCGGCCCCCCAGCTCAGTCCAGAGGTTTGGGGGGCGGCAGAAGCTCCGGCGGAGCTTCTGTCGCCCCCGATCCCCCAGCGGCTCCTGCCATTCTTCAATTTCCGATTCCTTAGGGAATCGGGGGTTCACTGGTTCGGACTATAAGACGCACCCTCATTTTCCCCTCACTTTTGGGGGAAAAAAAGTGCGTCTTATGGTCCGAAAAATACGGTATTTTAAGAACCGATTGATTTCTGCAGCACGACCCTGATTCGGTGAATCATTTAAGTACATAGTTAACTTTTTATCTAAATCAGGGCTTAGATATGTTCTTTGCTGGCTGCTAAACTTGATTTATTCCTGTCATGTCTCATCCTTTATTTGATTGTCAAGATGGTGACATTCTGGTCCATGATACCAGATGTTGAAATATATTCCTAGTTGATGACTATCATCCGCACCTCTGAGTTTGGTGATTTGGCTTGTTAGCCTTCTATAAGCATATGTTTGGTTCAGGTTGTCATTTTTTAAATGAAAAGTCTTGTCTGTTTTTGGGAAGTTTCTTAAAACATATCATATTTCAAATAAACATTGGGTCCGGGTGGCCTAATTTAAAAGAAGAGGTTTAGTTGTTTTTATGACACAGCCTGGAGTTCCTTGGCATTGCTAGCCTTGATGTTTCCTGCCTGCCGGTGGAGATCATGCCATCTCTTTACTTGCTCTCCCCAAGTAGGAAAAGGCTTACTGTGGGAGGCTGAGCCTTATGGCAACACTGAATAAGAAACTACCCCCTCCACCCCCCCACACATAAGTGACGAGAATGACGAGAATTTCAGAGTTTGGAGAGGTTCTTGAGGTTCTGTTTCTCTCCCCAATATCTAAGCTGTTTTGAGGATGTCTGGGAAGAGGAGTTATCATGCGTGAGTGGGGACTGAAATCGAGGCTACTGTTCAGATGCTCTGGAGTGGGTGAGGGGGAGCAGAAGCCGTTTGGATTTGAGTCAGTTTTCCTCAGTTCCTCCTCCACCCGTTCCAGCAATGGCAGGGAGGGTGGATTTTGCTAAGCAAGGCCTTGGCTCTACTACCCCTCTATTGCTGCTCTTCTAGTTAGAACTGCAGCGGGTGGGGGTAGACCATGACGGGAGTTGGGGAACTCATTCTGCCCCTGAAATCCTAGGACAGGTCCTGGGGATCCTAGGAACATATCTCAGGTGTAGGAGGGACAAGGAGGTGACAGGGGAGAGACGTATGGGGGGGGACACAATTCCGTGGTATGGATTATATGAAAATCTTTCTAATACTAATTCAATTAAAGGACACTGTTAGTTTGGATTAGTAGTTGGAGGAAAACTAGATATGAACCATCCTATATGAATATATGCGTGGGTTTTCCCACTACTACTAGACAAAAATAAAATTTAAAGCCCTACTTTAATGTGCTTATGTGAAGCTATTCACCCCTGGGAATAGCTCCCTGTTTGTGTGCAGGAGGTTGAATGCTACATTACTTTTATAGGGTACTCTGTAGGGAATTATTTTATCAGTTCTTAGTGAGTAGTGTCTGCATGTCATTTCAAAGTTGAAAGAGGTTACTTCAGTTTTATGCCAGGAGATGCAAATCACTGTCTTAGAAATGCCTGCTTTGATGGAAAGGGTAGGTTTTAAGGAGGCTAAAATCTGGTAATTACACTTAAATTTCAAAAGCGGTATCAGGAATGTTCACTCCCACTTAATTTGAACTTGGATGACTTTATTGGTACTTATTCTGAAATGGTTTTTGAGAGTAATAGGACAGAGATGATTTGTAAGCCATATAGAAAATGGTGAGAAAGGTTAAGTGTAAAATACTGTCAGCTCCAGTGAAAAGAGAGCCCTGTGAGATCTTTAGTTATTTGTAGCATTTTGTATGGAGAACAGCCGCCATGCAAGGAGATTAACTGTTAACCCTCTCTTTCAAAAGGAAGCTGCTTTTTAGCTTGTGTGTAATTAACAGAGTTGTCTCTATAATTTATTTGTTCAACTGAGTTTTATGCTATTAATAGAAGCCTGATACATCTCTCTTGAATCATTAGATCTGTGGAAGTCTATCAAAGGGGGATGTTCATGGAGATTATGTATGTATTTGCATGCAAAGAATTTTAGATATGTTTTGCTGGGCTGTCCGAAAAAGGACTTGGACTTTGGAATGTTAACTCATAGTTGCTACTTTACTTCTGATGACTCAGGCCTCTCCAATACTGGTATGACTAAATTCAGCAGGAGCGTAATATATTTTCTTTTAACTGGACTGTTTTATCAGTACCACCTTTATGGTGATGCTGTTATACTGGTATACAAGTGCCTGATACTAATACCGCTTATTCCCCTTCCTGTCTGAGGGTAAGCTATAGCAGTACTGGGCACCTTTATACTGGTGCATAACTATGCCTAAAAAGGGGGAATTTGTACAGCTTTAACTCTGCCGGAATAGCTGAAGCAGCACAGCTTTTGTGTGTAGATGTGGGCCTAAAAACATGTACATATCAACCAAACAAATTTTTATATCCACATCTGATGAGTGGCCTAACAAGATTTGATCTGTAATGTTCCTTCCTTCTATAGTGAGTTTTATTTGTTAGAAAATAACTGGTTAGATATGTGATGACTCTGCTGTGGGAAGTTACAGGCACATTGTCCAGAGTATTCTGCAATGGGAAATACTCAGTTCCAAGCAATAATGAGTTAATGAAAGGATGGGGTGCCTTAGCAGGCTAATCTTATGGAATTAATGCTTACTTTCTCTTTACCTAGTAGAGTTCTGACCATCTGGACATCCATGTCCGTTGGTCATTATCAATGCTAGCATCTCCTTTCATTTGTTCTTCTATCTGGTTTATACTCGGTAGCAACCCAACAAACAGAATGAGATGCTATTGTGCTTTAATGAAATAAAACTATATTAAAATTAACATTTCAACTAAATGTTTTTGTTTTTATAGTTTACCCTTAATCTCACTTAGTATGAACTCTCTATTTGGTTTCAAGTTCTCATTAGCTCAGTGTACATTTTTTCACCTGGTTTCACTGACTGATCAGGGCTCAGTCATGCTAGGCAGAAAAGTCAGTCCGGAGGCTGTTTGGCAAACTGGCTTGGTCATTAGTCTTAAAAAGAGACCACTGAAAACTGTTTCTTGACTGAGAGTTCAGTTGGAAAAGTAAGATTTGCCCTCTGACAATGGTGTCAGAAGTTTGGAGACTCTAATTCGAGTCCTTACCTGAAAGCATCTCTTACTAAGGGATGTATGGACCATTTGGCCAAGGTAGTTTTGTTAAGACCCAAAACACTGGTTCTCACTACAGTTTGGCCCCCCTTTTGCCTTGAGAGTCCATTGGCCCTCTCTGCAGGAGTCTGTTGAAGATAATACCACTAAGGCCTGGTCTACACATGCTGCTGTTTTCATTGGAAATCGAAGGGAGATACGCAAGTTACGTAAAATAACTTGCATTTCTCCCTTTGATTTGGAAATGCCACTTACCTCCATGTCTCCACTGCGCTGAGTCAAAGGGAAAAGCCGTCCCTTCGACTCAGCACTATTCTTCTTCAGTGGGTGGACTTACTGAGTTGAATTCTGGATTGATTGAGTGGGTCTTCACTGACTGCTCAGTCAATCTGGAAAAATCAAACTGACAGTGGTGAATTTGCTGCCGTCAGGGTAGACTTGGCCTCCGTAAAAGGAGAATATGTTAGCCTCCAGTTCTACTTAGGAATGAATACCCCAGGATGTTACAGTGCTGGCTCCCCACTCAGAGGATGGCCCCCTCACCTCCAACGGATTATATTTATTATCATAGTTGTACCTAGAAAGCATCTTCCAGGATTAGAGCCCTCTTGTGATAAGTGCTGTTGGGAAAAAAAAAAAAAAAAAAAAGAAACAAATGGGGAGGGAGGGTAGCCCCCGCCCCAGAGAGTTGTCCATGTAGGTTATCCATTCTACCTAGCTAAGAAACAGATTTAACAAGTGTCTTCCAACTTTTAGTCTTCTTGAGAATGTAAGGGATCATGCTTATTCTGCTTCTTAATGCTCCTTTTATTAACTCCCATTTTGTATCAAAGATTTTTACAGCCTCATTTTAAGAGGATATTTTTTTAAATAGACCATCGATGCTCTGAAGCTTATCTTTATGACGCATGTTTAAGAAAGAGTAGTGCTTTATTCTCTTTGCCTATGGCTAATCATGCCTCATCCCGCAAATAAACGTAATGGTTCTTATGGCTTGTATGATAGAAGACTTCCTTTCTTAAGTTTCCCAGGAAGTGATTTCTACAAGTGAACCTACATGTACCTGGGAAGCAGTGTTTGCTATTCTGGTAAATTGAACGCAATATGACTCATGTTATGAGGGTTAAGAGCACTTCTTGCAGCATGCTAGGGAGGTTTAGTCTTCCAAGGCTCCTGTGGGAACTGACCAAAAGGAGGCTTTCTGGTAAAGTACACTGGAAAGCTTTCAAAGAAATCCTCACTTGTTTTGTGTCATAACGTTCTGGAAGCCCATGTGGCAGGACACGTTCTTGCCAAGAATGAGCTCTGAGCTGTATTTTGAAAATAAAGGCGGTCCTTAAAATCAGCACCCGCCCCCATGTGTTGGAGGAGTGACTTGCCATTGATATAAAATACCCTCCTTTATTATGTACCTCTCCATGGCTACAGTTCAATGTCACGCGGTTATATTTGCATTTATTTACATGCTGATTTAGTAACACGGTTGCTACTTAAAGCAATTTAAAAGCAGGGATGAGTTGGGAATACGTCTGATAGGAGTTGGACCGCCTCCATATTGCAAGTGCTCTTTTATCAGTTATATGGTGGCTGACAAACTTAAAACTGATTATCTTAAGCCTTTTAGGTTGTGGTAATGAATACTGAAATGTAAGGTGCTACGAGTCTGATTTCCAAAGTCTGGGTGCTTTGACTTTTCTAGAAGTCTTTTAAGGTTGCTTCCCAAGATGTGTAGTCTCTATGAAAATGTTGGCCTACATGCTGTAATCTACCTAGCTAGGTTATGTTTGTATAACAAATTCCCATTCATATTATGGCATGTGCTGTGTTAATTAGATTATTTCTTGTATAAAGAAACCAGGTATAAGCTCAAAAGTGAAGAAATGAATTAAAATTTTGAACCATATTTTTGTCTTTGAGGGTTAATATTTTAACCTTAATGATTTATTAATGTGGGAGTGGGGAGCTTCCCCAATTGAAAGCTACATGTATAGGTGTTACGTGTGTTACGATATTGTAAGTGTCATGGACTTCAGATGGACTCAGAATGCAATTTATATAAGTGAATGTGAAAAATCAAGTGTGGTCCTTGCAAAATCATCTAGCAGCCCTCTCTTCTGCAGAGTTGATGCATCACTGGACATTAATACCATATCAGAGAGAGATTAAAATTATTCTCCCTCTGGATTCCTCAGTGATTTCTAAGAACAAATTTAATTTTTAAATACAACTAGCCATCTTATTATGGGAAATCTTCATCTGCCTGCCTGTTTATAATGTCACAAGGATTTCAGTGCTCTCCTTCCCCACAAATGATGGAAGTCTGTCTCATCCTAAAAGGGAAGTTCTCGTCTGTTGAAATGTTATGGCAGTGTACGGTCTTATGACTTGTCAAGTAGAAAATGAAGAGAGTAAAGCAGACAGTGAAGAGTTAAAATGGTCACAAGCCAACAGCAAGTAGGCGCAGGTAAAAGCAGTTGCTTTCAGAGCTGTACTCCATTCTGGACTTGGAGTGTTGCAGGATTTTTTATTCTGCACAGGTAATTGCTGCATGGGTTGCCTTGAATATTAACGTCTCTCCTGCCTTTTGTGAAGCCTCCTTGGAAAGGGGCGCTGAGTAGGGGGACAAGGCTGATGATGAGTCATTCTGTCCGTTGTCCAGGCCAGGGAATGGAAAGAAGTGTGGTGGAGAACTTTGGCAAACAGGGATTGTGTTTTGGGGGCTTTGATGTTTATAGGCTGTGTCCGTTAACCCAGTGATCGTAAGTGTAAGATGCATTATCCTCTTGTATGAACTGGCGCTTGAAATGAATGCAGGTAAAATGGTGGCATGCCTACAAAATTTATGTTCCTTTTAAGCTTTTAATTTTTTTCCCACCCACCTCCTAAAGCAGATTACAAAGTAATAGGGCTAGGGCAGAACTGATTTTAGGCAGCCAGTCTAAGGATTGGCACCTGCCTCCTCCCCAGTAACTGTGCACTTTCATTAGTGCAGCTTTAAACAGAACTTCCCTCCTCTGTGCCTTTGGAGTGTGAGAAGGGGATGATTTGGCCCAATGTTCTGAATGCAACGAACAAGGACAAATGATGGTAAGAAAATATGTGGGTAACAGCAAGTGTATCCTAGTGACAGAAATCATGCAACACAAAAGGCAAAGGGAGGTATTTTTTTCTTCTCTTCCCCGCCCCGTATTTTTCTCTCCACTATCTCACTTTGCTTTTTATTGAAGGGGGGGCCGCCTTCTGGTCTTCAGATGATTCACAAGAAAATTCCAGTGACCCAGATCTTCTAAAAAGCTTTATTGTAAATCTTTTCAATATAAGTCACTACCAGCAACTAATGCTTCAGAGAAGGCCGCTGCCACTACCGTAGTTGTTGCTATGGAGAGGTGAGAAGTTCTGGGGTTTTGCCCTTTACTTGCATCTGACTGATTCAATTTACTCTTGAGATGTCACTTCCACCCCCTCGAAAAGTGGCTAGGAAATTAACTACTTTCTCAGATATAAATGCCAAATGCCTTATCACTTAGCACCCTACAATAAAATGCTGTGTGTGTCTCATTGCATAATGGGACAGTAGGGACTACAGCATCTTATCCTGGCTCTTGAATTAATCTCTTTTGGCTTCCTGTAAGTCCCTTAACCCTTCTGTGTCCTAGGTAACTTAGGAATTGATACCGGATCAGACTAGAGGTCACCAGTAGCATCCCCTATTAAATGTTTCTGAGGGAGGTGCAAGGTTTCAAGACATTCCTGCCCCCAAGAAAAAATTACTTTTTCACCTCCAATAATTGAAGACTGTCTTAAGCCCTAAAGCAGCTATCCTTTCCAAAATTTCCTTTTGCATTCATATCGTGATGAGGGTTGAAAGGAAGGATTTTTATATTCTAGAACATGATATAAAGGAATCAATATTTTAGTATGTAAAATAATATTAGTTTAAAAAATGTTTAGAAGTGGGGAAGGAGGAAGGTTTTTTCCCTTTTTATTAGAAATGCCCAGCAGCCTTAAATGGAAGTGATTGTGAAACACCTGATATAAAGATGGCACAGACGACTGAGGCAGATTTCTTGTTAAATGTACTGTACTAGTTCTGAGCTTTGAGTAAGCATCACATGACTTACAAGAAGAACTTAGCACTTGAATGACTAAGTATTTTATGGCTTCTGACAAACCTGACCGCACAGGCTTCTAAGAAAAGAACAGTCTCCGGGATAAAGCGTGACAGATCCATGTGATTCTTCAGCTCCTTGGGCAGTTTCTCTTGTGATGCGAAAAGGCAGTGAGAATGTTGTAAACTGGGTCGTTTCCAGTTTTAATCAAATTTTTTAGCTTCCCCGCAGCATGTGGGAATCCTGCCAAAGTAAATTTAGTTGGGTGCACTGAAATGTGGATAAACAAATGTTGTTTGTCACACTGCTCTCTCATCCTGCGTGCTGGACCTGTTTCAAAGTGTTTTCTGACAAGAAATTGAATTAGCTGGTGCCCATACGGAAGTGGGCAGCAGGCAAGGTGCAGGGAAAGTAGAGTTTAATGATGGAAATTTACAGCTGGGGGCTATGAAGAGAGAATTGCTTGATGTCACTATAGTTCAGAGGTGTTATGAAAGGAGTATATGGAAAAAGTAGCTGTTTGTTTTGTACTCAGTCCTGCGAAGTGTTAAGCCCTCTGTTCAGTAAAGCATTTAATCATATGCTTAACTTTAAACTTGAGACTACTCATGTGCTTAAAGTTAGGCATGTGCCTAAGGATTGCGGGATTAGAACCAGAGTGGTTGGTATCCTGCAGTGTTGAACCTCTAGCATCTCTGAAATTAAAGGAGACCTCTAAAGATTTTTGTGGGTGTCTGTCTGGTTGTTGAAAATTTCTACCTCTGAAGCAAATGGATTCATTCAAACTGAACCTCTTACCTTGCGTTAAAGGAGCATGCCAAAGTAAATGCTTATTTCATCAAGGAAAGCTTGCTGATTTTGAATGTTTGACCTCTTGTGTTCTAAGGGACTGCATTGATTCAACGGCAGACTTTAGGAAATGAGAGAGTGGGACTCGATTTGGATGTTCCCAATTGAAAGAGAAGTTTAAACTTATTTTAACTTGAATTTCAAGTGTTTTTTTGTGATCTAGTGTTTGTAACTAAAAAAGCACATGGAAATGGATTCCTTCAACTGAAGTGGCATTAGCAACATGTGCAGAATTGACTGAGTTTGGGCAAGTTACTTAAGCTTTGTCTACATTTTTACCGGCTTGTATGATGGAGATACCTACTCCTGCGTGAGGCTCAGTTCAGTATGGCATTGATCAGAGCTGTATGTTTATGTTGAGGGAGATGGTGATGGTAGGGGATCTGTTGCTGACGGGTGGCGCGGTGGAGGGTTAGTAGCCCTGATATCCTCCTTATCTCAGTGTTGTGTATTGTGGATAGGCTTTCGGCCAGCTGGCCAGTGGCTGGTCAATCAGCAGTCAGTTTCAGCATTAATCCCGTTAGCTCTGTGCTTTCACTTTCTCGCAAAAGGAGCCAATCACGTTTTCCCATTTATGTGGTTTGTTTGAGCATAGCAATCGTTGTGGGCTTGTTTGGTTTTTATTTTAATGTCTCCTCCAAATGCAGCTGATGGCCAGTCCTGTGTTGTGCCTGACAATTTGCGGTCAGAGAGACAGAAGAAGAGAAATGTTTTCATTTAGTTACTGTGGGATCCATCTTTTTAATCTTATCCCTGTCTTTTTTTTTTTTTTTTTTTTTTCCCCCCACCCCCTTCAGCTGCCTCCCTTGATCTGCCGTATGGAGTTTTGTGGCATCAGCTGCTTGTACTCAGTACTTGCATGCTGGAGCTGCCCTGCCTGCTGGCTATGTCTGTGATGGGCATTGTTGAGGAATTAGCAGCATTTGACAGTTGGCATTCTCTTCAGATGCGTAAATCTCCTCCCCACCATCATTATCTTTCCTAAACTAGGAGCACGAGTGCTACTAAACCCATGGATATGACAGTCTCTGTGTAGTAGGTCTATGGAGGGGAAAGGAGGGAAATTAATCTCTATTATCTTTCAGGTTTGCTCTTGGAAGATGATAAATCACAGTGTAATCTTGTTCTACATTGGCTCAGAGTTCAGGAACTAAATCTAATCCTGAGTTTGAGTACTTAAATGGCTGCTATGTCGCCAGGCCAATAAACAAAAGTTTTTCAAGGAAATCTGATAATTGGATCAAGATATAAATGAATGGAGATGGGTATCTGAAAATTCCTAGTAAAACAGGAAGCACAGTATCTATTAATGCCCTTCTCCTGCAATGAGCGCTGTGCAGAACGAAGGCCTAAATCATGACATAAAATAGCAAATAATTGCTCAAAAATTAATCCTTCTGTGTAACAAAGGAGAAAATTGCTGACGATAGAATCATAGATGATTAGAGTTGTTTGGGACCAAAGGAGATCGTCTAGTCTAACTCCCTGCGCAAAGCAGAATCAGTCCAACTAAAATCAGGGGTGTCATACTCGCTTACTAGGTGAGCCAGATTTGACTTAAATGTACTTACCATAAATCAAAATACTAGGGCACTCTCATAGCATCGCAGAGTGCGGTGTATGCGAAACTGCACTCCGTGATTCCCCCCCCCCCCCAACCCCCCTGGGAGAGAGAGTGGTCCTGCCAAGTGCAGTTGTGGGCCGAATGTAAGAGGTTCGTGGCCCACAGGCCGCATGTTTGACACCCCTGAACTAAATCATCCAGCCGGGGCCCTGTCTGGTATTACAATATTATTTCTTTAAACAGTCCCACAATTGCAGCAAAGAAGTCATAAAAGCACCCATCATGCCTTTGGAGGCAAGACAAAAAAGAAACCAGCATTGATATTTTGTTCTTTTGTGTTTTCTTTATTCAGCTATGAAAAGTACAAGTGAGAAAGAGTATATAAAAATTACTGTTCCTTTTGGAACTGGGTATAATGTCTCTGTGTTTATCAAAATCGGATCACTTCAAATTGAAATTGTCAAATTTGTTGAAAGGGAAGACGATTGTTCTGAATCAGTGACTTGAAATGAAGCGTAACAAAGTTGTACTAAAGACTGTAACTTGGAATACTAGGAACAAAATCACCTGTTGAAAGACAAGTAGCAGAAAAGTGTGCACCAGAGTACAGTACTTCTTTATTGTCACAAACTTCTTTACACACCACTTTATTTCATTAACTTTTTTTTCTCATGTACTTAACACTGAACATCATAGATTTGCTTGGTTTAGTAGTCCACTTTTCTGTGGTTTTGGTGACTCTAAGAGCTATTCAGCAAATCGGTCAATTAAAACTTGGTTGGAAAAGGCTAAGCTTCTATTTGAATTTTTTCTTAATATAATGCTTCCTATCTTTATTTGGGGGGGAGGAGAACCATAGCTTCAAATAGAAATCAGAGCAGCACATGTGTCCAGTTGTTCTAGCTGCAAAACTGCATGAGCCAATCTGTTGAGAAAAAAATGTAGTGATATTTATGTCCCTCAAATTTAAGATTTTCTGTGGAATTTGAGTAAGTGGTCAATTTTAAAGAATTGTGTACTGTAGAAAAGAGACCAATCTTGTCAAATCTTTATAAAACATCTGCTGGAGGTGGTAATAAAATGCCAAAAAATGCAGTTGGTGTAGTTTCACCATTTGCTCCCTTTCTCATCCCTTTCCAGTGCAGTTCTGTTCCCAGCCTAATTAAACAGGAGCAGTTTCAGCGCCGGCTCACTTTGAGTAGTCCCAGGCAGCGATAGTTGCCAGGTATACAGTAATTCACATAAGATTCTATTTTGCTGATATGTAAACACTGATATATTTAGTTCATTAGCTGATGGGATAATTCTAACAGTATGCACTATCTATCAAAGTAGCAAACTTCGCCCACAGTTTCTGCCAGTTACTGTTATAGAATATTAACGTGATATAAACTCTAGACAGTGGCCTACTTTCCCATCTAGTGTGTTTAAAACCAAAACCCACCAGGTACACATGCTTGCAGGTGAGTTGAGGTTCATTTTCCCATAGCTATTGTCTTAAAGAACCTGACGAACAATTGGGGGCGGAGGGTTATGAGAGTTACGAATGGACAGAGGACTCCTCCTTTCCTCCTGGGTGTAGGATTTCTGGTGAGATCAGGCTGTTTGTCAGAGTTTTTCACTTCTGGTTCTTACTTGCAGCTGTACTGCTTCTTCCTCACTGTCTCTAGGAAGAAGTTGTGTCTAGCTTAGCTGGGTCATCTTAGAAGCATACTTTCATTTTGTGAGATACACTTAGAGATTTTTTGGGGGCTCCTTTTTAAATACTGGGCTTGCTTATTTTGCGGGTTTCAGATTCAGCCCTTCTGAAGATGACTAAAAATAAGTGACCTGACAGAATGAGAGATTTTGCCTGTTCTTGAGGAATCAACTATGGATTTTGAGAGACAGCCTTTCCTGGCATTTCTTACTCAGTGTGGTTCTATCATTCTTAGAATATCCACAATAAGAGCTTCCCTTCTGTGTTACTTTTTAAAAGGAAGGTACAACTGCCAAGTGGGACATCTGTAAAAATGCCTGTCCTTTCAAGGCTGCACTTTTTTGAAAGAAAAAACTTGTAGTGGATTGACTGACAGACTGCAGAAAAAATTGCTAGCGCTGAAAAATAGCAGTTGGGCGGGAGGTGGTGGTGGTGATAATTTTGCACCCGAGAAGATATATACCAAACATGACCTAGATGCCTTGGACTCTGGTATCATTTCTTTCATGTATGGTTTCTGGTCTTTGCATAAGCCCTTGAACTGCATGTGGATAAGCAGAGTCTTCTTGACTGCATCAACTTTAATGAGATTGGAGATGCGTGCATGAATTTGCAGACTTGGGACCTTATGTTATCAGCTCCTTAGAGGTGGGGCCTGACTCATCATGTCAGAAAATCTCTAGCATGCCTTTAGCGCCATGGACGTGCTAATAATCCATCCATTTTTGACAGCTTTGAAGGAGTTCATGAGGAGTGCTGCTTTGAAGGCATGTTCCTACAGCATATCCATTATTTGCGGATGTGTCAGCCCTCTTTAGCCGGAAAAGATGGAGTGTTTGAATCTCAGCCCATAGCTAAAGGGGTCAGCTGGCTTTTTTTAATGTGCAAGACAGATGAGGACATTTTAGACCAGTGTGGTGTGATAGGTATCTGTTACAATTTTCATGCTGAGTATTACGGATGACTGACTGAAATGACCTGCAGTTGGGGTGATGGAGAATAGTCTGTGGTGGTGTTTTGGGTTTTTTCCCCCCAGTTTCTCTGCAGTGCTTCTGATTGTAATATATGAGTGCCTCATAATCATTAACTTCTCTGTTTAATCTTCCTGGGGAAATAGATTTATAGATTAGGAAACGTGGGTACAGAAAATAAATGATCGCCATGGGTAGGAACTGGGAACAGGACGCTGTTATGGGGCTAAGTCAGGTTCCTTAATCAAAAAAATACCTTTCTCCTCACTGAGACACCTTGCAGAGTAGTAAATTGAGTTACAGTAATACTTAAGAAATGCAAGCTGACCCCACACACCTCATTTGCAACTGGAAGGACACAACCAGGTAGCACACACAAAATAGCAAATACAGTACAATGCTGTGTTTAACGTAAACTAAAAAAAGGGAACGTTTAAAAAAAACAACTGACAAGGCAGGGCAATGGTTTGTGTGCTTTCTTCATTTAAATTAAGATGGTTAAAAACATCATTTTTCTTCTGTGTAATGAAGCTTCAAAGCTGTAACGAGTCAATGTTCAACTGTAAACTTCTGAAAGACCAACATAAAGCTTGGTTCAGAGTTAAACATTTAGAGTTATAAACAATCTCAGTTCCCAAGGTGTTTGTAACGGAGGTTCTGCTGTATCTACAAATCCACAAGGAAACAGTTTCTAGAGGAAAACTTTGAACGTTTGGAGTTGGAGCCCTGCTGGATTTTAATTTATGAGGGGCTCTTGAAAAGGACCAAAAGCTATTTACGATGCCTGTGGCAAAAGGCTTTTTTTCCCTTTTTATTTCTAAAAAGAAACAGTTAATACGTAGGTGATTTTATAAGGTGATTGATTAGCTTTCATCTTTCAAGATGTGCATTCAGATCCTGCTTTGTTAGTTTGATCTCATTCCTGGTATGTGTTGTCTGTCATTAAAAACTCCCACTTAAATTAAGGCATTGGCCAATTTTTGTTCAGAGCCCCAGGCTTGAGCTGAGACACGCTGAAGATCAGGATGAAGGTGTGGAAGAAGCTCACACAGTGCGCTGAGATGGTGATTGGTCCTAGTTGATGCTGAAAATATCTTGCTTTTAATGAGCAGTAACAAAGAACAAAATTCATCCTTTACCACGTCAGAAACTTTTGAAGTATGGGGGAAAATAGCTAGCTAATGTCATGTCTTCTGAAACCATTGTTTGAAAGTGACAGACTTGTCATGTGTTGTATATTATAAAACTTATATAATCAATCAGAATTATTCAATAAGAGTGCAGTTTGAAACTTGCTTGGCAAAAGTTGCCAGGTAAAATAATGCAATTGCTCTTGTATTTTTTTTAAGTGACGCTAGAGAGTCTGCTTCAAAAGATTGATTGCAGCATCACAGTTGTTCACTAACATGGCTCTCATCTTCGTGGCATTTGCTCCAGTTTTATCAAACTCAAGGCCAAATCCTCAGCTACTGTAAATTGGCATAGCTACGTTTATTTCAGTGAAGATACACCAATTTATGCCAGCTGAAGATGTGGTTTTTATAATTTTATGTCTAGTGTTTTAATACTTTTATGTCTTGTTTTTTAATTTTATTGTGTAGTTTGAGGTGTTTGGGGTGGTGTCAAGGAGGGAAGGAAACTTTCTTTCCTCCTTCAAAAAGCAATTTTCCTTTTTTTTCCTTCATGTACTGGAAACATAGACCCAGTGCTTCAGTTCTTAATCACAAGGAGTCTGCAAGACACAAACTTGAAAGCATGGGAGGAAAGAATTGGGAGAACAAAAAAAAGAAAGTCTTGCATGGTCTCTTTCCCCCTAAGGCCAGACAGTGCTGAAAGGCTCCTTGGCCTAGGTTGCTGGGGGATGAACTTCATATCCCAGTAGAAATCCCCTTGTTGTGCCACTTATTTTATCGTTTTTAACCCTCCTATTCTATCCTTTTCTATGGTGGAGCGTTTTTTTTTTTGGAGGGGGCGAAGGAAAAGGAGTTCTGTTTGATAGTAAGCTCTTTAAGTAGGAACTGTTAGATTTTATTTACAAGAACAAACATCTTACTTTCATAATAATAAAAGATCCCAGCCTTCAATATCTGCAAAACAATGTTGAGGCTCTCCTCTTGAAAGAAGTAAATGGAGGCAGCCTGGGTTTATTGATGCCCAGGCAGTGAAATTAGTCCTTAAAGCTTGGGGATGACTTCTTGAGGGTGAGCATATCCTAATCCAGGCCTTGACAAATGTATGTTTCTGATCGCCATTGCAATCAGTTTTAGTAGCCTGTCGCCTAGCTCCACTACAGACATGTAATGGAGGAGTGTCCTCTGACCACCAAAATAAATTGCTGGCGCCTAGCTGTGAGCCAATATTGTCCACCCCTGTCCTAATCAGGTCCCTTGACCAGGTAGCATCTGCTGTGTCCCCAAAACAGGAAGTGCCAGCAGTGTGCACAACTTTTTGGAAGTCTTGAATTATGCCTGACATTCCTGTCTCTTACATCATCATCTGTCCTAGGAGACGTAATTGTTTGGATAGGGTAACGTAGCTGAATGAGACTGATTGATGAAAATGGAAGCCTGTGTCCACACATGTTCAGAATATTGTGGTACCATTCTAGTGATAACTTCTGTAGAAGTGCTTCAATAAAGAACTAATCTGCCCTTATCTATCTCCAGGAAATCAGCAGACACACCTCTTCTGTACCTCTGGTCTGACCCATTAAGAGATTGGGACAGATGCTTCCTTGAGGGTTTGAAGGGAAGCTGGTGGGATGGACAAGGGAAGGATGGAAGAAAACTAATGTTGGCTCTTTTTATTCCAGGGTCCACGTACAGCGTGCTGTCCATAATGCCTTCTGATTCTGAAAGCAGCAGTTCTCTCAGCAGCATTGGTGAGTGAAGTATTGTATTTAAGAGTTTCATGTGTATGCTTTTCAAAGGTCACTATTGGCAGGGTGAGTGGGTCCCTCTGGGTTTCTTCAGGACAGTAACAAATGACCTTATAGGTTGATCTAAGAGAGTGACCAGCATGAGCTTGCACAATGATAAAGCCCATACACAGTTTGTATTGCAGGGCCAAACATTTTCAGAGCTAAAGGTAATTGTTTAGCTACGGGCAGCCAGTAAAATCTGTTAGGTGGAATAATGACGTTTATATGTTAAATGACCCTAATAACAGCGATGTTGTTTTAATGCAGGCCTCGACAAATCCTAGGCGCCAGGTCGGCATGGCACTTAGGATTTTACCCCTGGCGCCTAAGAGTGTCAGGTGTAAAGGCGCCCGACTGCGCAGAGCACCCTGGGCTCCGCCTCCTCTGCCATCGAAAAAAAGCCGCTGCCAGCAGCCCTTTCGGCAGCTCTTTCTCTACAGCACCGCCATCTCTCTCTCCTCCCCACCCCCCCACACCACTGAAAAAAAGCTGCTGCTGGTGGCTCTTTCGGCGGCGCTGGGGGGTGTGGGCGCTGGGGAAAGACAGAGGCGCTTTCCCGCTGCAGTGCTGCTGTCTCCCCCTGCGCCCCCTCCCCCAGCGCCATCGAAAGAGCTGCCAGCAGTGGCTTTTTTGGTGGGGGTGGGAGAAGAGTTCTTTTGGCGGCATGTTAAAGAACCCTCCACCCACCGCCAAAGAGGAGCCACTCCTGGCGGGGAGGGCTCTGCTGGATACCTAGGGATGCCCAAGTTTTTGGGCGGCCCCCTAGGTGTCCAGCAGTTTTGTCAAGGCCAGTGGAGTTGAACTTGTAATTCAGAACCAGATATAAAAGAATCCTGAAAAAGAGAATGAATCCAGCTCTTTAAGGTTTGTCCAGTTGCTGCAGAACTTCAAGAATGATTTGTAGTATTTCTTTCCTCTTAATGTGATTGGTTACCATACATTCTCCTACATTTTTCAAAGAGTGGGGGGGGTGAAGATGGTATTTAGGAACTTGGAGGGAGTGAAGCAAAAAACTCTAAAACAAAAACGAGTGGAAATAGCAACCTTGCTACCAGTTAATTCCGCTTTCCATAAAGTTAAGTAAAATTTTTGTGAAATTTGCATAAAAGTGATTAATCTTAAATAGAAATCACGGACTCCTGCATTTTAAAGTTCTGGTGTTGCATCAGATATCTGTAGATTTATCTGACAGCAAAAAGCAATCAGTTGCCTTTTAAAGTGTCTGTAGACATCGGATGAACTTGAACTCCAATATGCAAGAACAAGATTTCAGTCTTGACTAAAACTATGCTGAAATAATGGAAAGCTGTGACACTGCAGAGTGATTCCTGGCCCCCCCCTGTCCCCCCACCCCCTCAAGACCAAACTAGTACATTTGCTTCCAGCATAAGGAGGCTGTGTGTATTTTGATTTTTTTCATAGAAATAGCCAGCTGTTTTGTTTTATCTAAGGAGTTGGATTCATTTGCAAGACATTTCACAGGAATAAGACTACAAATGATAAATACAAATACTTGCATTGTCCAGTAACTGTTTTGTACATTCCCCCATCCCTCCCTACAGTGGAGGGAGTCGAAATGTATATTTTGAGGTAGGAACTGGTAAATATTATGGGTAGGGGGAAACGACGAGGTCACATAGGTGGGAGAACTTGAAAAAATCGATCAATTAAAATTTGTATTGAAAACTGCTCAGTAATTAAGGAACCAATCCAAGGCTTGCTGAAATCAATGGAGTCTTTCTATTGAATTCATTGCGCTTTGGATCAGAGCCTTATTTTTAAAAATTCAGTGGATTGGTCCAAAATTCTGCAAAATCTATGGGGAAAATTGTTCAAAATATGGCAAGACCTTCCTTACATACCCAGTGGTCCAAGATATGACCCAGAATCTTAATTCAATACAGCCGTTTGAAGTGGAATGTTGTCTGTCCTACTTCCATTTTGACACTAAAGTCCGTGTTGCTCTGTGACTTTTTGACCTGTGTATTCAGTTTAAAGGACGCAGACCTCTTCAGTGGATTCCTTGATCCTGTTAAGAATTGGCAGTGATCGAACATTGCTTAACACGAACTGAAGGCGATCTATTAAAGATGTCCAACAATCAATATTTGTAGTTTTAGGATTCTTCGCAGTTTGGTTTCGTTGAAATAATTCAGTAACCGTAGTGTGTATATAGAGCCTGCACAGGTAAATGAACAGGTAAATTAATTCTATTGTTGGAAGCTGACATTTATTAATTCCGTAGAGTACAACCTTTTTTTCCTTACCCAACTCTAATATGTATCCAGTCCCGTTTTTCCCTCTATGCAGGGAATAATATTTTTAATATTTTCTTTGTACTTTTATGAAACCCAGTAACAGTGGATATTCTTGCCTCTTATTTTTGCCAGCATATAGAAAGAAAGCTCTTTGTTTGCAAGTCACCTCAGAACTACAGCCAGATTCTTTTAACACTGTTTGATTTGTTGTAACAGTCCATTGCAACTGATGAAACAGTTTGCATGCCAGCACTCTGAAGGCTTCATGTGGCTTCCTTGAATGGAATCTTAGCGGGCTCGGTGTGGGTGTGTGTTTGTTTTTGTGTTCAATCCACCTGTATCTCTTTCATGATGGGAAAGAAGAGTTCACCTAGGATACATCTCATTTGTTCACCTATGGATAATTTCAGGTGTTTCCAACTATGTTTCACAAAATTTTAGTTCTGCTCCATTTCAGAGCAGCCTCTAGCCTAAAATGTCTTTTATAAATTAGGATCACCCGTCCCACTCACTCTAACTGCTAGAATGGAGAACGTTCTTTCTCAATTTTTCCAGACCAGCACCTCCTGGGAATGGTGGTATCTGCTGCTCTCCTCTCCTTGCTTTATTGGGTGGTCCAGTCATGAAGTAGCTACAGTAAATTGAAACAGTAAAATTGAAAAGATGTTTGTTAGTTTCACAGCTGCCCCAGGGTTCTGAACAGCAGCAGTGAAAGTGATCAGAGTCGTCTGCTTGGGAAAGCCCTAGAACCGTTGGCAGGCTCAGAAAGAGTTTTAAAGGCTGATGTATCAAACTGAGTGTCTGAATGCAATTTCATTTTGAAAAATGAAAGCTTAGACTGCAGAAAGTTGTGGCTCAGAATCTTATTGTCCTCTCTCCCACTAAGGGACAGCTGCCCGCTAGCTGGGGCAAGTAGGTGAGTGAAACTTTCAAGCACTGATGTCAAATGATAAGACAGAATTGTACTGGTATTGATGTCTTCCAGTTTAATTGTATTTAATGGCGGTAGGTAGATCCTGTCCAGTACTCTCTGTAGTATGAAGATATTGTAGTATTGACCTTTTATATAAGTCATGTTGGCAGTAGTATAAATACTCTACATAGGTACTTTGGGGCATGGACTTTCTTTTTTTTGAGTTTGTACACTGCCTAGCACTGTAGGTCTTGTTTGAAGACTGGGATTCATTGTAATATATATTATTAATTATTTGTGTTACGGTAGCACCATTCTGGGCAAATGGAAGACAGTTGGTAATTGCTGAGTCCTGCCGTTTATCTCTGCAGATTGCATGGATAGGCAAAAATCACTTTGTATATAACTGTATATACTCGGCAATCTTTGTCACCCATACTGACTGCAGATTTCAGCCCTTCTCCCTTTCCACCAGGAAACAAGTAGCAAAGCTCCACAAATCGACGTTATGTCCTGATATGCCTCCTGAAGAAGCTGCCTCTTCATTCTTCTCAGTCAGTCATCTACAGTTGCTGATGGCTGGCTCTGTCCTGCCCGTGGCAGAAGTCCCTTCACTGAGAAGGCTTGTTCCGTTTACCACAGATTTCTGTTGTATTTTGGGTTTGTTGCTTAGTAATTAGCTGGGCTTTGATTGGTTTTTATTTAATTAAGGGAGGAAAATGGAGTTTACTTCTTCCAGGAGACTTTGGCAAGGACGCTGGGCATTCTGGACAGACAACATACTGAGAAGGGAGAGGTGGGGAGGCATTTTGTGTCCTCTGCTCTACCTGTGACTCAGCTCTCTTCCATTCCATGCTCATGCCTCCAATGTCACTTTGTACCCAGACCGTGAGCAGCCGCCAGGCACTGGGCATCACCAGCAGAGGAGAAAGACTTCAGCGAGATGTCCGAGAAAGAGCAGGACCTGGAGAAGGAAAGAGAATGATCTATGTTTCTAAGATGCCTGTCACGTCGATATCTAAGGACAGAACTAAATTTGAAAGAGAAAAAGCATCCTCTGGGCTCCCAGGAATGAGTGTGTACAAGGACTTCACTTTTAATTAGTAGTTTTAATTTATAGGTGGTGGTCTTTTTTCAATAGGCTTTTCCAGAGGAGCTTTGATCTGAATGTGATGAAAATCGATCTCATTTGACAAGCAGTCCGATAGCCTGGATCCTGCTGCTGAGAAGGGTTTACCCTCGGTTGCTGGTAGTCTTAACTAGGGGTTGCTGGTAGTCTTAACTTGAAGAGAGTAGCTATACTGCAAGGTTGTGGAGCATGAGGCGACTGGATCCCAATCCGTTAAGGGCTTTGGAGATCAAGGACCAGGGTTTTTAATGCCATGATTAAATGAAGTGGAGACAGTGGAATTTATTAAGCACAGTTACGCCACAATCCTTTGACGGTCTGGGGTCTGCTGTTCTCAAGCATTGGTGAGGAGCAGAGCATGAGCAAATCGGTTCATTCCCTCACTCTTCTTCCTGCCACATAACCTTTCTCTTCCCTGTATTGTGCTCGAGCCAGTTGTTCACACAGCGGCTGGTTTCTTCTAGGTATTGGGAGGTTTTGGTGATGTTGGGCTGGGATTTCATGGCCCTTATTCTGAGTATTTCCCTTAATCTGTCAATTTATATCTATGGGGCTTCTGTATGGCACAGAACAGTACAAACAGGGTGTTCCCTGTGAGAAGAAATCCATGCACATCAATGCTATGGAGCCCAGGAGAATTAAACTGTTTTCTCCTGACCACGGGAAAAATCAGTGAACCATGAAATCGGGCAACGTAGTGATTATAGTTTGGGAATGGTGGGCCTGGCTTGTAAAATACACATTTGCTTATTCAGCAAGCTAGGAACTTGAGTGTGCCGATTTTCACATAAAAGGACATTTTTGATTTATTACAAGATTTTGGCTATTTTCTGGAATTTGTCAGAATTGCCTTTTCTTTTCATGTTAATTCTATAATCCAGATTAGACAAAAGTTTGACAGCAGTTATCCTTCGGTGATAGGCTTTTGAATCACTGGCCCGGATTTTATCTGAGCAGGTTGGTCACTGGATTTTAGGATGTTGTCTCCCAACTGTTGTTGTTTCCTTCCCCTTCCCATGAGCATCTTTCTGGGCTTTGTCCCTTAAGGATGACATTTCCCAAGAGCTAGTATTGGGAGACAGGGCAGTTATCAGCCCATTACTACATTCATCCTTTTAATTCGATGAGTACAAGATATTCATACTTTAACCACCACACCATTAGAACTATGATTTTAAGGCTTTTCTCCCCCAGTGCCAGGCTTGTCGACGGTGCGTGAGTGGTACCCTGCATACCCCCCCTTTGTGTACTTAATCAGACTAACACAGGATGTGCTTTGAGATAGTCTTTCATTAAGGTTGCTAAATTTTGAGCCCTAAGTCTTAGTTACTCCAAAGCAATAAACAGTTTATTCCCAAGAAAGATCAGATAATTTTGTTTTTCACAATCATAGTGTTCCATTTTTCAGTGTCCAACTTACTTATATTGATCAGATGAATTATTTTTGACAGCATTCTTTTAATCAGTTTCATTTCACTTTATTTTCTCAGTGTTTCTGTATCTCTGTATAGTAAAGTGAGTTGTTCCGGTATCTACTGGGACGTTTGGTGTTAACAGACCCATAAACATGCTTTGTAAGGCTTGTTTTTCAGTCAAGGGCAAAGATTCTTTGTTTCTGGCTTTTTAAAACAAAAAAACCCCAAAACCTTCTGGTTCTTGCTCTAGGTCGGCCCATGGGAATCTTTCTCCTTTATGGTAACAGAAGCACAAAATTTACATTTGGTAAAGCTGTCTCACATGTGTCCCGTGCTCCTTTGTCAACACGTGTTAAGATTTACATTTTTGCCTGTGGAAAGCTCAGAAATGAATGGAGAAAACATTTTAGTCATTAAGTAAGCCAAGAGTACTTTTTATACAACCAGATAAAATAGTTTTGACTGCCTTTGAATCCCTGCTGCTCCGTCCACTGTCACAATCTGTAGCTGTTAACATTAAACTTGACTACTTTGCTTTTCAAATTAAACTTGAACAAATTGTTCAGTTTAAACACTTCCCAAACACTTCTTGTGCACTTAACTGATCCTGTATCTTGGACCAGGTTGTTGGCTTTTTGCTCTGGTACTTGGCTAGCTTACTGGAGCTTACTGGAAGAGTTTTTAACTTGTAACACTGCTCCCCCAACCTCCTACGACTGTTTTGGCCTCTGTGTCTCAGACTGTTCAGACCTCCCTCTGGTCTTCTTTCTTGGCCTAGTTCCCTCTGTGTTTCTTAAGGGCCGGATTCTGCTGCTTTGGCATGTCACATAAGTAGTACATTGAGTACCAATTACTCCTTATTAATGTTATTAATCCTATTAATTTAGACCTGTGTCGTTATATGGCTTGGAATATAGTGATCCTAGCCATTCATTTGCTTTGGAAAAATGGGGAATTTGTGTTTTTAAAGAATCTTTAGTTATTACATTTTGTAATAATAAAGATCTATATTAACTAAATAAAAACATATTAACTAAATTATACTGAAAGTACCCGTGTTGCTTACTCATTGCATACAGCCTTCTCCTGTTTTTTTTAAATGTGCTTTAAATTTACATAGCTAAACATACTCTAATAACCTGTTTCCAGCATATCGAGGTTCATGTTTTAATGCATCTCAAATTTCACGTCAGCCTTTAGACATGAGCAATTAGTCATGAAAAGATACCGAAAACTTGAAATATCACCCTTAAAGATTGTGTCACTGAGTTTGGGAAGGACAAATTTCATATGTTCTGTGCTCTTGCAGCAAGGCAGTAGCTGGAGGAGTTCTAAGGCGGACAGTTGTAGGACATGCGGAAAGAGCTAACCATAAGCCGGATGGAAAGAGATAAAAACAAGAGACTGAAATAGCAGGGCCATCGGTAACAGTAAAAAAAAAAAAAAAAAAAAAAAAAAAATGCTCTCCAAGTGATCCTTCCAGTGTTCTTGTACATTTACCAAAAAGGAAAAACATTCTGAAAATATTGAATACAGATATAAGAGGTATATGTAAGAAATACAAATTGCCGTTCTATTTTATTCTAATTGATGGCGATGGAGGCTTAGAACTTGCTTAATTGTAAATATATCAGTAAAACATTGTGTTCAGCTGATACCTCTATCTATATTGTGGCTAGGGAAAGTATAGTGTTTCATTTTAATTGTGGAAAAACAGATTTTCGTGCTTTTTACCAGTGCTTTTAAGTCATGGAAAGCTCATCGCTCTCTGGTTCCTCCATTTCCTTTTCTGGTATGTAGTGCCCTAGAATCTTTTGGTGTCCCTGAAAATGCTATCTGCAGCTGAAGGCAGAACTTCTTCACATTGGTTTGAATAAAGGCAAACTCTCCACCTTTTTTCATCCTTAGTGGGGTTTTCTGGAGGCTTCCTTCCCCTAACTTCTCCAGTCAGCTTGACTAGCCCCATGCCTAGTGACTCTTCTTGCTGTCAGTTGTTTCCTCGTAGATCAGTCTCTCTTTGTGGCCAGGCTCCTGTTGCTTCATAACCTTTTGGGTTCCAAAGACCCTGCAAAAGGGATTGCTGATTCTCTCTTGTCAAAATCAGTCAACTTACCTATATCTGGACTCCACTTATTTCCTCTGTGTGCGCTAGGGGTCAGGAAAATGCCATACACTGGTTTCTTCTCTAGTTAGATTCCACGGAAGCAGCAGTTTCGGCTGCAGATGCTCTAAATCGGCCGCCTTCTACTCCGCTTATTATAGCGAGCAAGGTTCTGTGAATTCTTTCTGGTCTGACTGACAGATCTGTGTCTTCTTTATTGTTGCTTTTATCGGCCTGAGGTCAGTGAGCTGAGATAGTGCTTTTATCTTTGCATGGAGCTTTCCAGAGCCCTTTCCATTCTCCCCACCCCCTTCAGGTCTAAGTTTAGTCATTTTCACTTGAGGTTAAAGGAATTTTTTACGCTGGTAATTTTCATTCACTGTTCCGTGCATTATAAGCACGCATGTGCCACACATTCTTTCGTCTTGGGCATAAATTACATGATCCTCTTTACTCTCACAGCTCATTATGGTCTCTGCCTATCACATTAAATGGCCTCTACAGTTCAGTATTGTACCTTTCACTTTCACTTTTTTAATGGATTCTTGCTGGCCTCTACTAAGGTTTTAGAGTAGTTCACTACTGCAGTATTTCTCGCCACTTGCCGGCTGTCATCTTGTTATACTGCATCCATACATCCAAATGATCCTTTGTCATTGGGGCATGGCCCTGTTTTCCTTTTGCTGAAGTGAACTGCTCTTTCGGCATACACATTTTCATAAAACAGATGCTACAAAAATAAACTGCTAGTAATAACTTTGACTCGTGTCTTTTGTCTTTAGTTGGCAATAATCCCTTAAACGTTCTGAGTCGTGATTCGCAGGACCAAATGTATATTTTAATGTGCTGAGCTCCCCTGTTCAGGTGGTAGGGGATACATAGCATGTGTAAAAGATGCAGAAGATGTGCCGAATAGCTTTTGGGTTTTTTTTGTTTTTGTTTTTTTGTTTGTTTGTTCTGGTACCTTCATGTAACAGCTGGAACTTTTTAATAGTACTTTGTGGTAAAACCTGAAGTGTGCATTCTGTTAATGAACTATTTTTAGCTTGGTCTCATAAGTGTGCTTTGCAGATAAGTCATCTCCATTGAGTGAGTGAGTGAGTGACAGATTTGTCCTCAAGGTGTTGTGGGTAAGTTTGTAACATATTCTAGGGAACATTTAGAACTTCCTCACCCGTCATTTCATTCAGAATTTTACTAGAAAATGGTCCAGTACAACAGTGTTTCCTGGTTAGCTTGTGTTTTTCAGTCCTGTCACTCAAAATTGACCATAGATATTTTCTCTTTTTGGTTTAAAAACTGTGATTAGAGACTGTAATTTTTAGGAAATATTGATACATGCAATCTGTGGTACTAACTTAGAGCAATATTTTTGAGGGACAGCATGCATTGCTTTTATCGTTTAATCAGTCACCACAGGGATTATATCTTCTCCACATAAAAGCAATGGATTTTTACAGACTTGTAAACTTAGAAATATTTGAACTTGAATTGCTTAAAGCAGTGGTCTTCAACGTGGGCGATACCGCCCACTAGTGGGCGTTTTGTGATTTTTTTTTTTTTTTGGTGGGCGCTACAAAAATGAAGGAAGGAGATAATGGCCATGCTCATCCAGCTGTAATTTATAAAAAGTTTGTATGAATAATGAATAAATTTTGTTTGAACAAAATTTGTTTGATATCCTATTTAAAATATCTGAGTTTAAAATTTAAACAAATTGAAAATGATAATTAACGATTAACAGTACAACAATTTAACAGTTAATTTAACGACAGTGGCAATTTATAAAAAGTAACAATTAATGTAGGTGGGCGGTAAATTTACTGCAGATGTGAAAATATTGACAAACTGGGCGCTGATCCAAAAAGATTGAAGACCACTGGCTTAAAGTATGCTTAGTTCAGTGTTTTTAAAATGAATGTATGGAAGATATCCTGCAAAATCTGGATATTGCTTTTCCTGCTTAAATACTAGTGTGAAAAGGTGGGCGAGGGAATCCCTTCTAGTAGACTAACATCTGTTGATGATCGAGACAAGCTTTCGACCTTACACAGAGCTCTCCTTCGGGCGTCGCAACTCAGTATAAGGTGGAATAAATTGTTTGTTTGTTTGGCATAAGGAGTTGATGTGTTGGAAGAGACCACTGAAAGGTAAATGTAGGATGAAGTGGATTATAGATTGTTGTAATGAACTATAAATTTAGTTTCTTTATTGAGTTTGTGATTTTTGGTATCTAACAAAAAGATGAATTGAAATTCCCAGGCTCATCTTTAGAAGGTGTTGTTCAGGTTTCCTTTGAGGATGAGGACTGAGAGAGGCCAGATATGGAGCAATCATTTTGTGAGAATTGATGTTAAAGTGTAAATGTTAATATGGCTGCATATTTTATATACGTAAACCATGACCCTAGTAGAACAGAAAGGCCATTTCAGTGGTTAGAATGGAACACAGCTTACCGGAGGTAGGCCAGAAAAGGTGACCCGCATACGGATTGGTTCTTGAGGCCTAGATGTGAAGCTTACGTAAGCAGACAAACAAGTTTCACTTGGAAGTAATTGTCTGAATGCTTTTTGACAAATCTGGTTTGTCTGAAAAAGCAGGTAAGTTACTGAAAGGAGCATAGTTTAGATAATGGAGCTATAGCCTTTAAACTTGTGCATGTTGAGGCCAATTTGATAGGGTAAAGTAGAGAAAGGAAACACTACTGTGTAAAGTGTGCAGTCAGGTGGAAAGAGAATACAGAGCTGTACGTACAGGTTACTTGCCTTGTGCTACGTCAAGATGTCAGGTGAAATAAGATTTTTTTTTTTTTTTTTTTTTTAAAGCATTCAGCTAGAAAAGCTCCCTTTAAGGGGAATGAAGAGTGCTAAATTTTTCTTATGTGCTAGACTTACTTGAGTTATTTGGAATAAATGCAAGTCACACATAACAGTACAAAAGATCTCATAGCATTACTGAAAATGTAAATTATTAGTAAATTGGACAAATGAGCTTTCCTGCCTTTTTTGTGGGGATGGGGAGGGGAATGTTTGCATTATAAATTTACTGCCACAAGGCAAAGTTTATAAATCTTTTTGATCTAGCGTTTCAATGATTATCATTTTTGCTTTTTGATCAATACTTGTGACAAAATTAAAATGAGATGCCTTGAGCCATGTGAAAAACCATGTCATTTTAGTCTGCCTATTTAATTTTAAAACTTGGAGTTCAAAATTCCTATTCTGAAAGTATTTGTAGAAGTGACCGATTACTAAATTAAAAGTCAGTTGCTTTCTAGTTTTCAGACTACATGTCCTGAGAAATTGTGTTATATAAAGTAGCTGCCATCCCAGGTGACTTAAAGGAAACTGGCGTTCCTTAGCATAGATTTTTTTTTGACTGCCCACAAAAATGTTCTTCTGGGCGAAAGAAGACAGGCACTGGGGCATTGCTACCTGTGACACAAAGGGGGCGAAAAATGAGGTGAAGAATTCGAGAACTCAATGGTTCATTTGTGTAAGTCCTCAGTGTAGCCTTAATGGGTTTGTTCAGAGCACAGTTGGTAACCCAAGCAAATATTGGCCATTGGAGTGGTGGTGGTGGGGGTAATCTTTTCTTAACAATGGACTAGTCTTGACCAACAGGTTTCTCATCACCATCAGGTGCGCAGGTCTTCCTCTCTTTTTCCCCCCTATGGAGTAAATATTTGTCAGCAACCATTTCAAGGATCTTCCCAGTGAACATTATATTATTATTGCTGCCGTTCTCGTAAACTGTTTAATATTCTAGTGCAGGTAGAGCCAGATAGGCAAGCTGCAGCAGAGAGAGTGACATGCCTAAAAACCATGCAGTGAGTCAGTAGCAGAACTGGGATTAGAACATAAGTTTATCTGCTTCTGGGTCTGTGCTTATCCATTAAACAGCACTTTAATTCTCTGCATATGTTCACATAATGGCTGTTGGCCACTAGCTTTGAAAGGGCGATGGGATGAATCACTTATTATCTGTTCTGTTTAGTCCCTGTGAAGAACCTGGCTTTGGCTGCTGTCGGAAGACAGGATACTGAGCTGTATGGGATGATCTAAGCCAGTAAGGCTGTTCTTATCGTCTTAATTATAAATAAGAGAGAGCTCCAGATGTTTTAGCTTCCTTTCTTGCTTGTTGTGTCTGTTTATCCCATCTGTCATTTTTATGTACCCATTGTGTTCTCTGCCATTTCTTTGCATTACAAATCATGATGTGCATGTAGTTTAGAACAGTTCTTTTATGTATGTTTGCACTGTTGTAGCCATGTTGGTCCCAGGATATGAGAGAGAAGATAGGTGAGGTGATATCTTTAATCGGACCAACTTTTGATAGTGGATGGTACAAGCTGTTGAGTAGAGTTCTATGTAGCTGGAAACCTGGCATCTTCCAGCAACAGAATTTGGTCCAATAAAAGATTTTGTGTGTGAGTAGTTATCCTCACCAAAATGATGGGGTTGGAAAAACTGCCCCAAAGAGATGTGCCTTAATTTTACTTAGTGGTGACTTCTGGGTTGAGAGAGGGATGTGAAGGAACCCCATTTGCAACTCATGTGGAAGATACCTTAGTGAGAATTCAGTTTAGGGAATGTCTCTTTCTGCCATAGAACAGTTCTCATGGTTACTAGTTCTTCCATTATTTTTGGTTATAGTAATGAATCGTTATCTAGTCTGAAAAACTAGCCATGAACAATAAATATTATTTTATATAAACTGCATGAACATCTAGACACAACAGTAATAACAGACGCCATTGTGCAAGGTGCTAGAGTAGGCCCTGATGCAGGAAGTTCCCTAAGCATGCATGACTCAAAGCACAAATTGTCCCTTCTCAGTCTAAGGGAATATTCACATGCATGAAGTCTCGTACGTACTTAGTTTCCTTTCTCTATCCAGGCCACTTGAATGTCGGGTGATCATTGCCTCAGAGTTCATGGGCTAATGAACTAGTTCATCGGTTTATTACAGTATTTTGAAAACCTAGTTGGAATGAACCACAGAGGTGCTGTATGTACATTTCTTGTGTTACCCTGCCCATGAATATCAGTTTAATGGTCAAAGACAAGAGGCTAGATCCTCAAGACAGTGGGACTAAAGGTGAGTCCTAGCAGTATGTGTATATGGGACATGCATTCAGTTCAATCCATTCACCTAGGGTATGACCTTCGGCTCGCTGCTGAAGGTAGTGGGGCGGCTGTGGGAGGAGGGGCTGCGGTGCGCGCGGGCCCCGCATTGCCCCGCTGGGAGCAGGATAGCGCGGGGCCTGCATACCCATGGGGCCTGGGACGATTGCCCAAGGGATGGCCCTGACTGGTTTATCTTGTGGTGGGCACAGGCTTTCTTACTGAACACTGGAAGGGGCTGTTCTTTGTCTAAGCATGTATTGATTCTGCTCTTCTGCTCCAACTATTTCTTGTTTTGGGTAAGTCACCTAGGCCAGCACTTTGAAATTGCCAGTTATTTTGGTTAACTCCCCTTTTGTGTGCCCTATCTGAGAGACGGTGGGTGTAATTTTCCAAAGTGCTGAGAGTTCATTGAGTCATTTGAAGTTCGGGGTGACTAGCTCTTCTGAAAATTGGAAATATGTCAAGTCATGTGCCCCAAAAAAGTAGCCTCTTGATATTTTTGGCTTTAATCTCCTTGATCCTTGGCTTATCTTTCATTAAAAGGGGGATAACTACTTATCTTTGGAGTATGGTTTGAGGACCTCGGATGAAAGCAGGTGTGATTGTAATAAAAGCACAGCTTAACAAGACTTCACTTCAAAATATGCTGTACCTTATTTTTAAAAAGTTAAACCCTAGGCAATTTTAGTTTTTCTTGTGGAAAACTGCATTAGAAAAATTACAGCTCCCAACATAGATCTAGATCATAACTTTAGATCTCTCACCTGCATGTCAGAATTCACTACAGTGCTTCTAAGGTGAGAGACTCATGGCCAGCTGGCAGAAATTATGTTACAGAAACTAAAATAACAAAACTTAATGCCAGGGTGTTTTGAAACAAAATACTTCAAATTGACAAGTCATGGCTGTAAGTTAACCTCTTCTTACAGCGACCTGGCCCACAGAGCTGTGTCACTATCTTTTTGGCAGAATACGCACCATGGGTCACCACTGAAATTAAAAACAAACAAACAGTGATTAGACTATATAAACTCATGTGCGAGCTCTTTTAGAACACACTTGTGTAATTCCACTTGGTAAGTAATTGGTAAACTCATTTTAGCAAATGACATTTAAAATGTAGTGCAAAATACTTTTCATATGTGCTTTTAGATTTTTAAAAATCATGTTTAAAATATACTGGATTGATCTGCTGTGATCTATCAAGGGGTGTTCAGTTGCTTTGTCACACAGTATTAGATTCCAGTTTTGGGGTTTTTTTTTTTTTTGGACTGTCAAAGCTGTTAAATGATGTTTACTGTCCCCAAGGATTTTTGTATCCTCTTGGGCCATGATGATTAGGCAGAAATTGTATCTTGGCAGCTGACTTAATGAAGTTGGAGAAATTTGAATTTCTTTGTTCTATTTTTGGCTCATTCTTCATTGTCAGTAATGGTAAATAGTTAACTAAAGATCAAGTTATTCTAGAGTGACAATCCTAATACATAACCTAACAATATCTGTTCACTGTTTTGCGAAATGTGTGTTCGGGAAGGGGAAGCGGTGGTGAGTAGGGAAAATTCTGGAGCAGGGGCATTGTTGCTGTTCCGGTGTAGACGACCTAAGCTCCTAAGTCCTCTGAAGGTTTTAAGCATGCAGTAAAGCTCCACCGTTGTAAATAGCGGCTTTGCCCATAGTTGGGATTTGCAACAGTGTAGCCATTCCAGCAGCTGAGAACCAATGTCTGCAACAGAGACGCATCTCCTGTGCAGACAAAGGCCATCTATCTGCTGCGGCTTATTTCCCATGAAATGTCATGCACTTCGAGCCCCTTAATTTGTTGCTGACTCTGTTGACACGTATGTAGGGGCCCTGATCTTGCAAGCCAGTCTGTGCAGTCAGATCCCTGCATCCGGTCGGAATCTCAGTGAATTGATTGGAGCCCCTCATGAGTCAGCATTTAGGACTGTGGTTGGGGTGCTTTTTAAAAGAAGAATGACACCTAAAGACGTGCATGATTTTTCTCTCTTTAGCCTGGGTAACTATTCATTCAAATCTCAAAAGTTATCTGGTGGTCTAATCCAAATTTTTATGTTCTTATCAGGTACGACGGGCAAAGCGTCATCCCCACCACCTGCCTTAGACACGAGGCAGCTGAATGAGAAACTAGAGACTATTTTATTTCAGCTGCGTCAGGTTACACGAGAGAGGGATGAGTTACGTAAGCGCCTTGCACTCTCATCTCCTGGATCAACCTTTGATGACTGCAGGTAAAAAAACCCATATCTATTTGAATTCATGTCTTTAAGGGGTGTTGTATGTGTTTCGGGTTGGATGAGTTACACGGACTGCCACTCACAACTGAAGCAGTTAGCAAGTAGATTGCAAAATGTGTATACACCACTCCCAGAGTGTGCACACCTGGCCCTCCTGTTCGTTACTGACTCACGCGGCTGATGGAAAGATAAAGCTTTATATTTCCTGTGAGTTACCTCAACAGAGAACAAATGTCATATGCCTAGAGTAGGGCCTTTTTCAAATGCACTTTGTGTTTTGGTTCATGTGGTGGGTTGGCAGTACTCCAGTCCATGGAAGTTCATTTATCAGGGGCATGAGCCCCTTCTCTACAGGCCTGCCTCTCCTTTTACCACTTACCTTTGTAGGTGACCTACTTATATACCTTTGACCTACTTATGTCTTCTCGGGCACAGTGTTCTCCTGACCTCTTCCTGGGATCCTCAGGGGAAACTGGGTCACCACGTAGGAGTAGGATCCCTCTTTACAGTCCATTGTTTCTGAGCTAATGATTAGAAAGAGAAAAGTGAACAGTTCTTCCAGCTCAGGAGTTCTGGGAGGAGGCAAATAAGTGAGGACTTGCAAAACCCACTTTCCCCAAGTGAGTGGGCTCTGTAGGTCTGGGAAGTCACTGGGGCTCCTTCCTGAGAGAGGAGGTGTGAGGAAGAGTTCTTGGTTACTGAGGTGCATCTAGCTCTTCTTGAGGAGGCAGAGCGGATGGAGCTGCTTCTGTTTACAAAAGCAAGGGAGAGGGAGCAAAGGAGCAGAGCAAGCTCTGAGCCAGTCCTGTGTGGAAGGCATAAGTGAAGGGGCCATCAATTTTGTGTATGAGAGGAGGGCAAATGGGCTCGCAGCAGCCATAGAACCCAGGATAAAATGTCTTGTTGGAAGAGAGGGCTCCCCAGTACTAATTTATTGGGGATGCAGCGTACACTGATTGTGGGGTATGTGCTATTAATGTGCCGTTCTCCACTGCATAATGCCGTGCAGCCCCAAATTAGAAGAATGAATGCTGCCTCCAATACATTAAGGCTCCGGCTCTAGTATTATTCATTGTTGTGATTTGGACAGGGGCTGCCCTCCATCAGCTGTTGTTAGATGGGAAGCATTAAATGAGAGTGTGGCAGTGAGTGGGGATGGAGGCAGGGTTGGTTTATTTTGGAGGAATGAGGATATGGTCATATAGAAACATGGGTTTGAGGGACTATGTCAGTACAGGTGTTTTTCCACCATGGCTAGACTCAGCCAGGGCTGTTCCCAGGGGAGCAGGGCCCAGGGCCCACCTCATACTGGAGAGGGGTGGGGGGGCTCCCCCACACCCTTGGGCTGACTGCTTTGCCCTGGAGTTGGGGCAGGCCAGAGCCTGAGCTCCACGTTCCCATCCCGCCCCTTGTTTTCAGCTTGCTGTTGAAGGCAACATGGCTGGGGGAGTGGGGAGCAGTGTAGCGTGGGCCCACAGAACTGTGGGGCTCAGGGCACTTGCCCCACTCGCGCCCCCCCACCCCCCAAGGACGGCCCTAGACTCAGCCCTTAGCATAATGGTATTACTCAGGGAAATATGTTGAGCCCTGGAGTAAATAAGCCCACTGCCACTGGTGCCAAAATGCATTTGTGAGGCCCAGCATTCATGGGAGGCCTGAGGGATATCTTAATCTGAACCTCCGTTTTCCCTCTCTGTGAGTGTTGGTGACTCTTGTGGTGAGGTGTGTTTAAAAATAAGACTCTGAAGTATGAATTTTCAGTCCCCTAAACATGGTCAGGATTTGAACCAGTGAACTGGAGTTGAAACTGCCATTCTGCCTACCTTACAGGTGATGTGTGATGTACCCAATGAGCATTAAGCTTTTTGAGCTTCTACATTTGATCGCCAAATGTTTATTTTGTTTGTTTGTCCATATCATGAAGTTCTTACTAAGTTTTCACTCAGTCCTTACTCAGGCAGAACTCCCATTTGAAGTGGATGGAGTTTGCCTGACTGATGGATTTGGCTGCCTCACTATTTTATTAAATAATTTTTGATAAGTCAGGATATTATGATGAGGTTCTGTTAGGCTAGTGTGACCTTTTAGATTGCCAAGATTCTTCTTTTTTCAAACAAGAAATCCATCTACTGCTCTGGTTGCAAGAAGTGTGTGCAATGGAAAATATGTTTGTAAGCTTTTTCACTCTTAAGAACAACTTTGTAAAAATAAATACTGTGATTGACAAGTGTTTAAACAGCCTATATTAAAGAGGGGTAGGGTACTAGTTTCCAAACAATTAAAGGGATTTCAGAATTAGAGAGTGAGCAGAGATTGAGATGACTTTCTCTTCCATTGTTTTAAACCATTGTTTGAGAAAGATGGCTGATAATTTCCCTTTTGCAGTCTTTCCCCATGCAAAACTCGCAGTGATCTCAGTAGAACCAGTGTTGGTCCCAGGCATTGAAAGTAGAATTATGCAGAGATCCACTTTTCCCCCCACCCATCATGGTCAAATCAAAAAAGTAAAATTCTACAGAATATAACGTATTCCTTTTGGGTCAAACAAAACATTTTCTTTGACCCGAAAGCAATATGTAATATATATCCATACTTTAGCTGGAGCTCTCTTCTCTTCCCCTTCCTCCATGACCCTCTGGCTTTCTTGTCAGTTTCACAGCTCTAACAGGTGAAATTGACAAGAATGACAGCAGACAGCCAGTGTTAGTAACCGGCAGTGTTTTTACAGGCACTTTGTCGCCCTAACTACACCGATATAATCCCTATGTCTCTGGTGCTGGTGGAGTTGCTTTGGCAGCGTAGGCAGGCGCTTGCTCAGCAGGAGCAAGGTTGTCCTGTAGACACTGACATAATTAGGTTGACACAAACTGTCTTGTCTCCACCTAACTCTGCAGTGTAGACCAAGTTTATAACGATTACTGCGCACGGAGGGGAGGTAGTGAATATAGACATTTTCAAGCTGCTGGTAGGTATTGCCAGCAATAAAGAGGGACCAGTTTTCCTTGCAGTTCCTTGCTAATATGGCGTTTTAAAAAGCACAGATTGCTGTCTTGCCCTTATGTATACCAAGGGCAATCCCACTGGAGCCAGAGGCAGTTTAAGTCGGGGGTTAGATGTATGTCAGAGCAGGATTTGACCTACAATTCCTACACTTTGGATTTGTACATTTGTTTATATTCTTTGATGAGTGTGAAACACAACAAATATTCCTTTAATTGAACTGATCTCGCTTCTCTAGGGAACATAGTTCTGCAGAAGTAGATTTGAGCTCTGATCCGACTGTGGTATGGTTTTAAAAGTATGTGTATTGCTGTAACAATTTGATTTTTGATCTACAGTGTAATTCTGTCTGCATTTCCCCACTCCCTTCTGTTGGTGGGACTAAAACCTCTAACATGGCAATGTTCCACGTATGTCTGTCAGGAGTTTTTGGTCTTTTATGTTCACATGTGGATTGGCTAGCTAGGATACAGATGCCAATGTCATTGTCTTTAGCTCCATGTTTGTGTAAAACTAGAATATTTCTCTGTGCTCATAGGATTCAGTTGGGAATAATGCAGGGATTTCAACTATTCAGCACAGTTTGAGATATACTTGGACATTCTTTCTTTTTACTTTTACAGATGTAAACCAATTGTTTGTCATTGAGATGTGTTGGTTGAATCTCTCACGCTGAAATACTTTGCCAAATGTATGTTTCTGATTTCAAGGTTATCATGACCATGTATTAATGGGACTCAGTAATCCTAGTGTATTCATGGGGCTTTAAAACTGTACTTCAATTAACATCATTTTAATTACTCTGTTGGACAGATGCTGTCTGCTTTCAATAACTTCACCCTGAAGCTTCATTTAAGTCATACTTGGGTTCTGGTTGCTTCTGTCAGGAGGGTGCATAATTGCAGAATAACATTTATTTTTGGTAACTTGGATTAAATTTTGAAAGGGAAATAACTCTCTACAACAATGGTTGATGATGATACCTCATATAGCACTACTAATAAAGTGGTATTCTGCTGCTCAGCGTTCTTGATGGGAGAACATGTTTTTAAAAAAAAATCAAACTGCCAGCTAAATTTCAATTCCAGAATCCTTACTGCTGTTTATGTACAAAGCAGAAACAAACCCTGAATACTACTTAGCCTGAGCTTGCACTGCTGGCATTTGGGGGGTTGGGAAATTGCTCTAACCTGGCAAATGAGCAAATTTGTTAGGAGACTAAACAGGCTCAAAAAGGAAGCAGAGAGTTTTCATTTAGCTCTCTTCATTGCCTAAAAGTTTGTTTTGATCTGTAGAGGATCCAGGAGACAGATCAGGTGACTGTCAAAAGTTTCATTGTGAAACCAGAAAACTCAGTCTTCGACAAATACTGTGGCTATCCAGAGAGACATCAAAAGAGTTTAATTTAGTTTCTACAGAAGTTTAATGGGCCAAAACCCATTAAAGACTTTAGAATAACATTCTGCTAGTTCAGTTTCTTACCAGTCCTGAAATTAGCAGAGTTTCACACAACTTGATGTTTCCAAACAAAAATTTCCCATCGCCTTTTTGCTCAGTAAGTGAGTTGTGAGAGTTCATAAGTATGAGTCCAATTGCTAGTTAAAGTAGAGGATTTTATTATTTTTATTCAGTCATTCTGATATAATTTTAATTTCCAGTTTCAGAAGTCATCTTGATTTAGTATGGCTTGTGGTTTGCACCTCTCAGTAGAGGCTCTGAGTGGTGTGTGTTCTTAAAATGATCATGGATATCTGAATAAAATAAAACTCTTGGAGTATTGAACAGAAGCATGCCTGATATATATGGTTACATTTGAGTCTTTGTCATATTTTTATTATTCATCTGTAATAGCTGAAAATATGATCATCACACTTTGTCAGATGTTGAATTTAGCAGTATGAGCTAAGTGGATAAATTATGCTGTCATGGATGTGTGCACATGCTATCCATTTGAAATTCATTGAGAAGAACAGGGCTGACAGGCTAAACCAGGAAATCAGAGTCAATGGTGACTGACTAATTTCTGTAGCAGGAAAGTTTTATTCTATATAATAATGCTGTTGTCCGTGGGAGGGGTATCTGGGTTGTCGATAGAAATTTAAGCCTTTGTTAAAGAAAATAATCTCTTTATTGTAAAGAGATGCAGCTATTGTATACTATTTTTAGAGAGGAAGGATTGTGTGGTGGTTAGGACACTAGCCTGGGACACGCGAGAGCCAGATTCAGGTTCCGTTCTGCCAGAGGGCCTGTGTGACCTTGGGCAAGTCAGCTGGCCCTGATCTACACTACGAACGTCTGTTGGTATATCTGTGGAGCTCAGGGGTGTGGATTTTCTTGATGTAGATAGCACTGTGTGGACGAAAGGGCAGCTTCTCGTGTGTTGTAGCTACTGGCTCTTGCGGAGTGTGGCTGTGCTGCGGCAGCACTCTGTGTAGACAAGCGGTTGATGTCTCTGTGCTTCCGTTTCCTCATCTGTAAAACCGGGAGTACATCTTCCTCCCAGGGATATAGAAATTAAAGACTGAGCGGTGTTGGAGCATTATGGTAACGGGCATTATGAGTACTTAAGGGCCTCTTTTCTTTTAAGGCGCAGGTCTTCCCACAGTTCTTCATGGGGTTATACTGTAAAATCATAAACCATCCCAAAAATACGGTTGTGACAAATGAGATAGTTGGCTTTTAAGTGGGATATTCCCTAGCAAGCGAGCTCAGTCTGTGTTTTCTGATCCATACTGACTTCCGCTTGCTTCGTGGGTGAAATTTTAACACCGCTAATACTCTAACTTAGGAAATCTGATTTGTTTTTATTTCTGCCCTACCTTTTTCAGGCTTCCGCTCTTCTCATGTTTCCCCCCGCATTTGAGATATTGAGCTAGTTCTTTGGTTTACACCGGGGTGGTTTTTACTGAAGTGTGCCCCAGTCCCAAATGTATCCCTCCCCCTTCAGTCCATTGAACCCTGCTGTTAGTCATCTTTCGTTGGCTGAGTGGGGTTTGAGAAGTGACTGCAGCAAGTGGCATTAAATCCATTTGTAATTGTGGTAAATTTTTTTAAAGAACTCCGTGCATGTGCTAAAGGACTCGTGATATAGCGCACTTAAAAGAATCTCAACTTGTAATGGTATTCTGTATGCAGAAATGACTGGCTTACAACAAGAGTTGCCCTGCCCTCTCTCTTTTTTTAGTTGTAGCATATTGACACAGGGTCAGTCCTTGAATAATTGTCTCATCTCACTGTAATAGATTCTAACTGTAGTAACTGGATAGTCACTTCGCAATATCGCCATTGATGCAGTAATTGCAGTGGGTGTTTATTTTTCCTTTCCATGACAGGCCTACTCCAAAACCCAGTCATGACTATGAAAGATTGAAAATCCAGTGTATGAAAGCCATGTCGGATCTACAGTCTCTACAGAATCAGCACACCAAGACACTAAAAAGATGTGAAGAAGCAGCCAAAGAAGCCGATTTTTATCAGTAAGTAACACATACAAGAGGTAGGGGTGAAAACTCTTCCCTTCTTTTTGTTGTGTGTCATGAGCAGTGAATAGACAAGTTGACTAGAGCTGTAAGCATTGGGATTGGTCTGCAGGCCATGAGATGTTGCATCTTTAGAATAGGGCAATTTTACATGACATCATTCTTCCACCATCGTGCTTCTCTTACTATTTAATTCTCACTTGATTTTAATCACCACATTTTGTGAACTTCTGCCATCGAAAATTTTTATTATTTTATTTGTTTCACACGATGCTTTTTTACATCAAGTAAAAGGTGGCGCTCCATGGTTTCAGAAAAGGAAAAGCATTGGTTAAGGGAACTTTTAGTAGCAACCTCTAAAGCCAGGATGGAATTGTAGTTTAATGGAGTGGAGTGAGGCAAACAATTAACTGAAGTATGACTAATAGTGATATTTCGTGACCTGACACGTCTAGGAACAACAAGGTAGGATTTTTAAGTGTGTTCTGTATTGGCCTGACTCTGTTTCCGTTGAAGTCAGTGCAAGTTTTATCACTCTGAGAGTGGAGTTAGACCAACAGAAAGCAGTTGTGAAATGTGGTGACGTTGTGTGGAGACGTTGTTCTCATCCGCCTCTAGCTCTGATGATGACCAAGATATTGGGCTTGAAACTGGTTCCTTGTGGAAAAATGAGCGTGACACACACGTGATCTTAGAACAGTCTAGTTTTCATTCATTGGAAAGGTATTCAGGAAAAAAAGGAGGCAATTATAATGTTTGAAATGGTTTTGAGGCTATTCTTCTCTAATATTACACCCTGCAGAATTGGTAAATTTGTAACAACCTGGGAATGACGGTGTCCCACTTGGCTGGCTTAGTATTGTAGCTCTTGGGCTCTCAGCAGACAAAAATTTTAAAAATGTTGGTAAGAAAAGTCATCACATGCAAACTAAGTGAGCTTCATAGCTACTTGATGGGGAGATTTGTTGATCCTATCTAGCCGCTTGATTTTGCTTTGGGAGAGGAAAATGGAAGAAAAACAGAAGATCCTTGCAACACTCCATATTACCCTTTGTCTGCCATTATCTAAGTATCCTTCAGAGATGGTTTGTTTATTGGATTCAGTTCCACGAGATCACAGACTTAAAACACTCTGTGCTTAGTGCTCTTTCCTGCTTCCTAATAAATTAGAGACGAAGGTACAGGTGTCTTTATTTTGTTAGATTCCCGTAGCTGCTTTTTTCTGAGCAGATGCGACACTGATGTAAAATGTTTCCACTCCTTGAAGTGATGGAAGAGTTTTATTTCCCTTATTTGCAAACATAGTTCTATAATCCATGAGATTACAGCGTTTTGTGGTTTTGTTTTATAGCTGTACTTCTGTTATACTGTGAAGGGGTTTAATTTTACTACTTCGGGGCTGTTGAGAGCGACAGCTCTATTGTAATTGCCCTCATGTAGACAAGTGCACTAAAAATATTCCTTTCTCTGAGAAATAGCAGTTTTGACTTTTATAAAGTGACAATTACATGGCATCTGCACACTTTTATGCTTGCACTAGGTACTCTATGAGATCAAGTCCTGTGTGTGATTATCTGGCTAGTAAAAATGCAGCATTTTTTAATTGGCTCTGAAGTAAGCACATTTTGTGCATAGTGAAGTGTTCGGTAGTAGAGAAGTTTCATTGTAAAAGGTTTTGGTCAAGCATCCAATAAACTACCTTAGTTTCAACAAAACTTTTATCCAAATTGGCCTGTGTTTTCAAGGGACTGGTGATTTTTGGATGTCTAATGCGAGACTCCTAATTTGAGACCTATGCATAAAAAAACCATGTTTGCCGTATGAATTCTTCCTGAAGCTATTTTGGAAGAGAAGGGGTGGGGCTTATTTGATTGGGGTTGATTTTAACATGGTGTTAATTATTTATTGGTATTGTGGTAGCAGATCAGAGTTATGGACCAGAACCCCCATTGTACTAGGTGCTCTCCAAACAGAGAACAAAAAGGATGTTCCTGCTCTAAAGATTATAACATCTTGTGGAATCTGAATAGCAGATGTTGAGATCAGTCAGACCCGAGTGCAAGGGTTGCGTATGTTGTCTTTGTAACAATAATTTACTGAACAGTTAATTTTTTGTTTGCCCAAGCTATTGCCACATCTAAAATTGGCTTTCTATAAGCTCTCCAGTGTGTTGTGTTGTACAGGAAATGTAGCTTATTTACTACTTATGAAAGGAGAGGGAGCGTATGAAGTGCCCTTGTAATAGACTTCTTAGTTGTAAAGTTGATTCCACTTTATTTATTTAAAAAGAGGCAAACAGGCGGCAGCAGTTTTGTAGGTGTGAGAGTTGGGTTGAATCATTTTGTTTTCACAGTAATACTTGACCACATCCGATTGTCTCTCTCTTCTCTAAACTGCAGCTCGGTATCATTTACATCTCTCTCTTGGTCTGCCCCAGCAGCAATCTGCTCTAAAGTTGGGTTGGTGCTCTGAATTACAGTTGGAATGATGTGTTCAGTCAGGTGACTTTAAATGAGAACATACTCGGTCAACTGTTAGTAGCGATATGGCCAATTTGGGATGACAACTGGTAGCTTTACCTGCTTAGACGTGTCTCAAAAAAATAGTTTTTGAAACAAAAGCAAGAAAGCAAAAAACTTTTTCTACTCTGTCTTGCTCTGTTGTATTGTATGGTATTGTGATGTTCAGGTATGTAGGCTAATGTAGTTGCCTAAAAGATCTGTTCCGGACACCACTTCTGTGTCTATTTAGCAGTATGTGTGTTGAAAGGGTCTACTGGGGGTAGGGAGGGGAGCTTCTTTTTCTTCCTAAATCAATTTATATATATATATATATAATATATATATATATATGTTTTAATACTACATAGGCCTAACAAACCACTCTTAACTCCAGCAGATCTCTGGTTGTGCTGCCTATCTTTCTGCAGTAGCATTTCGTGGGCACATGGCGTTTGGAATATTCAGATCTGAAGAGAGGAGTTAGTTCATTTCATCTGCCTCCTTTAGTTTGAAACGTCACCTTCATCGGCATGGAGAGGGCTTCCTGTGAAGTTTGCATCTACATTTTCTTTCTTTGTGCCCTTCCAGTACGTTGCACAGTCGCCTGCTGAGCGACCAGTCACAGCTGAAGGAAGACATGGATACCATGAAGAGGAAGAATACGCAGTTGGTGCGAGAACATAACCATCTCCAACAGTCATGTGAGGAAATGAAGCGACTTCATGAAGAGGATCAAAAAGAGATAACAGACCTACGCAGCCAGCAACAGCAGGTAGCCTGCAGCTCTTTGTGTGAACGCCATGAGTGACTAAATGTTTTCATGCAATGGAAACCATTGCTGGTTGGTCTTTTAACTTGCCTTTCTTTTTCACCTTTTGAATCAATTGGAATACTTGTCTCTTTCTTTGCCGTGCATATCATAAATCTGGTAGTGCAAGGCACATAGCAGCCGTTTCAAACAGAACTGTGGTGTGTATGTTGAGTTACCATTGCTCTCTGATCACTGACAATAATATTGTCAATGTGTGGAGCTCCTTGTTCCTTGTCCAGATCTAGCTTCTTCAGTTTTAAAAATTAAAAAAAAGTTCTAAGCGGCTAACCGTGCAAACTCTGGTCTACAATATGAAATGTCATTCGGCATCTGGAATGACAAGAAGTAGTGCCATTTACCACTCCCAAAAAACCAAAAAGGAGACTACCTATTCCCCCATACTTTAACAGTGTCTGCTGGGATTGACTGAGAGCTTTAGGATGTAGTGAGGGCGTGTGCAAGGAGGAGAAAGAATATGGATGGCTGTGGATTCAGGTTATATATGTGAGTGGATTAGGGGAAGGGGAGAACAGTGGGTGTGAGGAAAGGAATAAAGACTGGAAGAGATTAATAGACTCTATCTTTAAAGGTCAGAAGGGCCCAATATGATCATTTAGTCTGACCTTCTTCACAATAGAGTCTTGTGGCACTTTTAAAGACTAACAGATTTATAAATCTGTTAGTCTTTAAAAGTGCCACAAGACTCTGTTGTCTTTCTACAATAGACTAACACGGCTACCCCTTTGGAATTCTTCTTCACAATGCAAGCCACAGAACCTCGCCCACCCACTCCTGTAGTAAACCTCTAACCCAAGACTGAGTTATTAAAATTCTCAAATCATGGTATAAAGATTTCAAGTTACAGAGAATCCACTATTTACACTAGTTTAAACCTCCAGGTTACTTCTACCCATGGTGCAGAGGAAGGCAGAACCTGCCACAGTCTCTGACAATCTGACCTGGGGGGAAATTCCGTCTCAGTCCCAAATATGGCCATCCCGAAACTCTGAACATGTGGGCAACGACCGCCCGCCAGACACATAGGAAAGAATTCTCTATAGCACCGATCAACAGCTTTTGCCGATCCCTGTGCCGTTCCCTCCTCCCTGATCCTCAGCTGGTGCTGGTGGTCTTCTTCACCAAGAAGAAAAGCAGACCCCCCAACAATTGGTTAGTGGCCACGGGTGGAGTGTCCCCCTCCGCCAGTAGCTGCTGCAGGTGGCTTCTTGCAGTGGTGAGGGAGAAGGCCCCAGACACACGGCCGAAAGCTGCTCCAGGTGGCTTCTTTCGGTGGTGGATGGGGGGAGGTCCTGAGGCACGTCGCCAAAAGAACCTGCCCACAGTGGCTTTCTGTGGCATGCGTGGAGACCCCCCCCCCCCAACCCCTCCCCAAGACACGCCCAGAGCAGATTTCAACAGCAGGATCAGCGGTTTTGGTGATGCCACAGAGGGTGCTGCGTGCTGCTCTAAATGGACTGGCGTGCTACTCTTTGCACACCTGTTGGAGATTGCGGACCCTGCTCTACAGAAACTGTCCTCCCCATCTAGTGTCCCGTCGCCGGTCTTTGCTGCTAGCACTCACAAATCAGTTCCATGTCGTTGTAGGCAGTCTTGTGAAACTATCTACTCCATACATTTATCAAGCGCTGTCTTAAAGCTAGTTGGGTTCTTTCTGCTTCCCTGCTCCCCTTGGAAACTGTTTCAAAATGTCACTCCTCTGATGGTTAGAAACTTTGGTCTACTTTCAAGCCTAAACTTGTTTATGGTCAGTTTATTTCCATTTGTTTTTGTGTCTTCATTGTCACTTACCTGAAATAACTCCTCCCTCACTGGTAGTTAAGCTTCTGATGTAATGGAGCGACTGTGAGGTTAGGACGGAGAAAACGCCCGCAAAGAGAGAAATTGGGAGCATAGGAAAGCAATTATTAGACATTACAGACCAGGAAGACCGAGGGACAACTTGGGGAAAACATGAAAAGACTTGATGGAAGTACAAAAGGCAAGGGAGATTTATTAACTGACATTCTGTTCATTTAATAGATTTTCTCTCATATGTATATATGATCTAGACATAGAATAAATGGCTTATAATCCAAAAATTCACATTCTTTTACACTCCCCTCAATCGGCCAGAGGCATATACCTTCAAGACATTACTCAGTGACTCTGGGTGTTTGCACTTAGCAGGCCAGCTCTTGCTCTTACAGGTTGGCTGCTGCGCATAAGTTCCTTTCTTTATGTAGCTTTAGAAGCCCGGGTAAAATCTGATTACTAGTGAGTTATGGATTTACCTGGTTTATAGTTGCTCTCTGTAGTCCTTTCCTTGTATGCCAGTAGAAGGAAAAAGAGATGTCCCTTCGGCTCTGGGTAAGAATCACTGGCTCTTTGGGTTACATAAACTGTTAAATAAGGAGGAGGTTTGTCCTCAGCTGATCCAGTCATCAGTGATTTTAATGCTGATTTATATATTGAAAGGATGTGGTCGTTTTAAACCCCTTTCAAGATTTTTCAAAAAGGGGTATCTAAGCCTCGGCTCCTAAATTAATACTTATGCATCTGAATAAGTGGCCCTCTTCTCTGAAGTTCTGAGCACTCTGCATCTTCTACTGACTTCAGAAGGAAGCTGCTGGGTGCTCAGTGCCTTCAAAAAAGAGGCGGTTCTGTATCTGTTCCAGAGCCCTTTAAAATCAGTGGAAATGCTGATTGCTGCCCATCCTGAAAAGAAAACGGATAGTCACTACGTTTGGCTACATGAGTATTTGGTTTGGTTGGGCTTTCGTGGGGGTTGCAGGGGAGGGATGGTAGGAATTAATATATAAACCTGTTACCATTCCTCATTTCAACCCTTGGGCAAAATTTTAGTCTCAGATCTATAAGTGAGTTACATGCCCTTTAATTTAGGGGGTTTGTAGTAAAAACAACACAAGTTACAGCATCATTGTATGCCAGAATAAGAATAAATCCAAGCATATCTGCAACTCGCTTTATACTTCTGGGCACAATATTAATAGTCAACTGTTCACTGTTTATTCATCATTACTGAGCATCACATCACACTCATAGTAATAAAATTAAGAGATCTCTTTGAAATAAAACTGCACTCAGAGTTGGTCCTCTTCTAATATGAAGCAACTACTCTGGTAATTATAATTTTTAGTAATGCTTGTTTAAAGGCTTATAATAAAAGAATGGCTTTTATCCCTGGTTCTTATATATCTTGGGACAGAAATAGCTGTCGTCATGACAAAGTCCAGATTGTGTCTATATTTGGAAAGGATCACAAAAGATGAGTGTCGGTTTTTCTTTTTCCCAGTGACACCTTTAAAGGTTAGGGGAATGATTGAACAAAGTTTGGTTCACAGGCACTGTTCAGTTAGAACAATGCTACAGGTTGATTAATGCTTCTAAACTTCAAACTTAAAAAGAGAGCTTTACAAGAATGTAAGAATGGATGGTTCTCAACTGTATGTCACAATGAAGCAGTTTTAATACAAAGGTGGTGGGTTTTTTTATCGTAGTAAAGTTCACATGCTATGGAGAGAACTGGGCAAGAAGGCTGGAATTAAAAACAACCTGGAGGTCGCATTCAGTCCCGCGTTCATTTACAGAAAAGTGATCATTCAGTGACAACAGTTACAGGAACATGTGGAATGCCTAAATGGATGGCTTTGCCCAGCTGTGGGCTGATTCATGAGACGAACTTTAAAGTCAAATGGTTAAGCTTCAGAAGCAAAGTCTATACCAGTGGTTCCCAACCTTTTCCTTTATGTGGACCACTACATCGTCTTTGAAGGCTTTTGTGGACCACCACATAAGCAAGCTGTTTTTAAACATGGTTAATGTAACCAATAGCTGATGGGAGTCAAACATATATATCAAGGGATATTAAAAACACAGCTATTTCTAATAATTTATTATGCTCGCTCACAAACGTATTGCGCTCATCACAGTACCGTTACCTGCAGTAGCCCCACCAGTGGGAAAAAAGAGAACTTACCTAATGAGAAGACTGATGTTGTTTCGCAGACTTAGAGAATGTTATATTACACAAGGATGTTTGTGAAGCAAATTACATTGCGAATAATAATGTAACATCAAACATGATACATAAGTGGTACACAGGATTATATTATTATTACATTATTCCACCCCTTCCCTCCCCCCGGACTACCTGCAACACCCTCACGGATGACCAGCGGTCCATGGAGCACAGGTTGGGAACCAGTGGTCTATACAAACAAAAATAAAATTACTCTCCAGGCTTGAAGGGTAAATGTCAAAAAAAGTCATACAGACTTGAGGGGTGTGTTTTTGGAGGGGGGGTGTTTGTTTTTATTAACTTTGTTTTATTTTGCTTGTTTCTTCTGATTATCCGGTTAACTTGAAAGGTTCTGCTGTAAATCTGTGTAATATGAAATGAACAGGACTACAGAAGTTCGCTATGCAAGTTCAGTCAGATCATTTAGCCTTTCTATGCCTTAGATTCTCACTTCATAAAATGGGAATGTAAAACCTATTACAGAATGGCATTCAGCTCTAATACAGCAGTCCAGCAATTGGAGATTCTTTGATGGGAAGCTCAGCATAAACTCAGAGTTTTATTCCTGTTATTTATTTTTGCAAAATAATTCAATATTTTGTGAACTTCATCATTACCCTTTTCAAGAAACTTGCAGGGCTTCTTATCTCTGTAGATCAGTGTGAATCATGCTGTCTGGAAGGAACGCCAGCAGCCTTATCTCAGACTTTGTCTCTTTGCATCAGGATTAATTCAATCCTGGTTTTGACAGTCTCTCTGATGTGTCACTCTGTCGCTAGACTGTAGCAAAACACAGCAGCCCAAGTGCTTGAGAAACAAAAACTGTTGATCAAATTACTCCTAGGGTGTGGGATTGCTGTTGATTTCTTGTACAGCAACTGACTGGCTTTTAAGTTTCTACTGCTCACATACAAGGTTTTCCGTTCTCATGGCTGTACACTTCGGTCCAGCTGGGGCTATTTACTCGTCCTCATATTGGGGCTTTCGAAAGGAGATCTTCCTGTTTGTAGCATTTTTCCCTTTTCTTCTCTTCCTCCCTCCAAACCCCATTTGCCTTTGAGAGCCTTTATTTTAAACTTGGGCAAACTCCTGATATCTTTGGCCTTGGCTTTTCTCTTTCAGTTGACTTTATCCGATAATTGTTTAAGATACTGTCAGTGAGAAGGGGCTCCATACGTTTTAGGTTATGAGAAAATGTTTGCTTCTTCCTGGGAGTTACAAATATTCAGCCAAGACCCTAATTCGGGAAAATATCCCTATCCAGTAAGCGCGCTTAAGCACATGTTTCTAACTTTAAACACATGGAGAAGTCCACTATTTAAAAAAAAAAAAGTGTGCTCCTCTAACTAAATGGGGATGGACTTAAATGCTTTCCCAAATCGCAGCCTGAGGCCTCCTTTCAGCAAGGTACCGAGTCATGTGTCTACTCTAAGCATCTGGGTAGTGACGCTGAAATAAATGGGACTCCACTCACGCGTGTGGCTCAGCACATGCTTACGCCTCTTGCCGAACTGGGACTTTGTAACATCCAAATTATCAACCTAACTTGGAACCAAACAGCTCACAGTTCTTGTCAGTGGATGGATTTTGTACTGCTAGGTTAGTTAAAGAGGACAGTGTTGGGATAAAAATCATTCTGTTAGGAAACCCTCATCCTCCCCTATGTCTGATTGAGTGTGCAGCCTACGATTTGCATTATCAAGCCGTGGCCTGTGGGTTACTGGTCGTCTGCAAGGAGCCGGCAGCCACACAAAGGTTGGAACTGCTTCTCCAAGCATCCAGGCTTCTTAATGAAAAGAGGAGCCTTAGCGCATGGAGAAGCTGCAGGAATTAAGGAGCCAGCAGTGACTGTAACAGCCCAAGAGCATATTGGCCAGCTGCAAATGTGATCCCGGTAGCTGTTGTGATTGAATGGGAAGGGAAGCAGTCCACCAGATTTCTCTTTCTGCTTGTGGTCCTTGCATTGGAACTATCGGCACCCCTCTTAGATTATTGAAAAATGATAATATTTTGGATCCAAATATTTCTTTTTATGTCACTGCTGTTTGTCTTTCTGCACTGTGCTCACTTTTTCATTTTGTTTGATTTTTACTTTCTCGTTCTTTTCATTTCTGAATTTGTGTCAACTAGCACAATGCTCTATTAGCGTATAAGCTACGGATATGTTAGGGATGGCAGTTGCAACATTGCCACCCTCTTTATCCCAGATCCCTCTCAAAAAGAAAACAAGCCCCGCTCCCCCTCCCAAGCAGAGTTAGGTCCGATTCTTCCCCTCCTCCACCAACAAAAAGGAATTGGTGTCAGAGGCTCCATTCAGGATTCTGATTTTACGGGAGGTACTCAGACATCACTGTGATGTGTGTTGTATATCCCTACAATAGATTATTTTTATTTGTGTAGTGTTGTTTAAATTATTGGAGTTGGAGGGGGAGAGGAATTTTTAATTTTATGAAAGTATACCTTTTCAGGGTTTTTTCCCCCCCTAGAATCCTCCTTAAATGCATCCAAGGTTCAGGCTAGATATGACCCTTTTAAACATAACTTAGAATATTATTAGGAGCAAAATAATCTAGCTTTGGGTAGATTTCTGAACACAAGCTCCTGTGCTAGATGTTTTTTAGGTGAAATAACTACTTATATTAAAAAGTATGATTGCAAGTGAATTTTATCTAGACTACAAGCTTTTCATCTCATAAGTGATATGAGGTTGAGCTGTTGAGTGAGACTGGTAAAATGAAGTATTAATCACTTATCATTGCTTCCAAAGTTATGTTTTGGGGTGTGTTTTATAATTTGACAGCTGAAATGTGGAAAAGTTATCAATACATTTTAAACTAGTAATAGTAAACCAAGTTCGATATCTCCTTGTCTAGTTGTTGTGTTTTTTGGGTTATTTTTTTTTTAAGATCAATATGTTAACACTAACTATTGGTACCTTTTTTGTCCTTTTATTTAGATTGCTTGTCTATAGCAAATCAGTTTTTTAAATTGGACTATTGATATAGTAACATTTTTCCATCTAAACGTATTGAATATGAGGTACCAACCTGAAGGTAAGAATCTTTGCATGTAGAGATTTCCTTTTCAAAATGACCTAATGCAACTTAAATATTTTTTCTTGGGCATGCAGTTGGAGGAGAAATATTAAATAGTTTTTATATATTAACAGGTCTCCTAAGATTTTCATGTTACTTAAAAACAAGTGAAGAGACAACTACGTGTACCTCTTATTGAAATTATCCTTTTGTTTCTTGTTTAGGTTATGAAACAAAATGGGTCCTCTGAAATACTCAATAAACTCTATGATACAGCAATGGACAAGCTAGAGAGTGTGAAAAAAGATTATGATGCATTGAGGAAACGGTACAATGAGAAGATAGCAAGCCACAATACAGACCTTAGCCGGCTAGAGCAGACTGAGGAGGAGAACAGACGGCTTCAGAAGCAAATGGATATGTTAATGAAACAGAGGGACACAGCAATACATTTCCAGCAGCAGTATTCCTCCTCTCTGAGAAGGTATTAGCCTGGTATTGGTGGCTTATATGTCCATTGTGTTGACGATACCAACTCTTCTGCAGAGTGGCATTTTTAAAGCGGTGTATCATGAACCAACATTTTTCTAAATGTTGTATCTTCAGTGAAAGGCATGTCAGTGAGCATGCAAGCAACAAAAACCCATGCACCAGACAGCCTGAAAATGTTTTGGGGAAATGGTTGTCCTGCCCACCCTTTCCCAGGATTGTGTCTATCCATGTGAAATCCAAACTGTCCTTTAGCTTGTGATTTGTAGTGATTTATTCTTCCCTCTGAGCTGTACCTTGACTCTTACGTATGTTAAGGGGAGTCATACATTCAGGGGTGTATCAAATGTTGTCAAACCTGAAAGGTCGGTGTGGGTTATTTGCCAGGTTTAATGAACTCAGCTCCATCGCTGAGGCCATTGTAGCATAAACATACTCTGCTAGATAGAGTTCCTGTTCTGGGAATGGGAGTCTTAACTGATAAAGAAGGCCCCGTGTCTGGAGAAAACTTCCAGAGTGCTGTAATGGTATCTCGGTCTCAAGTCATGCTATAGCCTGACTGGATCATGGATTAAAGTCAGCTAAACAGAAGCCCATGAGGTCTTCACTAGAAGACTTCTGGACCTGTTCCATAGCAGGGCTTCTGGTGGTGTTAGTGCGAGAGGGCACCATGTCATCTAATCTCACCCTGCTCCTGGCTTACACTAGAGTTTGAACAGCTTACACGGTTGGTTAAAAGGAGTAAGAAATGTGCTAGTGTAGAGAAGGCCTGGAAGAATGTGCATGGATGAGTTGGGGGTGCCATGGGCTTTCACTGCTGTAAGGTCGGGATAAGCACGTTCTTCATGAGCAAGGCTATGTTTTGGTCATAGAGGTCATGGATCCCATGACTTTAACAGATGCCCACAACTTCCTCACCTTTAGCTCCAGGCGGCGGGGCTCAGGATTTCGTCCCACAGTGACCGTATCTGGATTTTGTACATTTTTACCCTGACTATTATGCGAGTTCTGCCATGACAAAACTGTATCCAAACTCATGAGACTCGGAGCCCAAAGTCCAAAATTCACAAGCACTGTTTTCCAGTTTCTCCCATCTGTGAGCCCAGATCTCTCTATTGGCTAGGATAAAGGCTGCTGCACGGATACATTTGCAATGCCTTTTATGTATCTCTGATACATCTGAACTTTAAACTGGTTTAGAAGAACAAATTTATACACAGCTTTGTTGACTCGTGGAAGTGAGGAGAACTGGAGCTCTGCTAGCATTGACAGAGGCTCACGTTATGATACTGTCCTATTGCATGCCTCTTCAGTAAGGAAGTACATTTTCTACACAGATTTCCCTTTAAACTCTTGCATCTAATTGGAGATTTGCATAATAAAGTGGCTCTCAATAAGGCGCATGGAATGCTCTGCTCAAGCCTAGTTCTGGATAGTCACTAACAGAGCCCTCATGAAGAAATGAAGTCTTTTAGTGATACCGGTTGTGCTGTGGGTATAAAGAGACAAGCATTGGAACATGCAAGTTTGGGGAATGGGAGGAAAGGCAGCCCTTGTCCTTGGAAGCAAGTTAATGGAACTGAGGGACTCATGTCAGTGTTTTTAATCATTTTGTATGGGATTTTGACCTGTAGGCTGCTTGCTTGTGGCCCCCCCCCCCCCCCTTCATAACCATTCACTCAAAATATATATTTAACTGAATGGGAAACTTATCATTAAAACAGCTTGAAAATCATTTTTGTGTGTGATCAGTATATTGTTTTTAAGCATGAAATCTTGATCTTTTCAAAATGTATTTCTCAGAATATCAAATGTACCAAACCTGCAGTTTAGGTTAAGGACTAACTCGCTACAAAACCTTCAAACTTCAGCCCTTTGTAACTGCAGGTTGCTGAAACAGCTTTTTAAACCAGAGTCCAAACTGCGTTTTGTTTTGGCATGAGAAACCCTGGCTTGGCAAGCTGAATACAGTACCCTGTTTCTAGTCCTGGTCCTGACACATGCTCCTTCTTTCATCCTGAAGCAGTCACCTAAGTTGTAACCCTTGGTTTCTCCATCTGTACGATGGAGGCCATAATAGATGACCGGAATGTGATGATGATGAATATAACGTTGTAAATATTTTGAAGATGGAAAGTGGCGAGCTGCTAAATTAGTACTGACTATTACAACAGCATGAAGCATCTCTTTCCTTTCTGTGCGGTCCTTGGGAGTTTGAACATGCACTAAATTACCCCAACAATTCCTCCTACTCTGTACAGTTGCATCAGAGACATGGCACCTAGTCAGTTGCAGTGGGGATCCCGTAGGTGACCACCATTTCCGAACTTAGCCCATTACAATTCAACCCATCCTCTTTCATAACAGCAGCTGCAGATACTGCACTGACCCTGTGCTTAGAACAGGAAGCCCCTGAGCTGTCTCTTCTTCTTTCCTCCTTGAATGCAGAAGGCAGTCTGCTCAAGGTCAGTTCTGAAGCCAGGTTTTCCACATGGAACTTCACTCGTATATCCACTCAGCTGACTCTACTGTGATAGTTAAACAGATATAGAAGAAACCTTTATAAAAGAAATGATTTTCCTCCACCGTTTAGATACTTCCTAATGACTCAGAGCAGTTTTCTTTTTAAGAACCAAGTATCTTCTTTATACTATGTATGTATTTTATAGCTGTTTCCATTTAGCAGATAATGATTTGATTCCCCCTAACCCTTAGCTTTCATAATGGGGCCTGGAATGCACACTCCAATAAGGCTATACATCATAGATGTGTGTCTCAGTCTTTTAATGTGTCATTGGTCTCTGCTATGGTATACTCTCATCTCCAGGTTTGCCTCCCACACCACAAATAAGTAAAATAAAATACTTAACAGAGTCGATCTTTCTGTGCGCTGCAAACTGATGCTCTGCAAGGAGATTTTTAAATCTGTACTGGTGGTAGGGAAGATGCTTGCAGATTATTGAGAGATGCCTCATTAAGGGCTTGGAGATTCTTTAAATTTGCAGGTGCCTTCAGCTAAGTAGCTCAGGCACAGTTCCCTGCTTGCCGGATATGCCCAGAGCCTGTCACAGCCAGACAGTTAAGCTTAGAGTGTTGGTCTCAAGGGTCAAAACAGCATGCTGGCTTGGACAAGAACCGTGTCTAGATCATGCTAAGCATATGCGTGAAAACACCAGATATGCCAGAGGCACATAAGAAATGCCATGCTGCATCAGACTAGAAGTCCATCAGGTCAGGTATCCTGTTTCTGGAATTGACAATAACTAGATGCTTCAGAAAAAAGGTGCAAAGGAGCCCTTCGATGTAAAGATATGGAAGATGTTTCTTCTTCTTCCATTGGTTAATGATTGATTTAGGCTCGGAAGCGTGAAGATTTATATCCTTAATTATTTTTATTTTCTATCAGTATAACTGTGGGCGATCTCATTATTCATTTGGATATCTAATTCTTTTCTGAATCTCCCTAAATTCTTGGCCCTGGTGCCTTGTGGCACTAAATTTCACAGCTTAACTATGTGTTGCATTAAAAAGAAATAACTTTTAAAAATCAAATTTAAATGCATTGCTCTTTAATTTAGTTGATATCCCTTTGTTCTGTTACTTTAAAAAAGAAAAGAAAAAAGAAGGCAAGCGGGAGCATCCAATTTCCCTTCCTTTTCCTCCACGTTATTTTCCATATCTCTAATTGTCTCCTTTCTAAACTATGACACTGATCATTTACAGTGCACAGGTTTGGGACTGTTTCTTCCCCATCCGAATTTGTTGTATTCTTTCCGGCTTGGAGTTCCCAGAATGGAACACATTATTTCAAGCAAAGGCAGATCATCAGTTTCTATAATTGTATATTTTCAGAATGATCATTGATCCTAATTTTACATACATTCTAACACTTTATTTGCTTTATTTTTACTGCTTCTCTGCATCAAGTATGTGTTTTCCCTGTTTTACACATTTACACATTACACATCTTTAGTCATTATAGTTACAACCACCCTGCCCTTCCCATTTCCCTAAATGGGTTCTGGGTAGTGGGTCAGAGATTCTGGAGAGAGAACGGAGGTCCTGGTACAGAAAAGATTGAAAAGGACTATACTAGAGCACTGAGGGCTTGTCTACATGGCACAGCGCTGTAGTAGCACTTTAGTGAAGACAATTTTCTGCTGATGGGAGAGCTTCTCCCACCGTTGAGGTTAGTCCATCTCCATGAGCAGCAAGATCTATGTTGAAGGGAGAAACATATGCTGTCTTCGCCAGGGGTTAGGTTGGTATCACTGCATCTGGTGGGGTGTGTGGATTTTTCCCCCTGAGCAACAGTTATACTGGTAAAAGTTTGTAGTGTAGATCTGGCCTAATTCTGTAGAGTAGGCGGACACTCTCTAAAGGTGTTCTGCAAATTTTGCTGTTTACTGCACTGTGTAAAGAACGTTCTTGATCACATGGGAAGCATTTAGTTGTACAGATGAAGAGGGATGCACTCTACAACAAGGTGATCTTGAGCAAAAATAAAACAAGTTTTAGAAATCCTGACCTATGAGGAAGGGTTCAAAAATATTGGGCATGGTTAGTTTTGATAAAGAAAAGCTGGTGTGTCTTCAGATATGTTAAAGGCTGTTACAAAGAGGACAGTAATCAATTGTTTTCCATGCCTGCTGAAAGTAGGACAAGGGGTAATAATGGGCTTAATCTGCAGCAAGGGAGATTTAGGCTAGACATTAGGAAAAACTTTCTAATTATAGGCCTCTAAGGGTGATTGTGGAATCTCTGTCAGTAGAGATTTTTAAGAAGAGGTTGAACAAACACGTGTCAAGGAAGTGTAGGTTTACTTGGTCCTGCCTCAGTGTATGAGACTGGACTTGATGACTTCTTAGGTCCCTTTCAGCCCTGTGTTTCTATGGCTCTATCAAAGGAAAATGCAGAATGTGGAAGCATCTTTGTTTCTTTTTGTTGTTTGTTCAGGTTTGAGTCAATACAGCAAGAACTAAGCAAAGCCACTGCACAGAACAAGGAGCTCCAGAGAGAGATGGAGCGGTTACAGTCAGAAGTGACCCGGTTTAAAACAATGCAGCTGAAGGCAGCGAAGGATGCAGAGAAGTACAAGGAGGAGAGAGACTCTGTTTTCAATGAGTATCGCCTCATCATGAGTGAGAGAGACCAAGTGATCAAAGAGGTGGATAAGCTTCAAACTGAACTAGAGCTTGCAGAGTCCAAGCTGAAAAACACTTCCTCAGAGAAAAGAGTGGCTAGTGAAGAGATGGAAGCTTTAAGACAGGTACTAATGGGCCGTTTTGTTGTGGGTGGGAGGATAAAGAGGCTTTTATCTGTTCTTCCTTGCAGCCGGGCAAGAGAGAGGTGTGCTGCATAGATGGGAAACATGGCTTCATTGTGAGAAAGAAATTCCCTGTTGATGTTCTCCTGGCAGCACTCTTTACTGTGGGCTCGTTACATTCCACGCGTGGATGCAGTAGAGTACCTGTCAGCCGAGATCTGCCAGTCACTTGACTTGTCCTGTTCAGTTCACTTCAAATTCTTATTTTAACAAGCCAGCCTTTTGTACCCACCAAGTGATGCACTGTATAACAATAGATAGAACTCCGATCTATAATTTTTCTTTCATTTTTAACTGGTTGCCAAGGAAGAAACATCTGAGTATTATCTACTAAGAAACGAGACCTAGCATTATAAAATAGACTCTCAACCTCATTTTAACATCTACTCAAGACTACAATTATGCCCTATTCTTTGTCGCTTTGCCTCTCGTATTCGTGAAGAAATTTGGCACAGTGATTTATGAAAAGGCAGGCAGTGCTTAATAAATCATGTCAATCGAAAAGCGGTATCATTTGAGCAGTATATTCTTAAAATGTTTAAAACACGAGTGCTGTTCGTAGGAGTTAAAAAAGCAACTTGCTGCTAAATAGTAAAAGAGTGTTCATTTGGTCGTTCAGTTATCAGATATTTTGCTTGGTATGAGTCACATACCACCAAATATTTTTCCAGTGCCTATAAATCTTGTTTTACTTTACTTTCTCACACATGTCACTGATCACAAATAATCCTTATATAAAAATACCTATCTGAAGCACGTCTGAAACCCTTGGCCTCTTTTAACTAGGTACATAAATATGGGTTAGGTCAACGTACAAGCAAGTAAGAATTTTTTTTTTAAAAAGTTGGCCTAAGGGTTCTTCAAAGGTGCTCCTGTGTGGAACCTAAATCACTACGGTCTGGTCTATACTTTAAAAAAAAAAAAAAAAAAAGTTAGATTGACCTAACTATGTCATTCAACTCTGGAAAATTTTGTTCCCTTAACACTGTAGGTAGATTAACTTAGCCCCTGCATACATGTGGCAGAGTTAATGGAAGGATTCTCTTCTGTTGACCTAGGTACTGTCATCCAGAGGTGGGTGAATGACATTGACAGGAAAATCCCTTCCATTGATATAAGAAGTGTTGTACTACCACGACACAGCTGCGACGCCATGGCTGTAGTATTGTATTGTAGATGGAGCCAAAGGATGGGGTTTTCAGAAGCTCTCCGTGTTGGCCTAACTCTGATCCCACTGAAGTTGGTTGTAGTTTTATCATTGACTTCAATGGAAGCAGAGTAAGGGTAATTCTGAGCATATCTGTCAACCTCCCCCAGAGTTGACTGACCCCTCATGATTTGTTTTAACAATCAGCACTGTTCCCACAGCAGTTTGCATGGCTGCTTACTAAGCATAGGATTAAGAAGTAAAATAAACAAGCATTCACTGGTTAAAAGCCCCCCTGGATGTGTGGTTGAATTGGGGCAGGAAGAAGCAGATACTCCTGACCAACTAGATGCTAGTTGCTGACTTTTTTTTTTTTTTTTTTAAATAAAAAGTTATGAATGTTTTCTAAGGGCGTGTCCAGCTCCTGTGTCTGTATAGTGAGGCTGCTGAAGTAGCTTTTGCTATAACTGTTTTAATTACATCAATTAATATTACTGTCTGCACTTCAGTTTTCCTTTCTTTATAACTACGTGGATATTCTGCCTCTGAGTGGGTTGTTCCTTGGTTATGTAATGCTGACCAGCTTGAAATATAGAGTTCTGGCTCGATCTAGTACCTTGCTAGGAGTCTGAAGGCTGTACAAATAGTTCATTGGTCAAGTGACATTTCTGGTTGAAGTAGCATGCATGAGAATCCCACATAAATGGAATGATCCTTTTAACGAGTCTGATTACATCTCCTTCTACTGTTACTGCCTGTGTGTAGCTCCATCTCGTGGTATGTTGCAGTATGAGTGTTATGTGAAACAACACTGCATCCAATTAAACTGTTTTAAATGTTCATCCTTTGGTACATCTGTATATAATCATGTAGTTTTGGTGTTTTACTAAAACATAAAAGCTACCAAAAATAGGGATTTTTCTTTTAATTTTTAAAAGCTAAAGTTAGATAAGCAAATTTGGCCATGACCTAGTGCTACTCCATAGTTTTTAAAATTTCCATAGCGTTCTTCATGCTCAAACACAAATGGAGCGAACCATCCCCAGCCACTTACAAAACGTATGGCGCACATGTGGTAAACAAATCAAAAGCAGGGCTTCAGCCGCCTTATTTTGGACTATTTCAGGCACAGTTCCAATGCTTTAGCCACACATGCAGCTTTCGATATGGGAGTTTTTGCTTTGTGTTTTTGCAAGCTCAGTATGCCTCCCATTACCTTCTTACATTTAAGGTGGGGAGATGCACGAGCAACTACGTGGGTGTATGAGTCTCTCAACGATGCCGTCGGCTCTTTCCTTTGCTGAGCAAGTTGTCTTCACTCTTGGATCTTATCTTCTTCACAATGCAATGCAGTCACTTCTGACAACTTGTTACGAAAGAGAATTCTTACCATCATGCAAAAGCAAATAGCCTATGAACTAGCTACATTCTCCAGCTGATTTTATAGTAAGGGAGCTGTGTAGTTTGTTTTACAGACTTGTAGGCAGAAGAAAATGAGCTGCACTTGCCCAGGCATTATTAGCACTGTCCCACCCTTACAGTTGCTGCAGTATCTTTTGTAAACAGTTGCTTCAATATGGCGGCTCTTATTTGCCAAGAGAATAGTAGAAATTCTTCAGCTGGGATTTCAGGCTGAAGATCCACAGTTTTGTATGTTTACAGCATCCATTTTTGCTGGCTAAAGAGAAGAGAATTTTCTGGTGGTCTGGATGCACACAACCATTTTAGCAATCTGACTTTCCACTCTGGTGGTCTGTTTTCCACCTACTCATCTCCAACAATCCTGCTTTCCCACCATTGTGCAGAATTTAACACTCTCACCCTATTCAGCCATCATGCTGATGCCACACAGAATGGCTTTTCAAACCTGAGTGCCATATTTTCTATCCTGTCTTTGTTTGGGCCAGGATCAGAAGATATCTGATCTTGTACTGAGAGGTTGATGTTCAGTCTACACAGCATAAAACAAATTAAGCTGAGAAGGGAAGGCCTTACTACTAACTGGAGCGAAGAGATGTTTTTTCTAACTTAGTCAACTGAATTATTTTATATTAGGGTACTTCTTCACTGACAGTGGTGAGTTTGCTGCTGTCAGATTGATCTTTCTGGATTGATTGAGTGGTTGGAGAAGACCTGCTCAGTCGATCCAGAAGTGGATGCGTTAAAGCCACCCTCTCAAGTGCTGTAGAGCGGCATCGATGAGAACACATTTCCCATCACTGCAGCATAGTAAAGACTCATAGAAGAGGGGTGAATAAGTTGATGGGAGCGCTTTGTATCTTACGCAACTCCTGTCGACCACTACTGAATTTCAAGGTAAGTGTAGGCCAAGCCTCAGTGGGAGCACCTTGGAACAAATGATGGCAATGCCTAATTTTTCTAAAGTTTTAAAGTACGGTTTTCTAATATTTAAAAGCCTTTTCAGGAGCTTTTTTTCTGGCCCAGTAGTTTGCTGCCTTTTGGGGTCTGCTGACCACTGATAAAGCTTTATTACTTCTGTATCACCTTTATCCAAAGATCTCTCTGCACTTTTTGCACAGAAATAATATAAACCGTACTAAACAGCCATAGCTTCCATTGACTTCAGTGTGAGTTGTGTGCGCTATGCACCTCTGAAAATCAGGACATAAGCAATTTATTCGAGGTCACAGCCTGAGTCAGTGGTGGGAATAGAACCTGGGAATCCCAGTTCAGATCAGTTACTCTGTTATCAAAATCTGTTTTAATGCAGCAGCAGATTTGTTTTTATTATCTTAAGAGTGCTATTTGAAGTCTCCTTGGAATAAAGGGTTGTCTTCATGGTGTTGCACCGGTCCAGTTAGTAGTGCTTGCACACTTTGCAGTTGAGTCATATGTTACATTCAATACGATGTATTGTTCAGAGTATTTTATGGTGCATGATATTCTTATCTTATAACTAACATTTCATGGTACATGTATACACAGTTGGTGTCCTGCACTATAAGATATTCATGTTCCTTTAAAACAAATGAGAAGTTGCAGGGCACTTATTCACTTACGTTGCAAAACATGATTTTAGCCGTGCAAAAATCAAGGATATGGCTTTGAAATAACACAAAGGGGCAAGGTTTGTGCTTGCATTCTGCAAAGGGGAGCGGTATAGCGCTATGTAATTACAACATTGAATTAAAAATACATTTAAAGTATGTAATATAATTGTTTTGTGTTAAATCTATCCATGTCTTTAGAGCACCTGCAACAGATGTGCTCTCTCCAGGTTTCTCTGAACCATGTATGTTCCTAGATTATGTGCTTCGTTATTCAGACAGTAGAGTGATTGTGGCGACACGGCAGTTTTAACACTTGGCTTAATGTTGTCAGCTATTCTTTTTCTTCATTTAATATGGGCACAGAGCTGTACGATTCCCCTCTTTGCAGACCGTTGGTTATACAGCCTCAGTTTTTAAGGTGTCAATATTTATTCAACTGGAAAGAAGAAATATTGCTCTGTACTTAACACCATGCAAACAATGGGTCTCGTTTTAGGAGCTAAACTCAGCTCTAGTGGAACGAGATCGAGCAATTTGTGAGAGGAATGAGTTGCTGGAAAAGTACTGTCATGAAGTGAAGGACAAGGCTGAGGCCCAGAAGGAACTTGATCAAGCTTGCAAGGATATAGAGACAGTGAAGGAAGAAAGAGATGTTGCCAGGAAAGAGAGAACAGAAGCTATCATCCAGAGAGACCATCTGCTAAGGGAATATTACCAAGCTCGTCAGGTACTGGCTGTATTCATAGGTGGCTGTTTTCTTTTTTGAAGGTCAAGGAGAGTAAAAGTCATTCTGCAGGCTAATAAAGGTCTTGGCACAAGACCCTTTTTTAATTCAGTGAAGAATGCACATACGTTCTTTCTGAGAAGGATTTATTAAAATAAATCAGTCACTGTTTTTATTTTAAGTTCCCATTTATAAAGCGTTGGTTAATAAAGGGTTTCAATACATGATTAGCAGATCGTTGGAGTCCATCATTTCTGCAGATTGCAGTAGTGGTGTGGCTGGAGCATTGTCCCCTAAGGAATCTTTCAGGAAACTACTGAGGCAGGCTTGGTCCAACCAGCTAATTGTCCTTTTGTCTTATTCCCCTTCTGGGCAGGGTTGAGGGGCTCAATGTAAATCAACACTAGGCTGCCCCAGTCTTTCCGTGTCCCTGCCCTTTCCTTAAGGCTAGGTTACCCTGTCTCTGATTTGAGCACCCTTGGGGGGTGGCTCTTTTGACTCGCAGGCTTTTTGCCACAGCTCTACAAGTGAAGCTTCCTTCTGGCAGAGCTGTCAGCCCTGAACCAAGCTGGGCTCTCTTCTTTTATTCCCTCTCCAGGCTTAGCATTGGCTGCAGGGTGGGGCTAGTTAGATCCAGACGCACTCCTTAACCCCCTTCTTTGCTGACATGGGTCCTCTATGGTCTTGGTCACTTACAACCATCCATAATACCTTCTGCTGGTGTGTTCATCTATTCTATAGCTATGTATGTCTGTAACATGCTTATTACATGGGCCAACAATCTGAAACACTTATAAAGCAATTTCTAAATGAAACAATGTAAAGTGTGACTAAAAAGATTGTGTTCTGCACAAATCTTTCATGTTCAATCACCCTAGGATCCTTAAAGGGATAGAGGGAGTACATCAAACTGTGGCTGTTGTTAACAGCAGTTATATAAAATAGTTAAAATATTTTTGCAGATTTATAGATATATTGCATATATAATTATATTGTAATATACATGAAATCAAACACTGTTCCTTCTCATGTTTGTGAAAGAACTACAGGATTTACAGTAAGTTTTGTTAGATAAGATCTTTTAGAAGGTTTTTTGTTTGTATTTTTCCTTCATAATTTTCTCATAGTGTCAATCTTGATCGTAATAGACTCTTTTCATCACAAAAAATCCCCCATCCTCAGCTTTCTAGGCCATGTATATTTGCCAGTCTTCAATTGGAAACCGAATCAGCAATAAAACTAGGCATTCAGCGGGGCTGTGCCGAACCCTTTTGTTGTGTTTCAGTTGGCTATCATGCCTCCAACTTCCTACCTTGTTGTGCAAGATGTGCCCCCCTCCTCCGCGTCCACCCCATAATCAAAGGCAATTGCATGGAAAGACTTGACTTGATTTCCAGCCTTCTTTAAAGAATCACCATGAGTTGGGGAATAGCTTGTGCAGGCAGAACTGTCAGCCCTTTTTGTCACTCCACAGTACATCCCCACCTCTCAGAAAGGTAGAGTTGCATTTGATGAAATCCATAGAGGGAGCCCTACCATATCCGCTGCTGAATGAGAGATTGCCGTGCCTATGTAATTTAAGGATCTGTTCAGCAGGGGAGAGACAGAAAAGGAACCATAGGGCTCTAATCTAAGATCCTCGAGAGGAGTGAAAATTGACCTCTTTAGGTCCGTCTTTGTTTTATGAAGGGGAGTAGAAGATCCTGAACAAGATGAGTGGAGATCCCTGTGATACGCACTGCTGGATGCGTACTATATAGCGTCACATCTCTTTGTCTGTGGGTTGAGGCGGGGCATAGAATAATGGGAAAGGAGATAGATAATGAAAGGCAAGACGTGAATATTTGTGGTTTTTGTTTGTCCGAACGAATTAGCATTACACTTTATGGAGTGGTGGGCTGGAATCTGGTCAGGGCTTTTAAGCATGAATGACTACAATTAAAAACCATTTAGGGGTTCACACAGCCCTAAAAGTGTTGTGTCCTAGGTGTATTAACACCCTCTGCATATACTTAGACCCCAATCCTGGAAACATGTAGTTGCTTAACTTTGCTCAGGAGAGGGGTCCCACTGAGATCATCGAGACTACTCATATGCATCAGGTTAAGTTCACATGGAACAGTTTTCAAGGTCAGGGCTTGGAGTGTGGCCCTGTTAAAATAAATATGCATTTCTTGTGCTGTGAATGTGGAAGTGTTTTCTTTAAATCCGTGTTGCCATTGTCATTGTTTCCTTTGGTGTTCAGCTGGAATGGTAAGGGTGTGGCCTCTCTCTTTTTTTTTTTTTTATAAAGGAAATTTTTTTTCTAAAATCTTGAGTTTTAAACTGGTGAATTAAAGGAAACACTGCTTGGAAATCTGTTCTTTTCCTTGGGAGATTGGGGATTGAGACTCTCAAGTGTAGGCACACTGTAAATCTGTAGTTTACCGTCTGTCACAGGATTAGTCCTAGACACTCAAACAGCCAGTCCTTGCCATGACTGTTGACTGTTTTATCTCATTGCAGCTGTCCCTCAAGATCTTCAGTCTCTCTATGCTAAAACAGATCAATGAATCGGCAAGGTGCCACTCAAATATAAAGTATATATTGATGTTGCTGTAAGAGGAGAAATCTTCTGTATACCAGTGCTATGAGTTGCTGAGCACCTTCTTTTCCTATTGACTACAATTTTTAGAGCCCATCCTGAACCTTTTACGCAGGCAAAGTTCCCACTGACTTCGGGGTTCTCACTCAATGGTAATTTTGTCTGTGGAAGGATTTCAGGATTGAGTCCTTCATATAACAAGCCAATAGTACGGGTTATGAAGCCAAGTGTACATAGTTACCCGATGGATTGTACGTAAAATAAACGTGTCTATGTATTTGAACTCACAGATACAAGATTCTGCTACACTGGACATAGAAAGAGCTAACAAAGAAATAGAAATGCTTCGGAAGCAATATGAGGCTATGTCACAGGAACTAAAAGAAGCAGTTCAGGAAGCAGAAGTAGCCAAATGCCGACGAGACTGGGCCTTTCAGGAACGGGACAAGATAGTTGCGGAAAGAGAGAGCATACGGTAAACGTGCTAGATGACGTTACGCTCACCGTAATCATTTCAGTAGCTAAGTTGAGTGGTGGTCTTGTTAGTGCCGTTGACTCTCTTTCAGGTGTGAGGGTTTTTGATAGCACATCTTTTAACCTTTTTCTCACAGTGTATTTGCGTAATGGGAAGATTGCTCCTTTTTAAGTTGGGAGGGTCCCCCAAGACATCCTTATTTAACCTACCCTTCATCCCCATTTACTCACTTCTTACTGGTAAATATTCCTCCGGAACCCATCAGCACACCTATTGAAGCCTGATTTCTGAACTCATCCTCTGTCTGTAACACAAACACCTCTTTTGTGCAGATAAACACAAAGTACAAAGTAGAATTTCTAAAGGAGGAGGGATTTTGCAGGGGGTAAAAGGCATGATTATGTATGAGGATTCAGGGTTCTGTAAGTTAGTAAATGTAAGTGGCAGCTTTAAGGTTTTACCTGCCCATCTGTTATTTTTCAAAGGACTTTGTGTGACAACTTGAGAAGAGAGCGAGACAGAGCTGTGAGTGACTTGGCAGAGGCTCTTCGCAATCTTGATGACATGAGAAAGCAAAAAAATGATGCTGTGCGTGAACTTAAGGAACTAAAGTATGTTATAAAATGATTTAATTGTATGAAATACTTTTTATACGAGTTCCAAAGGGGTAGCCGTTTCAGTCTAGTTCGGCAAAACAGAAAAGGAGTCCTGTGTCACTTTTAAAGACTAACAAATGTATTGAATGTATGAGCTTTTGTAGAAGAAAGTTCCACTTTGAAGATGGGAAACTTACAGAATGGGAGAAAAATAAACGCAGGGAAATGTAACATTTGATTTGCTGTTACAGCCTGACCTGATCCTATGTCTTACCCTTCTCTGCATTTATTTTCGGCCCATTCTGTAAGTTCCCCATCTTCAAAGCATCTGACGAAGTGCGACTTTTTTTCCACGAAAGCTCATGCAATAAATAAATTTGTTAGTCTTTAAAAGTGCCACAGGACTCCTTGTTTGTTTTTATACTAGAAATCTTTAATCAATGGACTCTTGAGGTCTGGTTTAGCTTGCTTCACTAATTTAATCAGAGATTTTGATTACTGTGTAAGCTATTGCACCTTGAGGTTTCAGAAAGTATCATTTTAATGCTTTTTAGAAAGCTACTTAGAAACAGAAGAAAATGTTCAAGTCAACATGTAATGATGAGGTAGTAAGCATTTTGAAATCTCTGTGCCCCTGGTTTATCATAAACTTTTGATTGTATTATGCCCATGATTTCCATTAAGATCAAATGGAGCTTAAACCCCTATTGTACACAATAGGATCCATCTATAGATGATCTTATACATGATCAGTATTGCATAAAATGCCTATCAAAGGGCCATGTTGAAATGCACCGAAGCAACTCTTTCACTGCTACCAAACTTTGAATGTTGTTCTTTACTTCGAGATTCCCACTAAATTATAGTAAGAAGAGAAAACACACATCACAATTTTTTTCAGAGTAGTATCTTATTTGCAGAACTAAATGACATCTGCCTCTCCCCTATAAATTTAGAGCAGTTTATCTGAGGGGAAAAAATTGCTGCTCTCTTTGTTAGGAGGCTCTATATGTTTGTGACTGGTACTTGTTTAAGTTTCTTACAGTTAGTATAAGAGAAGTTAGTACAATATGAAGGAAACAAAGTTTTAACAAGTGGTTTCGGGTTTCTGCTAAAACTGTGGGATTGGCTAAACGGAGCAGAACTTGCATTGCTAAATGAGAGACGGAACTGTAAAGTACATAATCTCATCCTTTCAGTGCTTTACCAGTGGGCTGCTGAATTACCTGTAAATGTTTATCTTCCATTCTAGAGAGAAGATGGAGAACCAGTTGGAAAAGGAAGCCAGGTTTCGGCAATTGATGGCCCACAGTTCTCATGATTCAGCCATTGACACGGATTCTCTGGAATGGGAAACAGAAGTGGTGGAGTTTGAAAAGGACAGAGTAAGCCCAAGATACATTGAAGACTTCAGTGTTTTATGTGAATGAATTGCTTGATGTTCCATGCTACCATCCCTTTTACAATGGGTTGTACAGCTGATGCTATATGTGAATATGTATTTTTAAAACATTAAATTGTATTGTGGTTACATAGCATAAATACAGTATCTGCAACAAATATATCAGTCAGATAGGAAAAGCTGACATATTAAGGTAAAAATACACCATGATCACAAAAGAGATGTTACAGGGAATCTTATGGAATGCATATCAAAGATAGCTTTGTTAAGTTGCGCAACTCTGTTACTTCTATATTGGGGGGGAAGGGGAGGCGGTCAGCACGCGGGGGTGTGCGGAGAGAGCAAGGGTCCAAAGGTTTAACATTAATGATAGTGATAAGGCGGTGAACAAGGTTGTATTAATATATTTGGTTCCTGGAGGAGTAATTGAAAGCTCTGTGTATAAGAACTTGTACATCTGAGATATTGTTAGAGCATAAAAGATAAAAGATAAGGGCATGATAAAAGTGCTCAGTTTACAGTTTCTGTATACATACAAATGCAAATTAGTTTCCACTTGAATCACTTGTATCATTAACAATATTTATTAGGAGGACATGGACTTAAAAGCACTTGGTTTTGACGTGGCAGAAGGTGTGAATGAACCATATCTCCCTGGAGACTGTGGGATATTTGTCACCAAAGTAGACAAAGGAAGTATTGCAGATGGCCGATTAAGGTACAGTGTTTAAATTGGTAGATCATTTAAATTCCACTTGAAAACACTTTTAAAAATTTGCTTTGGTTGTAAAACAAATTATTAAAATATTGTGGATATCTGGTAATGTCTCTGTAGTTTAAGTGGTTTGTGGGGTCTTTTTTAGCTCCTCAATGACTTTGGCTTGGGAAATTGCAGAAAGAAGGCTTTTACAAAGCATTATGGAAATTAATGTAGTTATTCTTGGTTTACAGATTATTTAAATATGATTTCCCTGATTTTGAAATGTTGGCTCATGTCTATTGCTTCTTTTTCTGCCTTAGCATTTAACCTGTTTCTGTCTCTTCAAACTTTCCATTTGCTTAGAGCTTTGTGAGCTTAGAGAATTCGCGAGCAAGCTATAGTGGGGAAAAAAAATTGATTTATACATAGTTTGGACCCAGTCCTGATGCCACAGTGTCAATTCAAGGTTTTTTCTTTGCCACCCATGTGGAAGGAGAATCATGGACTATGCAAGCATCTGTTGGTTTGTTCAGCTCACAAAAAAAAAAAAAAAAAAAAAAAGTTGTCTGTACCACAAAGCTATTCGAGATCTTGCTTTTGCATAAGTTTACCACTTGCGTTTTGAAGCAGCGCAACCAGAGTTCTTGTTCAGGTTCTGTAGGTGGGTTTATTATGGAGAGAAGTCTCCCCATAATTGAAGTTACAGATGTGAGCCTATCATAAGGCTGATTTTCACTTATTTTGTAACTCATGTTTTTGGATTTTTACAGTTTAGGTCTCAATGAAAGCAGGAAGATACTGTGATATTTTGTTTAAATTAAGGGATTACTCTTTGGGCTGCAACCCACTTTGTCAGATGCAAGTGCTATTTCCTTCTGTCTGCCCGAGGAAATTACATCAGAATACTTGAAACAAGTAAATTTTGAGATTGGCATGAAAGAGACAGTTTTCAAGAACAAGAACAATAAAAGATTTGGGGTAGTTGAGGAACAGCAAATTTAAGTGGTTTGCCAAAATCTGATTATTGCGGTAATAATCCCTGATTTACTCACTTAACTTTTCTAGTGTAGACATAGCCTAAGTCAACTTAACTTTTCTAGTGTAGACATAGCCCCTTTTCGACCTTATTAAGTTGACTTAACACTTTAAGTCAATTTAATAAGGTTGATTTAGGCGCTAATCCCTGTCCACACTGTCTTAAATCGACCTAAAATGAGGGGTTATTAAGTCGACTTAACTTTTCCGTAAGTTTACTTAAGGAAAGCTCAGTGTGGACGCGGGGTAGTTTAGTTCGACTTAAGTCAACCTACTTGTAAGTGTAGACGCACCCATACAGAAATAACTACTGCTCATTAAAAAATTGCTGTGAAACTCTGTGCTTGCTTAGGCCAGCTTTAAAATTGAGCTAATAATGCTCCTCCAGCATTAAAAGGTGCTTTGAGATGAACAGACTGAAAACCACCATGTACCTGCCCAGCAGGGTTACTCGTTGCATTTTGAGATGAGACGACAAAGGGTCTAACTTTACTAGGAGATGCTTAAGGCTGGTCGGACTTACTCCGGCTACATCTGGACTAGAAGCACTACAGTAGTGCAACTCAATTGCTTGACTTCGCACCAGAGAAGCCTCATGCTGCGGTAACATCTAGCGTCTACACTTACAAGGTAGGTTAACTTAAGTCGAACTAAACTACTCCGAGTCCACACTGAGCTTTCCTTAAGTAGACTTACGGAAAAGTTAAGTCGACTTAATAACCCCTCGTTTTAGGTCGATTTAAGACAGTGTGGACAGGGATTAGCGTCTACACTGGCGCTTAGGTCAGTATAATTTAGGTTGTTCAGCTGTGTGGATTATTCACACCCCTGAGTGACTCGAGTTATGCCAGAGTTAAGTTCTAATGTAGGCTAACTAGTCTTGGTGTCATTAATAGTTGCTGGGAAACATCATCCTTTTTCAGAGCTGGGAAGTGTTAGACAAATGAGTCTTGGCATATCACGGTTGTTACTGCTAGCAATTACGGTTCTTTAATTAATTATTGCATGTTTGCTCTGTGCAGCAGAGTGCTTCTATAACATGGATTTCTTGGTCTTATTTAACTGCCAGAGTGAATGATTGGTTGCTGAAGATAAATGATGTGGATCTCACTAATAAGGATAAGAAGCAGGTTATAAAAGCTGTTCTTAATGGAGGAGGAGTTATTAATATGGTGGTTCGAAGAAGGAAGTCCTTAGGCGGGAAAGTGATAACACCTCTGCACATCAATCTTGCTGGACATAAAGGTAATTACTTAGATTTGAATGCTCAGGGCAATCTATTAGTCCACTCGCTTGAATAGTTGTGACTTCCTAGATAAGGTTTCTCATTAGCTGTTTTTAAGTGAACAAGAATTGGTGACTTAAGGATATATTTCCTGCATGAATACTGCTAATGTATCATTTCTTACCTCTAGTTTGTCCTCTGTCAGGAAGCTTATTGAACTTCAGCTGAATAAGCTTGCAAATCCCTGCCATCTTTTTCTTCACTAGTGAAAGCCGCCTGTATGGCTATATAAAATTTTGGGTTGTCTGTAAATCCTTTTCCGATTGTTTGGTTAAAAGCATTATCAGAAGTTTAAGCTGATTTATTTCCAACTGTGTTTTTATTACATTTCTTTTTATGTAATGTCTTTTCTTTTTTTTCTATTACATTTCTACATGCATTTCTTTTTCATGCAAGTAAGTCAGATATATGTGCTAAATTTTTTGAACTGCAAGGGCTAAACTTGTGTTTATCTTTATGGATTTCAGACAGTGGAATTAGTCTGGAAAATGGAGTATTTGCTGCTGCCCTTGTGCCAGGTAGCCCAGCTGCCAGAGATGGGTCCCTTGCTGTGGGAGACAGAATAATTGCTGTAAGTGGAAAGAACCAGTGTAACTTCAGTACTGGAGATAGTTTAAAAAAAAAAAGCAAAAAAAAAAAAACCCAACAACATACATTTCCTTTTCTTTAAAACCCCAGATCTCTTTATTTGACTCATTGTACCACACTCTTCTCTCTTTTATATTAATGATCCAAGGAAAGAACAGACATGCTGCTGTTTGTCGGTTGCCTGAGCAATAGAAAATCCAGACCACATTTTGGAGTTACTTTTAGCCCAGAGGTGAAGTTTTGAAAATGTGGTTGCATTAGCTCATTCTTCAGACATTGTTTGTTCGTGGGCAATCACCCCACCTTCCTTTTTCACAATAGATGATAGGTCAGGCTTTTACGTGCAAGGACTTCAGTTCAAGGCGTCTTCTTTAGACTTCCATTAGAGCTTAGAAATAGAAATTATTGGAGATGGTCATGTGACAGTTCTTAATGTCTCCATTCTCTTTCTGGATTCATTGATTAAGCTCCAAATGCTCTTGCAACTTCAAAATTGCATGAAGGTCCATCTTTCCCTATAGACTTGCTCTGGACTTAGAAGTCTCTCCCTTGAAGGTTCCTGCTTCTCTAGAATCTTGTTAAAGAAACTGCTTGGATTCATGCAAATTTATAAAGATAAGTAGAAGTATATGTAGTGAAACAATCATACATTAAATTCTGGCACCAGTGAAGCAGGAAGTCCAAAATTGCAGCTCTGCTTAGAGCAAATCTCTAGTTAGTGAAATGGTCTTTGAAAAACAAACAAGGAGTCCTGTGGTACTTTTAAAGATGAACAAATTTATTTATGGCATGAGCTTTCGTGGGTGTAATCCCACTTCATCAAATGCATGAAATGGAAGCTGTATCATGTCAGGTGAATAAGTCCAGAGGAGGGTGAGTCACAAGGTCAGCTGAGTCTTTTTCCAGCAAACCAAACAAGTTGTTTTGATTCAAACAGTGTGGAACAACAGATAAGAATAGGAGAACGTTTAAAAAAAAAAAAGTTTGGAATGTTACAAATGTTTGAAAAAGACAGTCTTCTGATGTACAAAAATGATCCCATTTATCAAGGTATTGATATTTTCCTTTCTGCTATAATTTTATTTTTTGGTGTAAGCACTGTTCACCTAAGACAACTGCCTGCTGCTAAGTTTGCTGGCTAATTTCCCCTTGTTTTTATGCAGATCAATGGCATTGCACTAGATAATAAATCACTGACTGAATGTGAAGCTTTGCTGCGAAACTGTAGAGATTCCCTTACCCTCTCATTGATGAAGGTGAGTGTGGGGACAGGAAGAGAGAAAGTGAACAAAAGTTGCAAGGTTTTTTTGGTTTGCACATATTTTTTTTAATTGTAAAGCGGGGAGAGGCACATTCACTAAAAGAATAGAATAATGTGGAAACTCAACTAAATTAAATGGCTGTGGCCTGGTTAGCACTGATAGGTTCATATATGTAGTCAACTGCAGAAAGTCTGCATGCACATGAAAACTGAACTGTCCTCTTGCTCACAGAAATGGTCCTCCCTGGGGCAGGAGTGAGGCTCACTGGTGGGGTGGCAGACTCTGCTCATGATGGTAGACAAACAGAAATCTTCGTTCTTAAGGACTGTCAGTAGGGAAACACTAATTATTCCTACTGTGGTTGTTCCTAAAAGCCCCAACTCAGATTTTGGGCCCAATATGCTAGGTGTGCTACGTAAGAGTCCCTGCCACAGGAAGCTGACATTTTAAGTAGACAGGACGGACAAAAGGTGGGAATGGAAATGGAGGCACTGAAAGGTAACTTGCCCAGTGTAACTCAGCAAGTTGATCATGCAGGGCTTTATCCACTATACCATGCTGCCTCTGTGAAAATATTTATAAAAGATTGAAAAGATTGGTGTCATCAAATCTCATTCAAAGGGATTCCCTGCACTAGCAATCTGTGAGATTTTGTTAAATCTATTCAACATCTTCATTAATGATCTTGATGATGGAATAGACTGCGTGCTTAGTAAGTTTGCGGATGACACCAAGTTGGGGGGAATGGTAGATACTCTGGAGGGCAGGGACAGGATCCAGGGAGACTTGGACAAATTGGAACACTGGGCCGAAAGAAACTTCATGAGGTTCAACAAAGACAAGTGCAAAGTCCTGCACTTAGGACGGAAAAATCCCATCCACTGCTACAGGCTGGGGACCGATCGGCTAAATAGCAGCGCTGTAGAAAAGGACCGGGGGGTTATGGTGGACAGGAAGAGAAATATGAGCCAACAGTGTGCCCTTGTTGCAAAAAAGGCCAATGGCATATTAGGCTGCATCAGTAGGAGTATTGCCAGCAGATCGAGGGATGTGATAATTCCCCTCTATTCGACACTGGTCAGGCCACATCTGGAAAACTGTGTCCAGTTTTGGGCTCCCCACTACAGAAAGGATGTGGACAAATTAGAAAGAGTCCAGCGGAGGGCCACAAAAATGATTAGGGGGCTGGGGCACATGACTTATGAGGAGAGACTGAAGGAACTAGGCTTATTTAGTCTACAGAAGAGAAGGCTGAGGGGAGATTTGATAGCAACCTTCAACTACTTGAAGGGTTGCTCCAAAGAGGAGGGAGCTAGGCTGTTCTCGAGGGTAACAGACGACAGAACAAGGAGCAATGGTTTCAAATTACAGCTGGGGAGGTCAAGGTTGGATATTAGGAAAAACTTTCTCACTAGGAGGGTGATGAAGCATTGGAATGGGCTATCTAGGGAGGTGGTAGAATCTTCATCTTTGGAGATTTTTAAGGTTCGGTTAGACAAAACGCTGGCTGGAGTGATTTAGGGGAAGTGGTCCTGCTTTTTAGCAGGGGGTTGGACTAGATGACCTCGTGAAGTCCCTTCCAACCCTATTATTCTATGATTCTGTGAAATTATCCCCTCCCCACTCACGCACACGTTATCCATATTGCCCACAAAATATACGTTCATTGCCATGTTATGGTCTCAATGTGAATTGGGAGCTTGTGGGGCCAGCTGAAGCTGTAAGGTGCAAAATCCAAATCTGCCACGCTGTTCAGTTGATGATCAAATATTTTCCTCCACCTAGGTTTTTCCTCCGAGCTCATCATGGAGCGGTCAGAACATCTTTGAAAACCTGAAGGATTCAGAGAAAATATCAAACTGCAGGGTTCATGCCTCAGAGATACAAGTACAGAATAAAAAAAACTTGAAACACAATAGTTCGACACAGACAGACATTTTTGATCCAGACATCTTGGATGGGAAGAAGGACCAGAGCGACCAGGGAAGTGATTCGTTCTGTGGTCACAAGGCCTTTTCCAGCCATGCTTTACGGGAAGACTCTCGCAGGAATGCTGTGCACACCTGCCACAGTAATTCAGAACACAGCCTTAGCTCCTTTATTCCAGATGCTTATGGGGAACCAGGCTACAGACTCGTGGACTTGGATGGCAGGAGGCTGCCGTTTGAGCCCACGGTAGCCGACTGCATCGTAGTTGAGACCACACTAGACAAAGGTCATGGAGCTAAGCATAGTGGTGGTACCTGGCCTAAAGTGATGGTCAATATTTCAACATCAGAAACGGAGAAGTTCTCCGTGTACAAAAAACCAAAACAACGGAAGTCCATCTTCGACCCTGACACTTTCAAAAGACCCCAGACTCCTCCCAAATTGGACTATCTCTCTTCTGGTCAGGTGTCGGGGCATTCACCTCCGGCCTCAAAAGCTGAAGTGGTTTCAACTCCTCCCACCCCTCCCAAGAGAAGTGACTCTATTAAATTTAAACATAAACAACAGACGAGTTCTGCGTCAGACTCTACTGTAACGACTGGCTCCCCGCCTGCCAGCCCAGCTACAGCTCAGCCCCCACTGTCCTTGGCGCTTAAGCAAGACTCAGACACTCAGAAGGGGCGCAGCAGGAACAGCGGGCATTGTTATAGGGGGGAGGGGATAGCCTGCACTCACCTATCTTCCAGAAAATCCTGTGAAGATGACATTGGCTTTCAAAGAGTTGAAGAGCCAGAGATGAAAAGACCAAGACCAAAATCAGCACCTGCTTTGAGACATAAACTGACCCCTGTACCCATTCCTAATCCTTCACTTCAGGTAGCAATTGAATCTGTGCAAGCACAAAGCTAGGACTGGCCACTCTTTTTCAAAAGTCACTCAAATTTAGGTGCCCAACTTGACATACCTCAAAATGGCTTGATTTTCTGAGGATGGATACTCAGCACGTTCTGAAAATAAGGGCCCTTCTGAGTGTCTCAAATTGGGTGTCAAAAATCGGTAGCCAGTAATGAAAATATCAGCCTGATATCTTAATTAAAATGCTTTTATATCTTGAATTACAAAAGTAATTCTTAGAGTCAGAATCAAAAAGCACTGGTGATTTCAAAAAGGGATCGTGCGTCTCTTGATCAGTGTTCCATGGTGTTTATGGTCCTGGACAGAGATGATCTCAGCAATGATTCTAGGTTCTCCAGTGTATGTTGTCAAGGTACGAAAATTGGATTACAAAGGGCCAAGTTGACAAAGGTATTTAGATGTCCAAAGAGGCAGATAGGCAGCGAGTGGAATTCACAAAAGCCTATAAGCCCGTTAGGCATCTAACTCCCATTGAAAGTCAGTGGATGTTGGGCTCTTGATTCATGTAGGTGTTTTTGTAAATCTTACTAGGTACCTATCTACATCTTTACATGCTAAATACCTATGTAAATTTGGCTTGATGTTCACTGTGGTGGTATTCTGTAAATGTTCCTAATATTTATTAGGAGGATATGGACCTGAAAGCACTTGGTTTTTTGCTTTAGCAGGAGGCACGAATGAACCATACCACTGGAGACTGCGGTATTTGTTACTAAAATAGACGAAGGGTTACAGATGGCCAATTAATGCAAGGTGTTAACTGGGAGCAAAGGCCTGGGTTAGTGTCTCCCCAATAACTCCATATCAGATTTGCTCAATTTACAAGTAAATAGAGGTTCCTCCCCACCCCCATAGCTACCAGTTGCTTTTTTAAAACTGGCATCTTAGGATTCAGACTGGGTTCTTTCTGATTTTAAGCATCATTACAAGATTTAAGGCTTCTGTCGTCCAGATTTTTCCATCAGTTTCACCCATACAGCCCCACTGTCTTCAGTGTTCTGCAGAGGTGTAACAGAGTAGGCAGTAGAATAAAAGATATAACTGAGAGCCTGATTCTGCAAGGTGCTGGGTATTAGAGCGGGTGGTAAAACTTTCACTAAGCATTTTTTCAATGAGTATTAATATTTTCTGCTGAACACCTAGTTGCTCCTATTTCGACTTCAGTGCGGGTTCAAGAGACACTTCCCAAGTCACGAATGGGGACTTTCACTGAGCATTCTCTTTGAGCCAGAATAGAGTACAGCTAACTGCAGTGCTGACAGTTATAAAAAGTAATAGCTTACTGTTGTAACTGAAGTCCAGCAGATTATTCCTGAATAAGCACAGGGAGCAGATGTGGGGTATAAGAAGGTGCCGTTTTAAAACAGAATTGCACTGTAAGAAGCTAATATATAGGCTGCCGCTGTCTTTTGGCACATACCCAACAAAACACAAGCAAACCATTATATATTTGAGTGCAAGGAATTTGCTTTAAATAGAATGTCAAGTTGATCCATGTGCACTGATACTCATATGCTTATTATTTGAACAGTAGTCATCAATCACCTTAAGCGCAGCACATTTATATTGTCCTCAGCCTCTAGACAAATGTGGCCTGTCATCTTTATGCTAACACAAGAAGTTTGAAGGGCTCTCATTTGTGACATTGGCATTTTCTGGGTAGAAAGCCAATACCTTTGCTACCAATCAAGACTGGAACAAGCAGGAACAGATGAGCCTGATTGGGACACATCAGCGCAGGTTATCAACACTTTTCAAGTAGTTTTGGAGGTATCCTATAGCTATAGATCTACAGTGTTTATGGCCTGAAAAATATTTTTAAGATAACAAAAACACAGTATAATTTTGCAACTCATTTTTAAGGCTGTTGATGCTTCAGCATGTTGAATGAGTAGTGCCCACCCAAGAGGGTTTCAGGCTCGGCGATACCAGAGAACACACCTTTTCTCTCTGAACAGTTGTAAATTGATCCATGAGGTTCAGACCAGGGTTTATTACAGGTATTGTGTAGTGTCTTTTTAAAAGAATGGTATTCACAATTGTGCCTTGTATGCACTAACTTCCATAGCCATAATAATTGCAGAGGCTAATAATGGGCACTTTGAAGAGGGTTAGTGGTGGAAAATGAAGATATTTTAAAATACAAAACTGTACATTTGAATTACAAATGTATACACTTAAAAATCAGAAATGAACATGTCTGGGCTTTCACGGGTGATTTTCTGTTCCGATGGCTGGATGGGAATTGAACCATGTAGCTGGGCAGATGGTGTGTGCCTTCTCCCAACAAATGATCAGAGCATTGGAACCCCTCAGCTGGTGTATGTCAAGGCACAGGGGAGGCATTGGGAGCAGAAGAGTGCGTCTGCAAGAACAGTGTCTTTTGGAGCTACTCTTAGGTTGTGGTTGATGCAGGTTAGGCACTAACCCTTACTCAAGTGGAAAGATATGGTCTGGCCCGAGATGTAAACATGAATCTGTTAATGTTAAATGTTTGTAAGAAATATTCAGGATGTGTAATGTGGTGGAGTTTGTGTTGGTTTTTTTAATTTGTGGAATGCACCGAGGTATCAAGGTGATAAGTGTATTAGAGAATTTTAATTAAGCAAGACGGAGAGAAAAAAGGGAGAGGTGGACAGAGTTCTTTTCTCCAGGTTGGGGAACAGTCATGTCTGCTCCTGCTTCAGCCATATGGCATGGCTGTCAGAATGTGTGCCTGTGCATCTTATTAAATCTCTCTTGTTGTGTAATGCAACTTTCCTGCCCCATGAAGAAATCTGAGTAGCCTTTAGTGATTCATACTGTATATAATATTTTTTTTAATATCATGGTTTTATGCTGTACTATTTTTACCTTGAATATAGAGCAGCTGTCTACACTCACTGGCATTCTTGACCAACAAAATCTCAGTCCACCTCAGATTTCCTCACTCCCCCATGCCTGTTCAGCAGACAGTGTAGAAATTTATACCCACAACCAAACCAGTTCTTTCAGCTGATCTGTGAAAGCAGCCAAAAGAAAAGTTTCTCCAGTTGCACCCGAAAGCTGAGACTGGGTGATACACCTTCAGGCCTAACAGCCATTCTCCTTTTAGGGAGCATGTGATCGAATGGCAAAAACAAAATAGAGGGGGAAGGGGAGTGTAGAATTTGTGTTTAAACATGTGTGTTTGATAAAAAAGCATGGGATCAATGTATTTGAAGGAAGAATTTTAATAAAGGGGCAGGTGTTTTGCAGCATGGAGAAGGAATGAGTTCCAATGTAGGCCTCAGGTTAGCAAGATACTTTGGCAGGTGTATAGCTTTAGCACCTGAGCGAGCCCCTTGAAGTCAATGGGCCTAGTAACATTTTTAATGCTGCACACGTGCCTAAGGATCTTGCTGCATCAGGGCCACAAAGGGGTTAGATGGCATAAAGAAGACAGTGAGATAGTGTGGAGTCCACAAGAGGGACTGGGAAGGGGGCCATCGATAGTGGAGAGGAGGAGAGTTGAGTGGCAGGCAGAAAAGAGTTTGAAAATGAACACAACTTAACATGAAAGCAGCATGAAGAAAAACGGAGGGCAGTGAATATCATTGGAGAGGTGGGGCCCAACACGTATCAGCCTCAAGTGATATTATTTTTGTCCTCCTTCGTACAAAGCTTTCTGGATTCGTTGCAGATTGAATTCTACCCTTTGCTTACAGGTACAGAAATACACTCCAGCCAGTGAAGAGCATCTTTCTCCAGAGCTGCAGGAGTGGGCACCATATTCCCCAAAACGTTCCGCTAGGCACAGTGATGGTTTTGTGTCTTCCTCCTTGTACGCTGGTGGCATGTCAGCAGGTGAGTGAGATGACCTGGATGGTCATGATGGTCATGTCTTTGAGATAATTTTCCCTCGGTTTTAATGTTCTGATAGCAAGCTAGAAATACTTGTTTTGTGTTGAAAGAAGAATTGAGTTAGCAGTTGTGAAAGCCAGGAGGCACCATTATAATTGTTGCGTTGTCTGCAGTTGTTCGCAACCATGAGGGCCGGCCTCAGGGCAGGCATCCGCACTGGTGGTATGTTCTATCATTGGATTTCGCCAGCCCCAGTAACAAATGGGTATTCCTCAAGCACCGTATACATCTTATATGGAGTCACAGGTCACTCTTGTCTGTCTTGCTATCCAGGCAAGCTGGACCTTGTATTAAATGGGTGCCGTGCACCAAAGATGAGAGGAAATTCAAGTTGTTTCCAGTCCCAGGAGAACAGTCGCTCACCCCATATCACTTTATACCTCAGATCTCACACCAAAGACACATTTGTACCAATCCTGAGGTAAACTAACTGAGGATTTATTAACTAGGAAAAAGAAAGAGTGTTATTTACAGGTTAAAGCAGGCAAGATGCATACACAAATGAGTTACAGTCCATGGTTCTGAAAAGTGACAGAGTTGTAGTAAGCAGCTAGCACTGAATGTCTCTTAGGGCTAAGCAGGGGAGCTCTGCTTTTGTTTCTTAACTCCAGCCCTGGGAGTCTGAGCTCTGGTCTACACATTCATGTTTTTTGGCGGCAGTCAGAAGGAGATATGCAAGTTAGTTAAAATAATCTCCGTTTGACTGTTTGACGTCTACTTACGGCGGTGTGTCCCCTGCGCTGAGTCAAAGAGAAATGCCCTCCCTTCAACTCAGCGTTACTCCGCTTGACGGGGTGGAGTTACTCAATAGACTTCCCAATTGGCTGAGCAGGTCTTCACAGACCCCTCAGTCGAACTGGGAAGTTTGAACTGACAGCGACGAATTTGCCGCTGTCAGTATAGGCCTACCCTGAACAGCAAAGAGATGAAAAATTTTCTTGTCAGCTGTCTTTTTCCTTCTTTGAAAAATTAAGTTGATGGGACGAGCTTCGTTGCGCATAGCGTCTTCACGGGTTAGAAAGGGCCATTAACCTAGTCTTTAGCTTGTGATGTTTCACAGTGGTCTTTCAAGTAGTTTTGATAGTCTTTCTTGATGTGTTAGGGAACCGTTCCTCCTTCCTGTCAACATGATTCTTGAATCTATCCAAGGATAACTGGATTCTGCATGGTAATCACCAAGCTCAAAGCCCCACACAACCTGAGGATTTAAAGTTGGGCCTGAGTCCACTTGCTGCTCCTCATCCCCATTCAAGACTTTATGAAGGATGTCTAAGTTCTAATAGCTCTGTGCATTTGTTCGTAGAGGAATGAAAGGCTTTAAGTTCCTTTTTTTCCACTTCACTTTTACCCCAGTGAAAGGCTTTCTTAGAAGAATTTAGATCAAAAATCTCCACTTAATTTCACTGCACTTTAACCAAGATGCATCATTGCCATCCGTTCCCCCCACCCTCACCTCCCCTGCAACCATGGTAGCAGGAAAAATGTGAGATGGCACTGATCCTATGTAGCCAGACACATGGGAATTTATTTTGGGAGAGAGGACATGAATTTAGAGACTCGAAAAAGTTAGTCATGCCTCACAAGCATCTAGGAAAGGATCTCCATTCTAAGTGGAGAGGCAGTGTAGCCAAAGGGTTAGAGCACTGGACCAGGCAATAAGAGACCTGGATTCTAATCCTGCCAGTAACTTGCTGGGTAGCTTCCCACTTTATTAGTGACTTGCATAAATGTTGCAGGCATATGACTTTAGCCCAGCAGCGTGAGTATGCCTGGAGCGTTGCAATGGATTTCATGCAGAAAACCTTGTACCATGTGTTTTTGTCCACTTTAAAATAGGTACTGTACCAAGAAGTTTAGCACCATGTCCTGCAGTAACCGCGGTCATGAGAAATCCCGTTTATACTGCTTGGAGCCACAGAGTTCACACCAGCAATTGCCCGTCAGTTGCCAGCCAAATCTGCCATCAGCATCTACATCCCAGGCATGTATTCAGAACTCCACAATTTTAGATTTTTGTTTCTATATATTAATATATTAATAAGATAAAGCTGCTTCTTGCTGTGCACACTTAAGTCCACGTGGAGAGGAACCTTCTATTAGTGTAGCATAAAATAAATGTTCTGTTCAACTTTTGATCTGAGAATCTCAGAGCACTTTACAAACAGTTTGTAAAGACAGTGACTTCTTCCTAGATAAGATTACCGTGGGCTTCCCTAAAAAGTCTTGTGACTTTGGCATAGACTGACTTTCTTTTGCCTTAAAATGATTTACTTTGAAAGCAAAGGAGAAAGTGACCACAAATTCAGCCAGCTCTTTTGGCGTTTAAGGTCATAAAAAAACATTAGTTAATGTTTCAGATCAGGGTAAGAGTTTTTTGGTCTCCCACTGGCTCAACTCTTTATTATCCATTTGGAATGTCCATAGTTAAATGACTTGGAAAATTGGAACCATGGCTATATTTGAAGACAATACATTATAATTGAGCAAAGTTATTAACAATAATTGTGGGGTTTTGGGGCCCAACTCTGCTCTCGTTGGCAAAACCAGAGATAAAGCTCAAGTCCCTCTTCCCTACTCTAATTACTAAACCAAAACCTTGTTCATGATTAGGTTATATTAGTATATATTTTGCTAATATTTAAAATTACATCCAGAGCTTACTTGGAGAAGATTGAATTTATCACAGAGAACGTACTCTGTAGAAAGCGTGGGGAGCCAAATTAAAGACCATAGAAATTATTTCTGTTGAACTGTGAATCAGTGCACCTTCTATGTAAGAATCTGATATATGGGCACTGAACTCCTACATCTCAAACAAGTAACATCTATTAGCATATTTCATGAAAAGCAAATATATTTCTGAGACTGACTTGTTTTGTCTTTGCAAAACAAAGTGTTTTCTCTGGGACTGTTAAGTGTCTTTATTGTGTGCTTCTTAGGGAATACTTTGTAGAACATAGCTCTCTATGACTCAGCTATTTTAAGGAGATATTTCAGTGAAGTTAATGGATTAAATTGCTGCCCAAATAGTAATAGAGATCTAAAATAACATAGCAATAGTACTAAGCTATAACTGAGCTGAAGATACACTTTTCATGTAGTCTTCCACTGCTTGGGAGATTGGGTTTCTTCCTGTTCCTCTGACTGGCTGGGATGTTGTTAGTTTTGAAGAAATTGTTTGGAAGATACCATACTGTACTTTGTTCCTGACACAGTGCTCAGCACCAAGGTCGCCTGAGTTTGGACTTAAGTCACAAACACTCCAGTGATTATTCTGAAAACTCACGTACGAGAGCTTCACATGGTTCAAATTCATTGCCATCCAGTGCAAGACTCGGTAAGTAGCATTTCAGATTTGTTCATGCAAAATACTCTGTTTATGTGTAAGGCAAAACAGAGAAAATTCCACCTCATCAAAACATTCTCAGGGATCCTTCATAGCTACCTGAACCTTGTGGGTCCATTATTTTTTCTTGCTTCATGTTTCCAGCTCTTGTAACTTAGGCTTCCACGTTCCTCACTGAGAAGATTGGGGTGGAACCACTTTTACAGCTTGTCTGCCTCTCTAGCATGCCACAGCTGAATCGTGCAAGGCACTTCTTTCAGCAGCAGCTGCTGTATGGAAGGCAGTTATGTGATGAGTACCATCAGCAAGTAGAGAGATCTGGCAAATATAATTTTGAAATTCACAGGTAGGATGGGAAGGGAGAAAAGAGGTGGCTACAAAATGAAGGCATAGATGTTACCAGTGATTAAATGCCTGCGTAGTACTTAACAAACAAAATACTGCATTGTATGAAGATAACAAAGCTTATGGAATTGTTTTATGTCCACCTTATACAGTTCTAATATTTACGTTTTGTATCTGTATCTATTTACTTCAATTTACACATGCTTCTTGGCAATAGTCTTTAATATTACATAGGCATTTTAATTCTGAAATACTTTCTTAAAACGTATAAACAAGACGCACGAGCCGTCACTGAAATGCAACTAGCTTTAGGGCAGAACATGGCAGTTGTTTAGCAGTACAACAAAAATTACATGTCAGTTTTGGACAGGAAGTGCAATATCCACTGAAACTAGTGTAGGGAATTGGAATACAATGAAACTCTTTGGAATTGTGCTGGTGGAAGCTGAATGACCACAGGTGATCAGGACCATCTCAGTCAAATAATCTGGTCAAAAACCAAAGAATTCTTTGGTACCAGAATGTAGTTAACTCAGTCACTCTGTAGCCCCAGCAATGTTTACTTTTAAGCAGTGCCATAGCTGTTCTAAATGTTTAAACTAGGCAGTTCGGCAGCTTCCAAAATGGGATTATTCAGGGATTTTTTTTCACTAAGGCCTTGATTATTCTAGGAGAACAGGACTGCTGCACCCTCATAAAGATGGTTTAATTTGTCTTTATATGTGTTTTCTCTATTTGCATTTGCATAAATTCTGACATTTTCTTGTTATAAAATAGGTTCTTCCAGCAACTTGCAGTACAGAACAGAAAGAATAAAGATCCCTTTAACCCCAAGGTATCCAAGGTCCATCATGGGCTCCGACAGAGGTAAAACTTTCTATTCTGAATTGTTTATTCCTAATATTTTCAGTATTGCCAACCCCAAATATTAACAAAAATCACAACTCAGGCTCCCCGAAGAGTCTCTCAAAAATTATAGAGTTATAAAATTATTTTTTCAAGGGGTTTCTCCAAACTACAAGGACTAAATAGTTCCGTTTTACTTTTCAACATGAGCTCACGTGATTCCAGACACCGGGGCTTTATGGAAAACGTCAGTTATCACAGATCTCCTGATAAAATAGTGTGTGTCAGCACAGCACTCTGCAAGAGTTCTAGTCTCTCATGAAGTCATTTCCTAATTGCGTAATAGCGGTGACATGACTCCATAAAAGGTGTATTTACTCTAAAACATTGTATTCTTTGGCAAATTAAAGTATTTTAACCAGGATATAAATTTAGAGTTTAAAAGATTTTGCATATTAATATTTTGCTTATATAAAACTTATTTCATCAGAGAACTTAAATGTTTAACAAATATTTATTGAGTTATTGGAAATACAGAGAACAGTGCAAATTATTTTCAGCAAACTATTCTCATGTAGCTCTTTTTTTTTATATTCATGAATTGGAAAACAGACCAGATTTTTTTTTAATTCTTCAAAGAATATTTTACATGAATCGAATTCATTCTGTAAGTTATTTCTAAGTTGTTGACTGCTGTAGTTGCTTTGAATATTCTGTATTCTTAATTAAAAATGAAAGATGCTTTAATTGGCCGTACATCGGTCACATGTTGCATTCCTGCACCCTGATTGAATGAACATAATTGCTATAAACAAGTTTCATTTGTGATCACTATAATTCAAATGGCCTTCCTGTAGCTTTCCCTGATGAAGCAAATGACTAATATGAAGATTGCTGCCAGTCAGCTTGTTGAGTCAAGTATTCATAGGCAGAACCAACACAGTCAAAGCAAATTTATTTAAAATTGTAGATGTTCACAAATGATTTTTTGCAATATTTGACCTATAGGTTATATACATGGATGTGTGCTGCATAGGCTGCTGCTGTTTTTGGAACTGTTTTGTAAGACCTTTTAAGAACCAAGGAGAGTGGTAAAGTCTCCTTTGAGACTCTCCTGAACATTCAGGTCTTTGTCATTTTTTTCCCCGAGACTTTCTTTATTTCATTATTATGTCAGGGTTTTCCATTACTCATGTGCATTTGAAGGAGCTTGTCCTTGGGCCTGTTTGCACTGTTACAGCTTCGATCCGGTGCTCTCAATTTCTTGCACGGTAAAATGTACTCGTATTTGAACGGCATGTGTAAATCCAGTCATGTGTTTATGTAAACTAGGCCTCAAATTTATATCATGGGAGTGCATGTCTTTTAGCATCTTTTCAGATTCCTCAGTTGTAAGATAGTTACGATAAATCCTGTATACAGAAACGGAATCCCTTTCTTGTATTATTGTTATACAGGTTCACTGTCACATTCTGAATGTAGCAGTCCGAGTTTGATTACCCCTCCACAGTCACCAATGAACCTTGAAACATCGTCTTTCGCCAGCAGCCAGTCACAGAACTCTCTTTCTACGTTACCCAGGATTTCTATTAGCCCGGTATCAATTGGAGAGCGTAGAAAAGATCGGTAAGGTGATAGCTATTGTCTCTCATCTTTCATACAACTATACCTGAGATAAGCGTGTTTGATAGTTTATTAGAGTGATTGGTTGTAGAAAATCAGGATTATGTTACAGGTGCTACGGTCTAAGTTAAGTCCTGTTACTCTGCATTTTCTTATGATGTTTGTGTCATAAAAGAAGCTTGTGTAACATACTGTTCCTTCAGGAGTTATAGAGTTCTTTTAGAGCTTATGCAGAAACTCTGAAATTGATGTATGAGATAAGGTATTTTCTGTTAGATTAATGACCTCACCAAACAGGCCACTGCTCCTTCTCCTGGTAGGACTTTCTCAGAGGCTGGTGCCTGGAATCTTTTTACTAGAAGTCAAAACAAAATAAAGATCTAGAAGTAGTTTGTGGTTAATGCTGAACTTTTTAACATTACTGGCTACCAGGTCTAATCATCGTTTACACTTGCTGTGATTTGGGAGGATTCAAGAGTCCACCCAAATCTGTTCAACATGTTGTAAATTCAGGACCATGGCCCTAATCCTGCCAACCTGTCTATGCAAACTCAACTTCGGTACCCTAAGTAGTTCCATTGATTTCAATAGAATTACTCAGAGTAGTAAAGTTAAGTGCAGCGTAAATCTTTTCAGGGTTGGAGCCCAAGTATGAGGTTTTTTTCAATATAATGTAGGTTTTCCTTGTTGTCTCACACATGCACAGCACATTCAGCTGGTGCTAATTAATTCTGAACTTCTGGCTTTACTTTTATTGTACAAGGGCTACCCCTGCATTTGCCGGAGTTTGTATAAACTTAGAATATCGAAACAACAAATCACGGAGTCTTAAGGGCTAGATGTACTAAGACACAGGGCCTCCTCGCACCATTTTGGTAGTATAAGTAAACCTTGATGTGCGAGTAAATTTCATTTACATGCATTTTAAGACCCCTTTACACTGCCAGAGGGGTGTTAAGGGACATTGGTATAAATAGCACCCTGGCCCTCCAAATGTAAATAATCCAGTAATAAGGTTAGTCTATATAATAATATTAAAATACTTCTTACAGCTTGTACAAAATGTTAACAGGTTTCATCACAGGGTAACAAGTTACTTCAGCAGTTTTTACACCACTATGTATAATATCATACTGTACACTGCTGTTTTGGAAGTGGCTGTAGAGAGTGTTATGCAACTTTATGTATTAATTCACCATGATTTCCGTAACAATTGTACTCAGTTTGCAAGTAAAAAGAGGTTTTCTTCCCATTGTTGGCCCTGCGGACTTACCATAGAATCTGAAAGTCAAGATGGGATTTTTCCCTTCTTGCATGTAAGTAATAGAGGAGTTTGGCAGCACAAATGACGTATTCAGTTACACCCATCTAACCTCATGTTCCTGCCAGTGGGGTTAAGTGAGTGTTAGTGCTTGGAACGTCATAAAGAATTCTGTTGATGTCCAAGCAAGAATAAAATCCTGCTCACTTTCAGCCATTTCAGCTTTGCTGAGCTTGTTTGGGAAAAGCAGGCACACAGGGTAAAGATCTGTTGAGAAAGAAGGTGCTGTTTTTACTTATCACATCGTGTTCTCAGTTCATGAAAGCATTCCTACTGAGGACAGATGATGTCCTGCAATAAAATGAGATTTATTCATTTTAAACACATTTCTTAAAAAAAAAAAAAAAAAAAACTGTAGAAGACATATCCCACCCCCTAAAAATCTTGATTCGTCCAAGAGGAGATGATAAAAACCAGAAATATCAACACTATTTGCTGTGATGTTAAAGAAAAATAATTTATCATTTAAAAGCAGAACGAAAAGAAGAGATCAGTTTAAAACATCTTGTAGTCGCTCTGTAGAGACTAGTTTCTGGGACTTAGGACATCTCAGTTAAATATAACAGCATTTAAGTTTTAGTTTAAAGTAGACTAAGTGTTCTTGTAATAATACATGCTTAGCACATGGTGCTTTGCATTTTCGAAGAGCATTCATTTACCAGGTCTAGCGGTGATCCTGCCTGTCGCAGTGGTTTATCAATACTGTTATCCTCATTTTACAGATATACACAGATAGAGGTTCTGACGCACCTAGGATCACAGAGAGGAGTTAATGTCAACATAAGGATTAAAATTAAGGAGTTCTTCATCCCAGAATTGTGTTCACTCCATTAGACCAGACCTTTTTTATTCATAAAAACTTGTGATACTGAGGTTGCCTCTACAAAGAGTAACTTAGCAGAAGAGAGTTGTCTTGGAAAGATATTTTAACACAACAGGAGGTAGGGAGAGAGGAGAAAAGGTTGACAGGAAAAAGAAAATAAAAGCAAACCAGAAAGAAACTTCTTTAAGGCTTTTTGGTGATCCTGAAAGACAGCACCATTTTGTAAGCACTTTCTAGAAGGTTAATGTTTCTATTTGCACGTACCGTGAAAAAGCCCAGCGATATGGGAAAGCATCTCTTGTGCTGCCATTCTGAAGGGGTTAGAATTGGGCACTGCGGTAAAAATTATAGGTCCCAGGAACCTGTAATTTATTTTGCCTTTTTGAGTAAGGAGTAGAAATTGCTCCTTGTGCTGGCAAACTCAAGACACGCTTATTCACCATATCTAACATTTTATAACACTCTGCTACTCAGCAAGAAACAGACAGACAAATCAGATAAGAGTACTCTAAAGGGAGAAGATGATGGGGAGGAAAGTGTACCAGGCTTTCCTTCTAAACTACAATAATGTATGTAGACGATATGCTCTTGTTATATTTAATAGTTTCTGTTGCTATTGTGTGTCTAAGTGTTCTTTTCTTCTCAAATCTTCTGCATCTTTCAGATATCTGTTCCATAATAGGTCTTTTCTGAGAATCCCTCTGGCTCCTAGGCCTAGGTTCTCATCACTAAGGAGTTTGAGGTTGGCCTGGTATAAGGTTGTCCTTTTCAAGCAGTATTGCGTACCTTGTGCTATTTCACATGTTTGGATAATTTCCCTCAAGGAGAATTTGCATGGTAATTGTAATGCTACCATGCAAACTGCTGTTTTAAAGCTTGAGTTTGCAACTGCTTAATTTTCATTACTAATTTGTGTTTCCCTGCATATGAGTATAAAACTGGTATTGTGTATTGGCTTCTCTTAGTTCACTGCCCTATCATTTACAATGTTCACTTTCACCAGATATTAAGGCTCCCAGCATTTATAAACTGTAAGGCACTTTTCTGGAATCTGGTTTGTAAATTACATATTATATATAGTGGTTTACTTTTATATAATATGGATGTGGAGGTCTGTTTCCTACCTATTTCCCCATCATTGTATTTAAAATTCACATTTGCCATAATTTTTGGGGGCAGCCATGAATCTATAATTGTGTATCTGATATACATTTAGCTCTGTCACCCCTACATTGCATGGTGTTTAAGGAATGCATAGACCGTTTACTGAATTTTTAGTAGCTTTTTAAACTAGTCTCAATATTCCACCTCAGAAAGATACACAGTGCATGTCCCTTTAAAATGCTATGCTTTGAGTGCCCTTTTGTCCAAATAAATTTTTAACTATTTCCTCTTTAAGGCCATACATGGAAGAACCACGCCATGTTAAAGTGCAGAAGGGTTCAGAGCCACTAGGGATTTCCATTGTGAGCGGAGAAAATGGTGGGATATTTGTGTCTAAAGTAACCAGTGGAAGCATTGCCCATCAAGCTGGCCTTGAATATGGTGATCAGTTACTGGAGGTAATTTTGTTTGCTTAACATTTCTACGACTTGGTAAGCAAATTCAGTTGTGCAAGTAAAAATAATGCAGACTATCTTGTGAATGAGTGCCTGTCTCTCAAAATATAAATGGTACAGTAACAAGGATATTCTAGATTATAATAATAATTCTTTCATTCTGTATGAAGTTTTGTCAGGTTCCACAACAAATTATTTCAGTAGTTTTTATCACTGTGCGCCTTGGTTAAAGTATAATGCTGTTTTGAAGGTGTAGAAGGCAAGTGGGAAATAGATGTACCTAAAGCAAAACCATGGAACCAAACAACTGTGGACCGTAGAAGTTTAAAAGTCAGTTAGATCCAGAGTTTGTGTCTTGAACCCCTCTGTATTTAAAATCATATATCAGATTGTAAAATACTTAAAATCATATATCAGA
>ML685755.1:51665804-51770593 GCA_007922175.1 Pelusios castaneus
TTAAAATCATATATCAGATTGTAAAATACTTAAAATCATATATCAGATTGTAAAATGCACTAGCAAAAACTATTACAATAAACAAAACAACCCAACTTTTGATGTTTCTTAGAAATCTTTGCAGTATTTCAGTAGAATGCTACCTGTCATCCAAAAATAAGAGCTTTTGAAGATCGTCAACAAGTTGTCAGATTTTAAAGTTGCATTGATTCCTCCAAAGGAGTAGTTAAACGGTAAAAGGAAAATCAATAGTTCTATAGCTGCTTTTTCTCCCACTACTTGAGAAAACTATCTCATGGAATAAGAGAATCATGTTTCAGAAAGAAACATAAACAGATCAGAATGCTGAAAGCCTCATAATGACTTTGCCAGTTTTCTTTTGAAAATTACATGTCTAATATCTTGTTTATTCATTCTAGTTCAATGGAATAAATTTGAGAAATGCTACAGAGCAGCAGGCTCGACTGATCATTGGACAGCAATGTGACACCATTACTATTCTGGCTCAGTACAACCCACATATGTATCAACTTGGCAATCACTCACGATCAAGGTAAGATTAGCTAGACCTTGAAAATACTATTATCTGATCTTTTTTGGTCTGGCCATTTATCAAGATTTTAAACACATGCTAAACTGTGACCGTTGACTAACGATGTGTTGATTTAAAACAAAAACAAACAAACAAAAAAAACCCCCAAGTGTTTAGAAAATAACAATACACGGTGAATATCATCCATTTAAAAAGTATGTAATAAAGGCATTTGTCTTACTTATTTTGATTAAGACTAAACGAGGAAACATGAAACTGAAAACAATAGTGTGAGTGACCTGCTGTAGAGGAGACTGGTGTGGAGCACTAGTTGCAGGGAGACTTCCTCAAAAGAATACTGAAGGTTTTTATTTGAAAAATTGTGCAATATACCAGAATTTTCTCAGCTATGTGAGGAAAGAGGCTTACCGGTGTTTGAATGGCCCTTTATTTAAAGTATACCAGACCATATATCAAAAAATAAGGAGTGCTTCTGTGAGAATCCACTTAGATCTTGAAAAACAGGCTGGTTCAAGCAAAAAGGGTGCAAGGCAAAAAATCTGCCTCCTCAAGAGATGGCCTAGTCACTCTGAGGTGAACTGTAGGCTTCTTAAGAGAGAAAAACAAGTTAATGACACTCTTAATATTTAAGCAGCCACATTCCTTGATCAGCTTTAGTTGGAACTGAGGTGCTCTGCTTGTACCAGGCATGTACAGTGGTAAGCTCAGTATGAATTCTAGATAGGTGCATAGTGGGCGTGTATACACAGCTGCTGAGAGCGATTCTTGCAGCCTGAGTTGAGACTCATACTATCCGGGCATGACCTAGCATGCTAAAAATAGCTGTGCAGCTCTGATGTTGCTCAAAAATTTGTGGCTCTGGTGTTTGGGCTCAGAAGCCCACTCCCTTCCATAGGCATCAGAGTCCAAGCTCCCGCTGCATCCAGAATGTCCACCTTCCTCTTCTTATCACGCTAGCATGAGTGCCACAAAATAAGAGACCCTGGCTGTGAGACTCACAAAGTCCTGATTTTTGGTTCTTGCCAAGTAAGAAAATAGCATTGTCTAGAATTTTAAAATGTGCTCTTGAGGGCCTTCAGAAGTGCCCTCCCAAAAATGTGGCTTGTTGAAATGTACATAGGCTTGTCTACATATTCAGTTCTGCGTGTCCATTAGCATACGTACATGGCCTTTGTATATGCAGATAAAAGATTCCAACACTGCAGATGTCTTTAAAGAGGCCTGGTGAAAGGGCTTCCATGTTTAATTTGGGATCTTAAGCGGCTCTTAGTATTTTTATAAAAAATGTGAATTCACCTGTAAGCGTTTACATGCCAGAGTATTTCTGAAAAAATATTTGAAAACCGATCCCACATCAGTGAAACTATTAGTAGTCTTTTAAAACACGACCAAACGAAAAACTGAACTGTCTCTATCACCTTCCTAATGTTCATTATAACAATGCTTGTATTTCCACGAGACTATCAGGATTTCTCGCATTATAGTCTTCCAAGGATAGACATTAAAATCAGGCATTGCTAAATAATTTAATTCATATTGTTTATTCCAAAATAGCAACAGCAAAAAGCAAAACTCTGCTAGTGAGGAGTTATAGTTTCCTGTTGAAACCAGTGACCTAACGAGGAGGTCTGCACAGAGCGGTCTTGCAGAATGGAGCCCAAAGACATTAGCAATAGTAGCAGCACAAACCTGCCAAGAAAGAAATGTAAAATGCTTATCCTGTGTGCTGCACTGTTTTGAGATTTCTCAGTTGATTCTGCCTTGATCACAGTAGCCTTTTTTCCTGGAATCTCAATGTTCCTTGGGGTCTGAAGTTAGTTTGGTATTTGATGGCCTGTTGACATTTGCGTGTCTCTTTCTCTGTCGTTCTGTTTAGCTCTCGCTTAGAACCAGTGAGCAATCATTCCACTCCTCAAGGCAGTGGTGCTGCAACCCCTGACAGTCATTCGATAATTGACACAGTCAGTGAACAGGAGGAAGGAACCATGACACCTCCATCCAAACAAACCACACCTACAGCTAGTCCCCGGAATTCCATGAGGTAAATTGTCTGTTGCATTTTTCGTCTCTTTTTAAAATGTGGGGGAGGAGAAGATGCAGATGAAATGTGCTTCCTGAAGTGTGCTGGCATTTGAAAATATCTGACAGGAGCGTGTGGCCTGAGAATAAAACAATTGCCTTGTTTCTTGCAGACCTATTTCAGAGGCACTTCAAGTACAGTTGTAGGAACAAATTAGTTTAATTCTGAATAATATAGGAAGCATGGAGTTTGACTCGTAAGAATGTTAAAAATGGGATGCATGTGTTAGAGATGTAATAATGGGGGAAATGGGCTGCTTTTGTTCAAATGACTAGTTGCACTTGAACTGTAAATGAGAGCAGCAAACAATCGTTTCTTCAAATAAAGCAGGCTATTTCTTGCTCTGAAAAGGGCCCCTGTTGATAACAACAAGATGACCCCTGAACCAAGAAACGTTGTCATTAAAAAATCCCAAGTGGAGCTTGGAATCCAGATATGTGGTGGAAATCTGTATGGAATATTTGTCTCTGATATAGAAGATGATAGCCCAGCAAAAGGACCCGACGGACTCATTATTGGAGACATGATACTTGAGGTAAAGATACGAAATAGAGAATATTTGTTCTTGTATCTTGGGAGCCTGCCTGATGGCAGTCCAATGAATTGGTTGTGGCTACTAGATGCCTTACAGCAGAGCGCTTTCTGGCAGCTTTGGTAGCTACATGCAGTTACCCCTAGGAACTACATTGCTATAAACCTCACTCTTTAGGTTTCTATCCTGAAGTATTCCTTTCTTCTCTTCATGGAAGGCTTTGCTTACACTAAGGATGTGTGGACGCACTAAGGACGCACTAAGGATGCGTGGTAAAAATTCCCCACCACTAAGACCAGTTCATTTCCACCAGTGTTAGTAATGGAAAACCTAGCGAGATGAACAGCCCTCCCAATGTTCATGTGATTGTATGACAACTCTCGGAGTCTGAAACAGCAGCTGTGAGATCCGTCAACTGTCCCCATCATTTCAATGGTGTGTTAAGACTTAAGTCCTATAAGCATTTAAGTGCTAACAGGAACAGTTTCACAGGTGATCGTTTTAGCAGAAATATGCATATTTTTTCATTGCTGCTGGAGTGGCAACTGGGATAGGGTTCTTTGTAGTGGGACAAGTAGATGCTGGGGATTGAGAAATTACCATTATCAGAAATTAACCTTTTTTTTCAGCCATACATATAGTTCCTGTGTAGACATGGTAAGCAGCTATGAGCCACAGTTTCAGGCAGGGGTGGAGAGCAGTTTTGTCTGTCTGCAGTAGGGGTTTGCAGGGGTACAGCCACACAGCTGACTCTAATCGGGACAAACCCTCTGTGTAGTGTAGATCTCCAGCTGCTCTCAGAGGAGAGGCACGCACTTCCCAGAAAGAAACCTGACCTCCCATGACCTACACTGCACTTATTCCTCATCAGTACAAAAAGCTGAAGCAGCAGCATACAAAAAAAGGGATTACTATAAACCCCCGAAATTACACGCAGACCCCTGTGCTGATTGGAACAGACTGCTGGGTGTGGGTGGCGGCAGAAGGAGTTCCCCATGATTCTGGGGTCCCTCCCGCATAACTTGACCTTGCACCCTCATTAGGCCCTTAATTACAACTCTCACAATTAAATAATTACCAAGCATTAGCAGTGCACAGAGGCTCATCTTTGCTACAGACAGAGAATTAGGAGTGCAAACCATTCACATGGCTGAAGTACCAATGTTGGTGTGTGTGTTAAGTTAAAAATCACAGCTATGGAGCGTAGTAGGTGCCAGATGAGAAATCTTGACACTCTACATGGGATACCAAAGGCCCTCTCCCCATGGAGGGAATGAAGGAGGCAAGAAGAAGAGAGGGTCCATGTAATAGAAAAGGTTGGTCTGGTTTCACAGACTGCCCTTGTAACCTTGAGCAACCGCTTAATCTTTCTGTGCCTTGTTTTCCCATCTGTGAAATGGGGATATTTCCTTTCCTGATAGAGATGTGGGGAGGATAAATATATTAATGCTTGTGAGCTTTCCAGATACTACTGTGATGGAGTTCATGTGAGTACTTTCCTGCAAGCCAGTAACAGAACACGTCAGCAACACAGTGTCTACACTGACATTTCGTTGACTGTAATCACCTCACCTTTGACTATACCGCTTGGGGAGGTAGTGTTACTAAATCAACATAGAGGGGCACTTCCATCAAGTGGAGCCAAATTTGGCTGAAGACACTTTCATAGCTAGTTAGACGCAAGATGGCTTATGTTGACCTAACCCTGTAGTGTAGACGAGCAGGCCTACCTAACCCACCTTGTCTCTCTAGGAATCCTAAATAAGATCTTGGCATTTTGTGTTTTCTGCTTTTGTTTCTGGAAGCACTAAGGAAATGTGGTAGGTTTTTCTCTCCTTGTATTGGTCCACTGCATTTTTTTTCAGGAATTTTCTTTTAAATCCAGCTCTTGCTCTATACTGGGCAGTGTAACTGGTGCTTACCCTAGTGTTGTCTCTCTTACACAGATACCTGCCGTTCAGAGAACTTAACTCCAAGTTTTCACGCTTTTCAGGCTCCACTCGAACCTACAGCCTGTTAAGACACAGTATTACTAGACCTCATGAGTTCTGGGGGGGTTTGTATTTTACAGTATGGGTCTGTTGATATGCGAAATAAAACAGCTGAGGAAGCCTACCTTGAAATGCTGAAGCCAGGAGAAAATATCAAAGTAAAGACTCAGTACAGAATAGAAGAATTCAACAAGATTAAAGAGTTACCCGGAGATGGATTCTATATCAGGTATTTATATACCAAGTAAATGACTTGATAGCCGAATCGCATGCAATTGCAAATAATTGAAAGGCAAAAGACAGTACAAAGCGGCTAAAATATAGTGTGCAAGATCTGATCATGGTATGCAAGATGCTGCCTCTCTTACCTCCTGACGTGAGTCATGCTGCTTATGTTGGAAATTCAAAGCATAATTCCTCCTCTCAGCTGATCCTTGATTCTGCAAGGGCACCATGGTTGCCACCTAACGCCCAGGTGTGACTGCGGGAGTGCAAGTGCATTGGAAAGTTAGAGCCCAGCTCCAGCAGAGTCATTTGTTTTCCTAAGTATCTACAAATATCTGGCTTCACTTGAAACGGTGGCGCTTCAGTTATTGAATCTTTGTGTCTCTTTGCAGAGCACTTTATGATCGGCTGGCAGAGGTGGAGCAGGATTTAAACTTTAAGAAGGATGACATTTTGTATGTTGATGATACTCTACCACAGGGGAACTTTGGTTGCTGGATGGCATGGCAGCTGGACGAGAACGCTCAAAAGCTAGAAAGAGGACAGATCCCCAGCAAATATATGTGAGTGATCTCAGTGACACATTGCTGCTTTATCATCCCTTACAGTGGTGAATGATGAGCTATCAACAAGAAAGGACTGGCTTGAGTCTTCAAAGCTGGGAGGTTCCTGTGAGGCATTACTTTCCTAGAAGTGTTATTTTAAGGGTAAAGGAAATGTTCTAAGTCAAGTCATTTAGTGCTGCTAATAGCAACCTTCTCAAAGTGCAAAGGGCGCACAGTACTTGGTTGTTAAGAAGATTTAGACAATAACCTAAGAGACTCTCCGCAGCAGCGTCATCTAAATTGGGGTCAAGTTCCAAAGGGGTAGCTGTGTTAGTCTATTGCAGAAAAACAGTCCTGTGGCACTTCTAAAGACTAACGGATTTATTTATCGCATGAGCTTTCGTGGGAGAAAATCCCATTTTGTCTGAATTGGGGGTATCAAACTCGGTTTTAGACAGAGCCGCTCCCTTTTGAATTATGATCTGTGTACCTTGAAAACTATGAGTTCCCAACTATCCACTGTTATCAAAGGGAGATTTTCACCAGGAGTCGCATTCAGTGTCACTCAGCAGGCAAATAGTCTGACCTTTTTAAGACCACTTCTATTTCTGCCCAGACCCTTTATTTCTCACCCTTCCTTTTCAGACCTCACAAGGAGTTCTTGACAATAGAAGCCATGCTAATGTGTAGGATAGCTGTTGCATAACATTTTGAAAGCCCGGTATAGACATAACCACCCTCCCAATGTTCCTGTGAGATAGATAAAAGAGAACGGACCCATTTTGCAGACAGGAAGACATGTTGTATGTAAATAGTGTTTGCTTCCATTTAAAATACGACTGCATGGTATTAACTTGGTTTTAGAACGTTAAACCAAGCTAGTCACTTAGTTTGCAAAAATAATAAAGGCAATACAACATGCCAAACCTTATAACCAAAGGTGTGTTGTAAGGGGAGATTGACGTTCCCTGGGAGTTGGGTGTTAAGATACCTTTAAAAATCTTCCCCCAAATTCTCAGTCAGAACGAGTTGAGCTCTTTCTATCACTATTGTATTTACTCGCATTCTAGTGTCCCTGAAGAAAAACCCAGAGAGTCAGACTTAAGATGTAAATTACTTGGGATATATTCTTCCAATGTTGATTGACCGCAGTTTCTGGGTCAGCAGCTTTTAGGTTTCTGATATTTTATTCATGCTGCTTGAGATCATTTGGCAATCATCTTAGACAAGTTTTCCCTAGTGGTGTTCGATTTTTCTCTTTTGTGAAGAATGGCTCTTAAATTCCTTAGGAACTTGTGTTAACCTGAATATAATTATTCAATCCATTTCACTGTAGGATGGACCAGGAGTTCTACAGGAGACACAGTATGTCTGAAGCTAAAGACGAAAACAGCTCCACTAAGACGTTGTCGGCAGCAGCTCGGAGATCATTCTTTAGAAGAAAACATAAACACAAACGTAGCGGTTCCAAAGATGGAAAAGATTTACTGGCTCTTGATACGATCAGTACAGACTCTATTCCCTTCTTGGATGGCAAGTGCCTTTATTGCGTTCAGTTTCCTTAAAGCTATAGCAAAACACCTATGGGAAGTGTGGTTTTCTGGTCCATCTGCATATAAACAACGTCAAATCATCTGTGTCCTATGATGTCATGGTCCTCAGGCGCCAATACAGGCATTAAACAACAAGTCAGACACTTTTCTCAAATTAGTGCTTGTCATTTTTTAACTTAAAAAAAAAAAAAAAGTCCATCTTCAGATGTTTGAATATTTAAATTTTACTTTCTGAGGGGGGTTGGCAAAAAGTGGGTGGGGGGGGGGAAAGCCTTTTGGCACTTCTGCCACCAATGTGGTTTTAAATCCTCCTTTGAGATACACAGCTGGGGAGTCCACATCACTAGATCCAGGCTATAGCTAGTGTAGCGGTCTGTGTAGGCGTGCTCAATCGCTCTGGAGTTTGCCCTCGTAACTCCTGCCCCGAAGTGGTGTATCACTAAGGTGACGGGATGGCATTTCCAGTTGCCCTAGCAAAGTGTATAAGGGGTAGTTAGAAAGTCGTCGGGAGATATGCAAGTTATTTTGTGTACCTTGCGTATCTCCCATTGACTGCTTCCGAAAAGTGCGGCAAGTGTAGACGAGGTCTCGGACAAAGAACTTGTGAGCATACAACTGAATTCAGTATTGTTTATGCTCATTTACTGCTTAATTGAAAACATGGTGATTGCAACTCTTGCATTTTACAGCTGAACGAATGTCTCAGATCCCCTGAAAATTGTATTGTTTTTATCTGTAGAAGTGACAAGTGTTCCGTTTTCATAATTAACCCTAGATGAAAACCTAGATCACAATGACCAGTTGTGTCGTGAGTTCTTTGAATGGGGGAAATGGTGATGGGGGTGGGGGGAGCAGGAGGCTGTGTATTTGTACACCTGATGAATCCAGCTTTTCATAGCAGGACTGCAGGCCCTTTGTCCATTGCCAAAGATTTGTGTTCACACCTTTTGTATTTGTGTGCCCTTTAGTTATCTGAATGATGCTGCAAAAATAAATAAATAAATAAATAAATAAATTGTAAGTTCTACATAATTGACTTTTTTCTTTGCTCTTTAGACTCTGTGAGTCTGGCTTATCAGCGTGTACAAAAGGTGGATTGTACCTCTCCCAGGCCTGTACTCATTCTAGGACCATTACCTGATGCTGTGAAGGACATGCTAGTCAAAGAATCTCCTGGAAAATTTTGCAGATGTCCCCTTGGTAAGTGTATAGGGAATGAGAGCATGTAACAGCATCTTTTTGCCATGTAACAGATTTATTTGTACTTGGAAAAATAACACAATCATTTGGCCTAACAACTGGATTGAAGAGTAGCACAAACATTCTAGGGAAGTCAGGAAGAAAGCAGGACTGAATGTCTAGAACATCCTGTAAATCTTGTTCTGTGGTTAAGAAATATAAATGAACAAAGTATCCATTTTTGTTTTCTGAAACAGAAGTGATGAAAGCTTCGCAACAAGCCATCGAACGGGGAGTAAAAGACTGTTTGTTTATAGATTACAAAAGGAGGAGTGGACATTTTGATGTGACAACGGTAGCATCAATAAAAGAGATAACAGAGAAGGTGATTCTCTTTATTGCATCTTCTGTCTCTCCCCAGTTTACTGTAAAATTTACAGATAATTTTTACATACCATGTTTTCTGAAAAAATTGTACTAGTATTGGTATTGTTCTGTTTCAAAAGACTACCAAAGAATTCCCAGAGCATTTTCTTAAGAAAAACAAGGTAATTTAATACAAATGCAATTGCCTAGTTTTATGTTGCTACTTAAAGATTCATTTATGTAATCCTAGATGTAGAGGAAAAACTTATGTGCCTGTGATTATTGTTGAAGTTGTCTTAGTATTAAATAACAGAAATTCTATGCATTGTGTAGTCTGAACTAACTTTTTCATAAAAAAAAAAAATACTTTTAAATACTTAGTTTTTTTACTCTGTTCAGGTTGCATGACATTTGCCAGTGCATAAATATTTCAAGAAAGAAACCTCTAACGTGACTTGAAACACTATTAAAAAATTTTCTGTAAAACCAGATAGGCATTCTTATCACTTAAGAAATAGAACTGTATATTTCATCTGCTTGGGAAAGATTGTTCATCTGTTCTTATAAGACAAATATGAATGAATACCTAAGTCCTTTTTCTCACAGTAGGCCTGGGATTAATTGATTCCATCTGTTTTTAGTTAAATCTTCAATGAAATTAATAATCTCGCATACATTCCTGTTCTGTTAATAGATTTTTGTACTTTAAATACGGTTTATTGTTTTATGTTTTTTTGACAACCTAGGCATTGATAAATCCTTTGCATATAATGTAATTTTTAATTACTGCCAGAACACTTTTTATCTGGAAAAAAAAAAAGGTGTTGCCAATATACTGGCCTGTCATGGGAATGTAAGACAGAAATTCTGTGGTCACCATGGTTTCCCTCGATCATCAATAGGGCCTTGTAAATTTGCTTATGCTTTCTACCCCTATATTGGTTTATAGGACTGTCATTGTCTATTAGACATTGCTCCTCATGCCATTGAGCGGCTCCACAGTGTTCACATCTACCCTATTGTCATCTTCATTCGCTACAAAAACGCGAAGCAAATCAAGTAAGTGAGAAGTATCGTTTATGGCCACGTGTTTTGTTATATAATAATAGTTCATTTTTGTATAGTCCGTTTTATTGTAGCATCTCAGAAAACGTTTTAAATGTGAATTAAGTCTTGGGAGGTAGATGATCTTATTGTTCTGTAACAGAGGGATAACGTATCATGTTATGCCATAAAATATATTAAGGTATTTATCTTCAAGTAAACAATGCTCAGACCCCAGTGACCAAACATGAATTTTGAAGCACATCCCTTTAAATAAAAACCCATCACTTCTTTTTAGTACAACCAGAAAATGAATCTGATGTAATACATCTGTAATAGCTATTGGCCAGGTTTTCAAAAGATAAAAACCTGCTGCTGTTGAGCAGGGCCCCCACATAGAGTGGAGGACACACTTTACCAGGGACTGGAGGCCCTGAGGGAGCCCAGCCCACTCTGAAGGATTGTGATATGTCTGTGAGAGAGAGCCTGAAAAAAATTATGCTTGGGCCCTGCTGTTGAGCTCTCTTGAAAATCTGGGCAATAGCTATTATGGCTACTGTTTTCGAAAACAAATAAAATAATAAAGAGAGAGATTGAACTGTTGACACAGGAAGTTGTCATTTTTCAGCATTCATCAAAATAAGGTGTGTCGTCACATTGGCGTTTGGAGTACCTGTTCTGGGCATCAAAGCATTAAAAGTAGGATATTCAAAAGCACCTAAGTGATTTAGCACAAGCCTCATTAATTTTCAGAGGGATCTGTGCTCCTCGGTTCCTTACATCCTTTTGAAAACCACCCTAGTACTAGTAGACCAATGTCTATAACAGCACAACATTGGCCCATCTTCAAGTATCAACTCAGCAGTGCAAAGGCAAGCTAGCTCTAAATTTTTTTTCTTTTTTTTCTTTTCTTTTACCATTTGAAACAGAAACTTGCCTTTACTCACTGAGATCTAAGAAAGTCTGTGTTTATGTCAGGTCTCTGTACCTACCTACCCCAATCGTTACAGTATCCAAAGTGCTACAGCTAAACATAGGATCTTTGTTCTATATTTATGAGAATATTTTCTAGAGAGAATCCCTGGATGTAAATGCTCCTAAATGCTGGAGAAGTTTTTGATCTGGAGGAGGACTTTACAGCTCATTCCTAATCTCTAGGCCCCTCCACTCCCCAGCTTGTATCATAAGATTCTGTTTACTTGCAAAGTTTGATTAATGCATTTAGATTTTGAAGTCCTTTTGATAGACCAGTTTTAGTGTTGCGTTGAATAAGGAGTGATTTTTTCCAAAGCGTAGACTGATCTGAGGCTTCTGAAAAAATTCATTCAAACTGGAAAAGTTTGATGTTTTTTCTTTGTTTCCACTGATCAGTGAATTTCTGCTAATGTTACGCTGTTTCCTATTGCAGCAATTTGTATGTTATGCCTATCACAGAAATCTCATGTCAATTGTGTAATATTACATTGACCCTCCAGATGGCGCTCTCTCTGTACGACTGGCTCTGTGTATGCCCAAAATGAATCAGAGATTTGGACATTACCATAACTGTATGTAATTCATCTAGTGTCTATGGAAAAATAACTGTTAAATGTTCTATTTGTTCTTTTACAGAGAGCAAAAAGACCCAATCTTTCTGAGGGACAAAGTTACACAGAAACATTCCAAAGAACAGTTTGAGACAGCTCAAAAAATAGAGCAGGAATACAGCAAGTATTTCACAGGTTAGTATTTCATCATCACTTCAGTAAGAACACAGTTGCAATTCATTCTACTAAACCGTGTTTAATATGTGGTGGGTGGGGTTCTCCCCTGGGTTCTGGTCGTGTTTGTTCTCTGATTCCTTTAAAAGAGAAAATATATAACCTTAAACGGGGGGGGGGAAAAAAGCCACAAGTATTTAGTCTACACATGGTATTGGTTTGGTTTCAGTATTTAATGCATATATACATTATAATGACTTCTCTCGAAATGGCTTGGGATAAATGACCCAGTATTGGGAGCATTATGGTGAAACTACATGAAGTGTAAGTGTTGTTGATGGGAATGTGACTTGTCATAACATGATTTTTATTCCTACTGCAATGTGGTTTATTTCAGACTTGTAATGTTAGAAAGCTACAGAGGAATTTAATGGCTTTGGAATAGTGCCCATTGATAGGATATGTTGAAGTGGGTCTAAGAAGGCTGGTACACTATCATTGGAATGAAAGGTCTCTTTCGTTTTGTAGTGCATCATATGAGCCGCTGAATGTCTGAGGAATATTTTCTAACCTGTTTTACCCGAGATAGTGCTAGAGTATTTGAAGGATACTTCAGCTCCTTTCAGAGCATCGAAGTCTTCTCCATAAACTCAGAACATTCAGGCTAAATTCTCAGTACTATTGAAATGAATGGGCCTATCACGTCACAAAAGGTGCCTAGAAATACAGCATGCAGTCCCATATAACAATAATTCCTAGTGCTTATATAGAGCTACAGTCTTTAAAATTTCTTTTAAAATTAAAAGGAATGTTTCTATTTTTTTTTTAGTAGCGTTTTTACGCGCGCACACAATATACAAATATCTTTAAGGATAGGTCTGTCCCTCCATAAGAAGATATTGCTACTACACATTGAGAAAAGCCACAAATCATTAACAATGGCCAGTTTCCAGCTAACTAAATCAGAGGAGTATTCCCTTTTAAAAGAAGTTGCCAAGAAGAGCACATGGCTAGTTTATATAACTACATACTGTCCTTTGTTCTTGTGTGTGGGTGTTACGCCCATGCATTGCATGTTGTCTTCATTGAGGCTCAATCCTGCCACAAACCCATGAGACCAGTCAGTCACCACCTGAGGGGCCCTTGAAGTGTAAGGTTTTTGAGGCATGCGTTGTCTGTCCAGTGCTTACCACAAGGGTTGCCCCAGTTTGATGCTCTTGAGACAGATGGACTATGAAAACAGTTGTGCTGAAATTGTATTCTAGTTTTGATCAGTTGAAAATTCCAAGCTAAGATTCAGCGCTTGTCGGACAGGGCAGGGTTCTGAGAAAGTACATAGTTTAAACATAGTGTGCACACAATAGCTTCCTTTCTCCGGTGTGCATCAGACTACAGGTCTGAACCCTGTGGCTACTTCAGGAACCAGTTCTTTTCTGCTAATAGCTCATTCAGGCCATCTTCGGTTCAGAGACTGCATACTTGGATCTGTATTGCCTTTTAAATGTTCCTTTTCGTCATGTACAGGCGTGTCCTTTTTGAGTCCGTGCATTCTTCCAAACTCTCCTGGTGTTGGTACTGCTCAATACGCTGCATCGCTGAGAATACCTTTTTGTTTAAGTGGTAATCAATTTTCTAAGCTCAGAAGAGGAAAGTCTGTATGTTCCTATTACTCTAGCGTAGTATTAGCTCTGGTCACAGGGGGTTTGCTAGCACAAATATTAAGGCATTGAATGTTTTAAAGCTCCCATGTTCCGCTGTCCCTTGTCTCCACTGATTTTTCTTTTTCTGCACTAGTGCTGTGAACACGGCTAAACAGAGAGTCAGCAGGCAGGGTATTAAGGATAGTGTCAGTACAGGCAAGGCCAGGCTTTTGGGGATTATTATTTCGGTAAAGTCCCATTTTCTGTTCCTAACTGCCTGCTTTGTTGTGCATGGTTTGAGAGTTTATTTTAGGGGGGAACACCAGGGCACAAAACTCTTGCTGTTGGTTCTTGGGACTGAGCACTCTAGGGCAGTAGTACCCTGGCCTTTTGAACTTGTTCTGCTTGGAGTTTAGCAGACCTAAGGGCACCATGCCAGCTATATTTATGGCTGTTTTGCTCCCCCCCCCCCCCATGGTTGTCAGTAAGTTTGTGGTGGCAGCAACGGTGGTTTTATTTAGCTCAGCCCTATACAGTTAGTTTTAAATGTTTGTAAACAGTTCTTAGTTGCTACAGCTCTAGTCTCTGTATATTATTACATAAGTATTAAATCTCAGCTGGGAGGGTTGATTATTGTAGAATGTGGTTCTGGCCATCTTTAGATTTAATGAACCAACTTTGCCACATGATACCTCTGAAAATAGCACGCCGAGGACTCGGTAACAAAACAGTTGTCTTAGTTGATTATGGGCAGGGCTCTGACAGCCTTCCTATGTCAAGTGTTAGCAGGAGAGTCTGCATATTAAATACTTAACCTCCCTGCTCTGTTTACCCTTGTTACTGTTTTAACATATTCATGTATCTGCCAGATAGCCAAGTGGTTAATTTATACATGATCTGTTGAAAAATACTATGTAGGGAAAAGCCTGGCCAAGAACTCCTTTCTCCCGTGCCTGATGTCTGTGATTGTGTTGTTTGTTTTTGTAGGTATTGTCCAGGGAGGAACCCTTCCAAGCATTTGCACTCAAATTATGACAACTGTTGATCAAGAACAAAATAAAGTCCTGTGGATTCCAGCTGGCCTGCTATAAATATTTGCTGTGAAACGCTTCCGTGGATGTAACTAAACAGTGGGCTTTTCTTTTCATCCAATGGACATATCTCCACCTAGATATAAATGATTGATTTTCATGAAGGGAAAAGATACACTGAACAAAAACCCAATAGCCACAAGGTGTGCTGGAAGGGAAAGATCACTTTATGAGAAGAACTTGCATCTTATGGTGTGCTTTCATACAGACCAGGATGGGGTATAACATAAGCAAACTTTTTCCATAAGAGATTAATTTAGTGATGCTGCGAAAGAAAAATCCTTTAGAATGACAAGTTTACAAAAACCTTTTCCAAGTATTTGGTTGTTGATGTTTACTTGAATGTTTTTTTTAAGTTTGTTCCCTTTCCCCATATGAGGCATCTCTCCAAAACGGAGTGCCGTTTTTGCATATGAATGAATGGTTTGTTGGCAGTGTGATTCTACAGTGCAGTTCGCACTATTTCCGAGCACGCTGTTGACTTGACTAGCAGGTAATGACATGGGTTTTGTGAACGGTACATTTTTGGAGTGAGCTCAGAAGGAAGTGCACTCCTCTACAGGGCAGACCACTGTTTGTATTTTATAAACGCTTGTCTGTCAAAGATACTGTTTTGGGTTTTTATGCATGGATCGAATATTTAAACATTATAATATATCTGATCAATCTAAGCGTAATATGTGTTGAGAAATAATTTTTGGTTGTTGGGCCTAGATTACAAAGAGATGGGGAGACTCAACAGCTGGGCCTAGCATGCAGTGTTTGTCACTTTTAGAAACTGTAAATATTGAAAGCTTACGCTGGTGCAATTTTGCAGGGTAATTCTTAAGCATTGTACTTCAGTGTGTACCATTCACATAGATTTTTATTTAATATAAGAACAGTCACCGTTTTAGGGCTTCGATTACAAGCCTTTAGGGAGGTACCATAATTGTTAGTGTTGTCCCTGTCAACAAATAAGTAATCATTTAATTTTGGTTACAATACATATGTACCCATTGTATCAAACTCCATTGTATCAGTTCTTTTTGTTTTTGCACTTCCGAGTGTGTGAACCTAACACAAGGTTTGTTTCTGTCTCTTTAGCTGTATGTCATGTTTGTAGGTACTGTACTTCGATTATGCTTTTGAGTAGAACTGCTTCTCAGTGACTGTTCCTAACATTTCATTATGTAGCAAAAACTATTTTTAGTTTTACCCAACAGTTTGTAGTTTTGCTTTTATTTGCAGTTTTTTAATTAAAAAAGGGATTCTTCTTGTACAGTTCTTCAAAGAAAAATTTGGTCCTCAATTTTAACTTCTGTTTTACAGATACTATTTTATAGTTCAAAATACTTTTAAAAGAACATAGGAAATATATTGATAAATTACTAGTAAAAATACTTTACCTGTTGAGGAACAGTAGGGTTTTTTTTTGTTTTTTTTGTTTTTTAAGTTGAGGTCACGGTTGGACTCCAATGGTACAATTGAAACAGACCAGTACTGTTCTGACTTGGATTTTCTGTACTAAAAATAAAAATGTCACTTTGTATTAAAAAAAAGAAAAAGAAAGGGTAAAGAAACTGATTAGTGTGTTAAACAGCGGGCAATTTCTATAATTTGACTTGTGTATAAGAACTATTTTTCTGTATTGTATAGTCTCACTTACTTTATACTTGACACTTGGCAGTTTTAGTTCTTAGTTGTATCCACAGCATTTGCGCACACAAAATCTTCATTCTGTAGGCTGAAATTGATACGAAGGCTGTAGACAGGCTTTGCCCACAAAATAGTAGGTACAATTTGTACATGTACTTCAATTTTTTTTTCCTCACATAAAGTCAATGGGTTTTCAGGTTATTGGCAGAATTCAGACTTAACAAAGAGCCTACCAATCGATATAACTGATGGAAAAACTGTCCCGTTTTACGTATATTCTTATAAGTAAAACATTAACATCAGTGAATCTAATCAAGTTTTCATGTTCTGCAGTAGGCTGTCTCACATCTGCCGAATTGGTGATCCCTTATCTAAGTTGAGACAGGATCTGTTTCCCTTCCTACTTGAAGAAAGGAAATTTTGGGGGGGCGCACATACATATCCTTCAGCATAGTTAGTGCCCCTGATCATAGTGGTGATTTTTCAGATGCGTATAGCAAGGGCCGCAAAGCCATTTTGGACTAACATAAGCCAATGTAATAGCTATGATTACAACATACCTGTGCCAGCTGGGAACCAACATAGCCTTCCTCCTGGCAAGACTGCCGGACAAACCCTGGAAGTCAACTACAGATAATTGTGTGAGGAAATCCATGGAAAATGGGGATTAAGTAGCATTGCCTGAGCGCAAAAGAAATCATCTTGCCTTGTGTATCCAATACAAGACCTGGGCCAGAGGAGCACTTTGTCCCGGCTGCTGCCCTGGGGCTGCAGGGCCTGTCAGACCTCCCCCCACCCTTGTACCCCCAGGGCTGGAGGGGACTCAGTCTTTCCTCAGCGCAGGCAAGGGTGTATGTAGGATACATAGACCACATTCACTATCGCGCTAGGTTCACTATTGCGAAGAGCTTTATAGCAAGGGTTTACTGTATAGTTGGCTCTGTTCCTCTACAGCTGTTGCTATGAGTCCTCTTAGAACTCAAAGGCAAAGCTAATAGTGCTACAAAGTGGATTATTTTTCCACAACCATTTCTGCTGACATTGGTTCTCATAGACTTTAAGGTCAGAAGGGACCAGTACGACCATCTAGTCTGACCTCCTGCAAAATGCAGGCCTCAAGACCTCACCCACCCACTCCAGCAATTGGCCACCAACCTATGTCTGAGTTTCAGGAGAGAGAGTCCACCTGGATCATACTCTTCCTAACAGCTCCCTACCCGGGTTCCCCTGGAAAATTGCAAAGTCATGTAGAGAGTCAGTGGTAGAATTAGGAAAAGAACCCAAGTATCCTGTGCTTTTTACCTATTACCCTGTACTTAGATTCATTTTGGGTACACTGTAGTTGTTACTTTTCCTTTCATAATCTTTGTTCTCAAGGAATAACAGTGGATATTAATTGACTGTTTTATCCTTTCTGGATAGATTAGGGATTCTTTGGCGGCTTCAACCAGTTTCTTTATTTTTGTATTTGAAATGGAAACAGGTGATAAACACAATTTTCAAAGCTATTTATGGAAAACAAAGCTTGCATTTCTCTTAAGGGTGAAATGTTTAAAGTCCTATTTGTTTGAAACATTTTGACTTACAAACAGCACCTACAGCTTATACCTGAAAGTTTGGAGATAAGAAACATTCTGGTTTTTCCCTATTTTCATGGTGAATTCAGCAGCTGTTTATGTAGAATCAGTTTCTCAGTTCCCCCTTTTGCACATAAAACATGGGAGAAGGGAAACTTTAAATGTGGCTGTAAAACTACAGAATTTGGTGGGGAATCTGGGACAGGGACAGAAACCAGGAGGCCAAAGTTGACTGGATTTAGAATTGACTGTTTCCCTTTAATTCACTATCAATTCATTCACAAACACTTGCTTTTTGCACCCTCTTTACTGTAAAGAAGAGCAGCTTCGAGCCCTGCCATCTCACATGAGGCCACCTTCTTGGTGTCTGAGTGTAGTGGGCACTGAGGTATGGGGTACCAATCTTGTGTCTATAACTCCCCCTCAAGTAGGTTAAGGAGGTACGATGATGTGCTGAATGTGATATTGAAATATAAAATGAAGAATTGTTAAATAAAGGTAAAACTTATATTTTATATATTCACCTTATGGATAGTGAATGAGTTTAAATGAGGTAATCAGTCATGGCCTTGCTGCTATAAGCGTGTTTTGCCAGTTCTTCTTTTCATAGACTTCTGATCTGCTTAGAACGTCATGGCTGACTTGAACCAAGCAAGGTAACGTCATTCAGGAAGCTAAGGTATAAAACACATAACAACAACAAGCTTTTTATAGGGAAAAACCCGGAATGAAGTGGCACAAAATGACATGACAAACTACATAAAAAAAACCAAAAAATGCAGAAGCTGGGTAAAGTGAAGCTTGCACACATGTAACCTATGGGTTACAGAAAAAATAAATGGGTTATGTGTCTACAGTCAATAGCACAAAAGTTAAGTAATACATGTGCAAATATATAAAAATTCAAGTGAATGTGGCCCAAATTGGAGAAACACTGAGCAGAAACTGAAGGACAAGACCAGGAGATCAGAAGAGTGAATGATCATGTCTTACTATTTAATAGTTCTGCATGGGAAATTGTTAGTTAGATTGGAGAAGATGGGGATTGATATGAGAATTGAAAGGTGAGTAAGGAACTGGTTAAAGAGGTGACTACAACGGTTCATATTGAAAGGTGAACTGTCAGGCTGGAGGGAGGTTACTAGGGAAGTTCCTCAGGGATTGGTTTGGGGACTAATCTTACTTAACTTTTCTTACTGAACTTGTTACCAAGAGTAGAAGTGTGCTAATAAAATTTGCAGATGACACCAAGTTGGAAGGGATTGCCCATATGGAGCAGGATGAATATTGTACAAGAAGATCTGGATGACCTTGTAAACTGGAATAATGTGAAAGGGATAAAATTTAGTAGTGCACAGTACAAAGTCATACATTTAGGGACTAAAAACAAGAATTTTTGACAAAGTTGCAGATTTATCAGTTGGAAGTGATAGAAAAGGAGAAAGACCTGGTGTCATAGTTGATCTTAGGGTGACTATGAGCTGTCCATGTGACGTCTGGCTGTGAAAAAGGCTAATGCAATCCTAGGATGCATCAGGCAAAGTATTTCCAGGGGAGACGGGGACGTGTTAGTACCAATATACAAGACAGTGGTGAGACTTCATTTGAAATACTGTGTGCAATTCTGGTCTCCTGTGTTTACAAAAGATTAATTCAACCTGGAAAAAGTGCAGAGGGTGGTGATCTGATACGACAGTGATATGAAGAATGAAAGACCTAACTTATGAGAGGAGGCTCAAAACGTTTGGTTTGTTTAGCCTAGCCAAAAGAAGGCTAGGGGGAGATATGATTGCTCTCTATAAACACATCAGAGGGATAAATAGCAGGGCAGAGAGGAGTTGTTTAAGTGACAATGTGGCCATAAGATATAAACTGTCGGCAAGTTTAGCCTCAAAATTAGATGACGGTTTCTAACTATTAAAGGAATGAAGTTCTGGAGCAGGCATCTAAGAGGAGCAGTAGGGGCTAAAAAAAACCTAACTGGCTTCAAAACTGAGCTTGACAAGTTCGTGGGGGGGAAGGGTGTGAAGAAAGTGCCTACGGTGGCATGTGACCCATCAGCGATTGCCAGTAGCAGAAATCCCCAATGGCCAGAAATTGGTACTAGATGAAGAGGACTTTGAGTTACTACAGAAAATATTTTCCCAAGTGTCTGCCTAGTGGGTGTTGCCCACATGTTCAGGATCGGTTGATCACCATATTTGGTGTTGGGAAGGAATTTTCCCCCAGGGCAGATTGCCAGAGACCCTGGGAGTTTTTTCACCTCTAGAGCGGAAGGATGATCACTGCAGGTCTAAATTAGTGTGAATGATGAATTCTCTGCATTGTGAAGTCTTTAAACATGATTTGAGGACTTCAGTAACTGGGCCATAGGTTCAGGTCTATTACAGGAGTGGGTGGGTGAGGTTCTGTGTCCTGCAGTGTGCAGGAGGTCACCCCACATGATCACAATGGTCCCTTCTGACCTTAGTCTGCGTCTGGCATAAATACATGTTCAGACAAATGAGTGAAATTGTAAAATGGCAAAAATAGATCAATATAACTCCATTTCTCACTTTTAACTCCCAACGATGTGCAGTTTGATGTCTCTTAGTAGATGTGACCAATTATGCCAACAATTGCCCAGCCACCCTTGGCGCACCCTCTGCTAAGATCAGAAAAGAAGCCCAGGCTCCTCTCAAGACCAGTGTATCTAGTCTGTCACGGTGCATATACAAGCTTGTCACCTTCCCATAAGGATCACATTTGAGGCTCCATGAAAAGTTATTAAATCTGCTAGCACAGTGCTCAGAGATCATCAGTTGATACATCGCTTTAACCTGTAGTTCAGACACCCGTGTTTGGAGGATGGAGGTGCAGGTTACGTTGTCCTAGAATGAAGGAGTCGTCTGTCAAAACTTAAATACCCAGCAAGGCAGACTGAATTGTGCACGGCAGCTAGTAAAGATCCCCAGCCAGAAGTTTAGCAATGAAAGGACAGTACTCAGCAGCTTTCTTCAAATGTATCCAAGTTTGTGTTCAGAGGTTTGGGGGCTTTTTTGGAATACCATATCTTATTTATAGAAAAAAAGTCCTGTGGCACTTTTAAAGACTAAACATTTATTTATTGCATTTATCTGTTAGTCTTTAAAAGTGCCACAGGGCTCTGTTTGTTTTTCTGCAATAGACAAACACAGCTACCCCTTTGGAACTATTTTATATATGTTGCTCTAAGGGGAAATATATATTTCTAGCCTTCATTCTACATTAAAATTATGTTCAGAAAATGTTTTGGGATCCTTCAGGTGCTATAGCAAGATATTGGTGTTTTAATCCTTTAAAAGGAGTTAGCTTTCCCTTCTCTGTTCTAGGAAATCATGGTTTATTATTTCATCAGGCAACTAGGTGACAATCTCCACATTATATCCAGGTGAATATAAATTAGTGTTTGCAAATAGAAGCCAGGCAGAATTATGTAAATCCAGGAAGCTAAGTAGAGGGATCTGACCACTTTACCTGAAAAAAGTTGGACTACCAGCATAATAGATTTATATGGTCGTTGTTCCTTGCCTAATCAACCAATCAGTGGTTGTAGATGTTCTCAGCACCGACCCACTGGGCAGGCTCCTCATGGCGACGGAACTGGGGAGTAGTTCAAGTAGCTGCCCCAGCTGGTGTCTGCTCCACCTTTTCACAGTTTTTCTTTGTCCATTTCCAAGACGTCAGACCTCTTGTCGAATCCATAGCCAGTTCCTCTCTGCCAGGGTTAGGTCTAGTGCAGGCTGGCGCGCTCACTCTGTGTTTAGTGGGTACCCCTCGTCTTCTCACCACCCACTTCTCTGGGCTCTGCCCAGTGACCATAAGCACCACCTCGACCCCCCCCCCCCCCAATACAGTGCAACAGGTTCCGTGGGTCACATCCTCACCTACCTCCAGGTACCTTCTCTCCTTTTTTTAGGGTCTGCGTTCCAGCCAAATCCCGACAGTCCACAGGGATCTGTCTTTGGTCCTGCCTTTTGCAGCTGCGGTGACAGCCTTCTTCCTCCCTACCCCGCAGAGGAAGACTGCCATGGGCTGGGACTGCAGCCCCTCTGGATCCAGGCTCCTACGGCCTGACTGGTCCTAAGCTGCCACGTCCTAGTGGCCTCTCCGTTCCCAGGGCTTTTACCCCCTTCTCCACCCATGTGAGGAAATCACCCCGCTACAGGGGGGCTGATCCTACAAACCCTCATGGATAGAAGTAGCCTATACACAGGAGAATAGCCCCACGACTCTACACTATAATTGACAGAAGCAATCACCAACCATTGCTAGGTCTGCAGCTGTCAACAGTGGTGCCTACTGAACCTCTGCTGCAGCAGCCGTTTGCCGGGTGGCATCATCCAACCTTGTGGCCACTAACCTGGTTTGTGTGGCGCTGAGAACTGCTGACGGAAGCCCTGAGCCCCGCCAATGGCTCCTAACACCATGTAGCCGACCTATTTGTTGGGTCTGAAAATTAGGCCTTAAGTGAAAATAATTGATTTTTTTTTTCCACTGAAAAAAATCTATTTAAGGTGTATAATCGGGATGTCTCCATGCCCTCTGGCAGGGCGGGGCGGGCAGCGGTCTCCAGCCCTGGGAAGGGCGAGTCTCTATATACAACAGGCCCAGCCCTCAGGCAGAGCGGGGCAGACAGCAGTTCTGAGGAACAGTCTCCATGGTCAGGGTCGGCTTATGGGGGCGCTCGGTACAGAAGAAGATCACCAACAAGCCTTCGTGACTATGGCGGGAGGGTTCACGTACCCCAGGTAGCAACAGGTGCCTCCGGGGTGAGGCAGCGGGGCTCCGACCGAAACACGCTGCCTTGGAGGTCAAACGTTCCCAGCCTGTCGAGGGCCACCGACCGAGGTTGCACCACCCTTCTCTATTTCCCCTGGGGTAGCCGCTTCTGTGCTCCTCCAGGACACCGCAGTAGTTTGCCATCAGGAAGTTCCCGAAACCATTGGCATCCGGAGGGGGTAGGGCCGGCAGGGGCTCGCACGGGTCCTCGATGGAGGGCAGCTCCTGCAAGTCGCAGTGGTCAGGCAGTGCCTCCCGCTGCCAGGGCTCCGGGTCGAGGTACTGCGTCTCGGGCTCCCCAGCGGAGGGTTGCTCCCTTGGGTCCCACGGGCTCTCTGTCTGCTCTGGCCACTCGGGGCGGTCCCCGGGGCCCCAGGCAGTAGGCCCTCTGCTCAGGTGAGTTAGGCCCACAGCCTGGAGAGCCTTCTCCTCTGTCTCAGGCCCTGACTGGGGAGAGGGCTTCCCTTTTATCCCCTGCCTCCTTGCTCCACCCCCCTGCTTCCTGTCAGGTGGGGATGGAGCTTTTCGTCCCCTCCCCTTGCTGGGGATTGGCCCACCCTCTGTGTGTGTCTCGGAGGGCAGCCATTTTCCTTGCTCCTTGCAAGGTGACAGTACATTTTCTAAGTTTAAAAGTGCAAAATTTCAGATAAATCAACGTAAAAATCTTGATAGTTTACAAGTTTTTGCAGAAACATAATATCTCTAGGATGTGACGCAGCATGGAGAATAGTGATAATTCTTTAGATGCTTTGCACAATATTACCTTTAATCACTTTATATAGTGTTTTGTGCCTTAATTTCACTTCTCATTACATTTTTATCAGCATTAGACTAATCTATAGATATTCATGTTCAGACGGACGCTATCAAACTGCACCATCTCACTCCTGAGGACTAAAAGGAACCTACAAAGGATTTTATAAATAGACTGAACATGTTTCCCTTTTTGCTTGTGCACAGAGGAGTTGAGGTACTTTTTTCTGTTGGAAATAGGCATGTCAAGTCTGGTCTTTCCTGCCCAGAAGAGCTCTTGGATCTTCAGAATATGTGTACTCTGAGCTCTTGCACCTTATTGTATGGACACAAATGTTGAATATTTAACAAAGAATTCCCTTCTCCAAAATGTTACTCATTGTTCAGCACCTATTTAACTTCAAATAAATAAATAAAACTACCTGACTAAAAATTCCTTCTCTCAATTGCTCAGCTTACCTTTTGACTTGCCTGGTCTTCATTTTGCTACTTGCCTCATCTGTTGGGCCAGACAAAAACTTGGATTTCTAATGTAAAATAAAACCTAACCATCCACAACAGCTTCATGTCACTGAGTTTCCTCTTCAGCAAAAGTGGCCTCTTTTGCAGCACATCTGCTTATTGTCCATTACTTGGGAATTTATAATTAGAATTATTTTTAAGTCTCCATCCAGGGGCACTTCCAGGCAATTAAAAATCCTTCATTAGCTTCTGAATTACCCTGTTTCTAAGTAAAACCACTTTAGTACCAAGTTTGCATTGGTTAGTTAACAGTGAAAAGATACGATCAGGGGTGTATGTGACTGTGCTATTCTAATTTTCATTGAGACAAAAGGGGGTTTGAAATGGGTTTTCTTTCCCTGTTTTTATTTTCCATCAGCATATAAACAAAGACACCTGGATTTTTATAATGCCAATCCCACATGAAAGGGGGCACAACCCCCCCAAAGTAAATGAGGTAAAGTAAATGAATCACGTATTCCTCTGGAAAATAAATAGGCTAAGTGTCAGCTTGAATTTTGCAACCATATCAAGGAATTAAGCTTTAGATGAACAACATTTACAGGACAGCTTCAAAACACCTTGTAACACAGCTGTGTACTTCAGGTCACTGGTTCAAGAATTTTTGCTGTGGTCTCAAGATACTTAGGTGGTAGGTTCATGACTGAGTAGGAAACCTGTTTCATGCTTCGGTTTGAGATAGCTGGGTCTTGGTTACCACCATAGGAATACTAATAAATGTTTGATCCAAGGATGAATAAGTATACTCATTTAAGAAATGACATCGGTGGGCGCTGTTTCCAAGAAGGCAATGGGAGTTGCAAGTTTTTAGCACTTCTTAAGGTCAATCCAATGGTTAAAAACATACATCACTCAGATCTGGTGTCTTCTGTCCTATTTAGGTTTTTGAAGCCGCTCAATAGCTGGTACAGAAGATGTCTTGCATCTGAATCATGCAGAGACTGTTCATATTTTAAACCCAGCCACCTACCGTGAAAAAATCTTTGTCTTTAATAGCTGCAATTATGGGGTGAGCTGGTAACTTGGTATGACTGATGCGCAATTCAATTATTTATAATTCATTTTTCAGGAGTTGAATGTTACATTTCGTGGCACTCGCCGAGTGATTGTGCTGCAGCTAGAAACTCTTTTCAGTGGAGCTGCTTGAGAGGTATTTACATTTTTTCCTCCTTTGTGATAGCATTTCCGCTCCTGGGCTAAATGAAGCCTAGCCAGTGCTGACCCAGCTGTGTAGTACAGTACTGGGGTTGAGGTGGTGTTAGTGACAAAGGCCCTGATCCTCAGAAGAGTTTGGTACAATGCACGACATGGGGGATGGATGCAAGAGTGGCTTCAAGTCCCGGGGCCACTCTGCACTGGTCCGCTACTCTGGCACACATTGGCTGGGTATTACTAACCCTCAGGATATTGACACAGTTGGGGGTGCCCAAATACACCTCCTGTACTGGCATCTGGGAACAGGGATGACACAGGCTGGTCACTTAAGCTTGATTCAAAGCTGCTTTGCAGTACTGAGAGAGAAAAATGGCTCCAGTGTATTGGAGAATAGTTTCTTCCCAGGTGCTCTCCAGCTGGAAGTTTCGGATGAAAGTAGGACACGGTGCCATTAACTCCAAAAGAATTCTAGGAGCCAAAGGTTTCTGTGGAAAGTTACTACTGCATTTTCCTTTACACTCACCTTCCCTTCCAGTATGTATCTCTCATTGCTTTGGCAAGTCCTTTGTAAAACCTTCACTTTTGCCTATGAAAGCTGCTCTATTTTATTTATAAATTGTACTATGGGTATGCCACAGACCTTGCAGAGGAACCACAGCACTGGTTTCTTCTGTCACATCACACGCTCTCACCACTGAGTGCTCCGAGCCTCCTTCCAAACAGCCTCTACCACTTAGAATAGCATTCCTGCGTCACTTCAACTCATTGATCCCTGCCTATTTGCACTTCTCAGTGGGAAGAGATTTTCTTCCTTGCTGATGCATTCTCTCTCCTCTGCTGCTGTGTAACACTATAGTATTTGGGGTCCGTAGGAAAGATCTTCCACAAATCCAAGCAATATTGTTGATTCTGAAGCCTAATGGAACCAATGAAATTTAGTCCAGTCATATGTCATTGTGGAAGCTAGTGTGTGATCTATTCATAAAATGGACCATGTTTAACTGATGATGATTTTCTGGTATTCACTCAGTCACTTTGCTGTGAACTACTGATCCATCCCAAGAGCCTCCACTTTAACGTGCACTTGCAGCCCACACTTTGTGACGGTGATGCCTTCCTGAGATTGCAATAACATTAGCAGTAAAAGAACCCAGCTGATAAACACCAGAAGCCAACTTAATAAAGTCCACACACCTGTCAGAAGAGACATGTGACTACAGCTGGTTTATACAGGCTGCATTATTTGCATTTAATCGTCTGCCTACTCTGCTCAGATTCCAAGATTACACATCACCAGCAAAGCATGCTGTAGAATAGCCAATTCTTCCCATGCAATAGACTCTGAAATCCAGAACAACTGACATCTGACCTACACTGGAAATAGAAAAGCTGAGTGTTCAGCTTTTTAACCTGGTGTGTCATAGTTTACATTGGCCAGATCAGGAGTGTAATAGCTTAATTTGTGAAATTACAGGTGTGGGTTATTATAAATCATCACAGAAAACCTACCTCCTCAATTCTTGAACTAGACTAACACGACTACCCCTTTGGAACGCCTCAATTCTTGTTTCTTTCCCACACTGTTTAACTCTACCCACTTCTTGCATAGCTGGACAGTCTGGAAACAGACGAACATGGCTAACCAGATTAAACCAGACTAACACAGCTACCTGTTGGAAACCTGGACAGTCTTGAAAACTCAAGCAGTCTGTGACATAGAGATTCAAACAAACTGTTGATGAAACCATACCTTAATCTTCAAGAGAATAGAAACCACCTACAGTTTATAAGCATTATTCGCACTACCAGTTGAGCAGGGGCAATGAACGTGTTGATTTCGAGAGAATAGAAACCACCTACAGTTTATAAGCATTATTTGCACTACCAGGAGTAGGGGCAATGAACGTGTTGATTTCAAGGCAGAGAGCTCCCCTTAGTAAGGGGAGAGGAAACAGTGAGGGAAGCTTAACATGACAACAACACAGAACAATTGCTTTCTCCTAATGCTAAGCAAGGAAATGTATTAAAATAAGGAAGATTCTGTTACAGAGTATTTACCAGCTCTGTATAACTTAATCTTGTGTTTTTAAAGATTCTGAGGCTATTTGTTATACTTTCTTTGAAGTTTAAAAGGACGCCTTTTGTACTGGAACCAACTTTCAAGTATACCAGCATTAAACTAAATTGGGCATGCTGTCATGTAGAGCTCTGCGTCAGCTCAAAAACTTTTCTCCCCAACAGAAGTTGGTCCAATGAAAGATATTACCTAGCCCACCTTGCCACTCTATATTTTTAATGGCTTTTTGTTTCACTTCTCTGACTTCTCAAGAGGTATTTATTGTTTAAGCAAAGGTTTGCTTAGCTGTAGTTCATCTGTTACGCCTGCTTAATGTCATGAATCTGGAGCATCACATTTATGCAGTACTGTGAGATCCTACCACTGAGTTACAGAAGAAAGAGATGGAAGAGACTTCTTCAATCATAGTCTGTCCAATGGGTGATTAGTCTTAGACAATATATTTTTGGGATTCACCCTGTCTTATTGTAATTGACTCTAGAGATGGGGGTTCCCAGGCAGACTCTTCTACAACATTGCAGACCCCAGTCTTGCATACACGTACTATGCAGAATACTTACTGTAATTTTCATCTACCCCAATGGTAAAGGAGAGAAAAGGGAAGTCAAACTAGCCTGCTGATCCTATGAGTGTTCTCTTGATTTGTAATTACCTTGGTGTCAAAGAGCTGTTCCTCAAGTGTGCAGTTAAGCAACTTAATAAGCAAAACGAACTTCACTACTCAGCTCAGCTAATGGTGAATCTACCAAATACTTCCTTCCCTCTTCTCTCCATCTGACTCTTTGGGAAACAAATTCCTAGGGATCTCTTTGGTGGCCCAGAATGGCTCCTCTGGTTAAGAGTTTGTGAAACCAAAGAAGCTGAAATCTAAGCTTTACTCACTTAGCCACTGCTAAAAATACAGCAAATGGTGGAAGTTGGGAAGGGCAGCCCTTACTGACTCTTACGACATCTTTAACAAATCATAGTCTTATTTTCTCCTTTTCTCCCCACAGTCTCTGATAATCCCATAAGGGATTAATAGAACTCATCAAAATTTTTCATTAAAATATTTTAAACAAAAAAAATATTTTTTCCAATAGAAAATTTCCTTCCAGGTTTTTCAGTTTAACAGAAAGCAAAGGCCACTCCAAAATATCACTTTTCATTTTTTGCTCATTTTTAGGGGAAAACATTGAACATTTTTCATCTTTCAATTTTGTGTGTGTGGTCACACATGCAGAAAGTGCTATATTCTACCAAGATCTAGCAACTAACCATTTTGAGTATCTCCAAGGGGCTAAATATTTTCAGGACAGTTGCTTAGCACTTTCTGAAAAACAGATAGCCCCCCAAAAGGTGTTGGATACCCCAAAATTGACACAGCCAAAGTTGCTTGTTTTTTAAAATCTTGTCCTTGGGACTTTTACTGTCACAGAGCTGCTTGAAAGTGTGTGTGAGGACAAGAATCATCCTGTTGCTGGGGAGATGAATTTTGATCCTCACACCAGCTTAATGTTAATATAAAAGATGCAATATTAAATAAAGGAAGCTGTTACTTTGCTTGAAGACAATTTGGCAAACAGATGAGTATTGCCCAAAAAGGTGCTTGGATTTATCAAGCTACCTTTTTGAATTTGAAACTTGCCTCGGTGCAAATTGATACATCAAACATTTAGTTCTGACTTTGCTATCTGTTTCACACAGTTGACAAGGCTTCGCTTACAATCATTTGATGCTGTGTATGCCAGTGGCTGGTTATTTTTCTTGTGGGCTCAAGATCAAAGACTTAATCGTCATCTTCAAGGTCATACGTCTGATACAAAAGCAAGTGAACTATTTTCTAGCTCAGAAAGTGCCTAAAATAATCAAGAGGCGATCCAGATAAAGTCAAACTCAAAGCTTATTAAGTGGGAAAGAGAGGGCCTATTTTCTGGAACGTCTTCAAGATATAATATATCAGCAAACCGATTTTGGGAACTCATAACTTCAGTGAATGATTTTATAACTCTTGCACATGCAGGAGAAATCACCAAACTACGGAAACTTCAGATAACGTCCTCTGCTGACTATAAATGCACAATGCAATTTTGGCCATACAGGTCCCAAGCATGTATGGAAACTATTACTTATCTGTGAATGTATCATTTCTAGTGCAGCAAGTGAGCTTGTTCTGTAACAATCACCCTAAATTGACTGAGAAATACATTGACATGCTAAACCATGTATGGTAATGGCTCTTTTAGTTGAGACTGACAATAACAAGCCAACCTTTAAAGTATGCACCAAGCATGAGTGATCACTGGTCTGACTGGCACGGTGTCAAATTATACTCGTAAAAAGTATGACTTTAAAAGAAAAACCTTTGCGACAGACTATGCTGACTGACCCAATCTACATAGGCAAAACAAAGATTTATGTTCACTTCTCCATAAATTTGCATGCCAGAAGAATTGGCATGGAGGCCCACTCAGCCATAGTAAGGAAGGTCCTGGCCTTTAGTTTATTGTCAGACATGTTTAACTTGTTGTGATTTATGGTCAACAGATAAAGTACAAAGAGCCAGAAGATTGGCCCTCAAGGTTTTCTCAGAAAATAACGACATTAATTTTTGTGAAGATTCACAGGCTCTGCTGTCATGAGTTTGGTGTTTCTCTCGTTGAACACATTGTCCAACAATCAGAGACGGGGCAGGCATACAAAAGAGCTTTGGTTCTAAAACCACTTCTACCACTGACTTGGTGTGAGAAAGTCATGCAGGCCAAAATTGTCCAACCTGAGTGCCTAAAAATGGATTCTACTTGTAGGTCAAAACCAATGTGCTCAGCACTTCCTGAAAAGCAGGCCACTTATGGAGGTGATTAAGCATGGATTTTAGACAACCACAGTTGATAATTTGGGTTTCATCTCCCAATCCTAGTTTACCTTCAGTCATTGGGAGTTTCACCCTCTTGCGAGAGGAGAAAGATTGGAGCCTTAACCTCCCTGTGGATACCTTATCAGCTACCTTCCGAAGTCATTTGATTAGGCCTATCTAGCATTTTGAGATGTAAGCTACTTTATAAACAATACTTGGCACTTACAACTCTAAAAATCAGCTCTGGTCAACAACAAAAAGGCATTTGTTCCAACTGACTTAATCCCTCTGTGTGTGAAAATACTCACTTATAAGCATTCCTCTTCCCACTCCATAGTCAAAGTGCTCTACAAACATTAATTAAAGTAGTATTGAAGCAGTCTTTGGGAAAAGTAAACTTCTAACAGTCATAAATGTTAAAGTATGAATATTCAGTGATATTGACTTTAAGAGCTATAAATATTAAAGGGCCAATATTGGGTGGTTATTGACTTGGGTTTTCTGAGAGTTATAAATATACAAGTACCAACATTCAGAAATTTGACTTCAATTTTAATAAGTTCCTGTCATGTGAGCAAACTATAAATCTGCATCTTCCTTTTGTTTAGGTACCTTGAACTTGCCCGTTGGTTCACAATGTGTAAAATCTGAACTGTCAAAATATTCTGTCATGTATCACTGTGCACCCGCTCTGTGCCTTTGTACAGAAAAACATAGGTTAAAAGTTGTCGTACTATAAAGGAGTTTATTCTTTTGTGCTCTATGTGCAGAGCCCCTGCCTTGCAGTTATGTTATTTATTGACTGTTTGTATCAGAGTAGCCCCAGTCTACCGGATGCTGATGTGTTTGCCCTGTCCCTAGTTCTGGTCTGTGCCTAGGAGTGCAGAGGCACCCCAATCATTCTCTGATATGTTGCTGGGCGTGGAACTGCAGCCCAAGCTTCGGTGGCTTCCTCTGATGTACTTGGATTCACAGTCTCTTGGGAGGAGGAATGCAATGGCTCTACCTCCACCTCATCTCTCAGTGTCTCCCTTGGGGGGTAAATTGTGTGCTCATGGCTGTAGGAGGAAGCTCTTCCAGCTTTCTGACTACTGCAGTGAATAATCCTTGCACAGGGTGAGAGACGTCTCCTGGGTCCTTCACCAACTTGCACACGAGGGCTAGGGTCCAGAGCACCAAGGCCTCTGCTTTCAAGCATAGGTTTTATTTACTTCTACTGTCAGCAGTTTGGAATAGGATCAGTTTTTTTGTTGTGTTTATACCATGCCTGGCAAAATGGGGGCCTGGTTCATTCCTGCGGCTCCTACCTGCTAGTGCAGTATAAATAATAAAAGCATATGAGTGACACCTCTGAGGCCTGGGACTCTGTTAGGAGATCTGAGTGCAAGATCAAGGCCTTACAGTCCATTCTAGACTCCCTTTGCAGCAGAAGGGATACCCCCTAAACCTTTAATATCAGACAAGTGTTTTTAGAATGAAAAATTGATACTAAGCCCTAAGTTTACACCTTTTTGAAGTATAATAAAGAGCCCAAGTTTCTTGGTGCTGCTGGTTTCAGTGCGTTGAGTGCAAATTACTTTGCTCCAAGGAAACGCCTTTTCAGCATCTCACCCTCCTGTGATTAGCGGTTTTTTGGTTTACTTCCCAAGTCCTGTGCTCCTATTTCTCCTGAGCCGTCACTAAGTGTGTTGAGCGGTGAGTGAAAACAAGGGCCACCAGCGTGCACAAGGGTTCTACAGGTCAGTGCAGGCTCCTACCTTTGTGTCTTAATGGTGAATTGATCATCTAGCTTAGAGGAATGACCAGCCAAACAAATACAATAGAAGAAAACCCTGGAGACTGGTCACCAGCTCTTTTAATAAGTGGAGCTATTTATATGATTGGCCAGTGGTACCCTGCATAACACTAGGAATTACATGAACTCTCCTTAGAGCTGGAAATTACAACCAGAGGAGTCAGCCTTCCTATGTTGAGATGCAGGGACGGGCATGAAAAATCAAGATACAAAAATTTATTTTTCCTTCTACAGCATCTGCTTGCCCCTGTAGCAACGCTAATGTGGCCAATTACATTTACTAAAGGCCTACAGCCTGAACTGCATTAGTGCCGGTAATACAAGTAATTTATAATGCTTTTTCTTTATGTACCATCATTTCTTTCAAGAAGGTCAAGTTCTACATAAAGCCTCTCATCTGTCCCCATTTCTCAACTGGGAAAATGGAGGCAAAAGAATTGACCGATTGCTCCTCCCCGATTCTCTCACATTCCACTGAAGCTGTGGGCGCTCAACATCTTTGTGAAAGCAAGGCACCATGAGATTTGTGTAAGGTCACAGAACAGTGGATTTGTTAGTAGAATAGACCCCAGGAGCCCTAATTCCTTGTTCCCTGCTCTGATAGACAAGTCTCTCAAAAAGGAGAAGGCCGAAAACAGCCACAGATGAGGGCCCTGCTCCCACAGCACGTGATACACAGGAAGATCTCTGCAACCCCGGCTGGCAGCCAAAGTTTTTAATAAGGGAATGCCAGCAAAGCAGGTTTTCTTCATCGCTGTTTTTGTTTCATGCCACTAATCTATTTCTCTTTACATTTCTGCACACTGATTTAAACCAGTTTAGCTGTTTGGTAATAAAGCAATTGCAGCCTTTACCTACACGTGTGCGATTCTTGCACTATGACCACGAAAACACGGCTGCATTATGAACTCAACAGTGGTAGTACAATGCAGAAGTGCAAGATGCGGGTTCAAAAATATAGACAGCAGGACCAGCTCCAGGAAAACAGGCATCATGGTTGCAAAGCTTAATGAAAACATCATGTGTCTATGCCAGCCAACATTCTACGGGTTGGTCCCAGCCTCGTATAATAAAACATGAAAGCGAACCGTGGGGTGATCTGCAGAATGGGAAAAGGAAGGTAAGACTGGCAAAGCATAATATCGAGAAACACAAAGTGGAGCACGGAGGTGGATTCTCTGCCACCACAATGCTCTGAAGTTAACAAAAGCCTCTTCCCCCATGCTATCAGACACGCCTACAGACACTTCTCTGTCTTTGTTTTACTGGCTTTGTTCTACAGGTGAGACGTGGCAAGCCTTGCTGTACAGCTGGCTGGAGGAATCATGCATGCACTGTTAGCTTAGTGTCTTCACTTTATCCAAGCAAGGAAGTACTAAGATGTTTTCTGACACAAGGGAGTTCAGTGTGCCCTTTACAGTGTCTTTCCTGTGTGCACACAACGTCTTCAAAGGCTCTTGAGCAGGCGATAGCGTTCTACCAAGTATCAGCTGTTCACCTTCCTTGCTTACTGATGAATATTCCCCAACCCTATCCCCACACCTCTGCAGTAAGAAAGGATGTGTGTTCTAGAGAGAGGTCTGAACTGAAGAGGTGGGATCTGAACTGTCAAAAGTATTTGGATTCAGGATTTTGGTTCAGGCCCATCTGTGACCTAACCATATGCAGTAATGAAAACTTAAAAGATTTACCAGGAAGCTACCAGCTAAATTCTGAAGTGATAAAGGGAGATCCCTAATATAAACCACGTCCTAGGTGCCGCAAAAGAACCACTGCTCACTAGCCTCCTAGAGTCTTTCGCTCTATTGGTTACTTGGTTTTATTAATAGAGTGAAACCAACATGAGCCTCCTGGGTTTTATTCCTACCAGCAAGGGTCTGAACAGTGGCAGTGAAACCTGACGCAGCTCTGCTCTATTTCCATGCTGCTGCAGCTTTGCATATTTATGAGCGATAGCAGAGGCACTGGAACAGTTTGTCTGCAGACTCAGGTACACTCCACTGCATCGATTCCCATGCAGTTCATATTTAGAAGGTTACATTCGTGGCCAGAAAAACTAAAAACTGAGCTTTTTTTTTTTAAGTGAGAGCTTAGATTTTTCAGAAGCAAAGGATCCTTTCATTTCTTAAGATACATTCTGGTATAGCAGATTTCATCCCAACAAACTTTCAAAACTAGCATAAATAGAAATCACTTCATCTAGTACTGAAATGCAGCCACCTCCTGGCGGGCGTTAACAACTACTTGACATTGCAAAACAAAACAGTTTATTTCTGTGAACACTGAGAGAAAGCAGAGATATATTAGGTACAAAGATTATAAGCCTTTATGTTTCAGAGCAAAGATGTGGTGAAGGAGATCAGGGAAACATCTTTCCCTTATGGCAAGGTTATTTCATAACTATCCATTCTGGAATTATCTTCATCTGAAACTGGCAGCTGGCCTAGATGAATCACTGCTGTGATCCCTCACCACAGCTTGTTACAGAAAGTAATAAAAAAATAGTGTATCAACTGCAAGGGGAATTTAGGGAGGACATCAAATGAGGCCAGGGTGCCTATAGTATTTCTCAGTGGCCACCATCTTTGAGTCTCATGGGCTATGTCTACACTACAAAAAGTTAGGTCGACTTTGTTAAGTTGACCTAAAGTCAACCTTATTAAGTCGACTTAACAAAGTGGTTTCCCTGAATGGGGACTTAGTCCACTCTGTTAAATCAACCTAACTGCCCTTAGGTCAACCTAATAAGGTGGACTTAAGCGTTAGGATTAGGTCGACCTAGCCAGCGGTTCTTTTTAAGTCGATTTAAGGAATTTCTTAAGTCAACTTAATGAAAGCCTGGTATGGACAGGGACTATGGGTGCATCTACACTTGTAAATTAAGTTGACTTAAGCTTGCTTAAGTCAACTTCGTTTACTCTCCATCTACACTACACTTTCCTTAAGGCGACTTAAGCAAGCTGCTTAAATTGACTTAAGGAAAATAAAGTCGACTTAATGAAAATTAAGTTGACTTTATTAAACCTCCTTTTAATTTGACTTTAGGCTTAAGTCGACTTTTTAAAGTTGACTTAAGCCAGTGTAGACCTGGAGTAGCCCTAAGTTGACTTAGAGTCAACTTAGGGCTCTCCAGGACTCTCCCACTGCCCTCCCTGCCGGGGGGGGCGGGCACGGGGTGAGCCTGGCATGCCCCCCCACAGGGCAGGGCAGAACCTTGCCCACCCTGCCCCTGTGTCCTGCCAGGGTTCCTGTCCCCCTTTGCCCCATTGTACCCAAGTACAATGGGGCAAAGGCTGAGCCCCCTGGCACTGGGCAAAGGGTGCCCCCCCTGCCACCCTGGACCTGCCCAAGTTCCTCCTAACCCCTAGAAGTTGACCTAGGCGTCCAGTGTGCACGCTCTAGGTCAACTTTGTAAGGTCCCCCCTAAGTCGACTTAAAATTTAGGTGTAGACATGCTAAGTTGACTTAGCTAAAGTTGACCTAAATTTACAAGTGTAGACATAGCCTAAGTTAGGTCGACTTCAGCCTCCTTAAGTCAACCTAACTTGCAAGTGTAGACATAGCCATAAAGGACTGGGAGACCTAACTCCTTGCAGAATTTGGTAGAGTCTCTTGATTCACAGGTATGATGTTGAAGTTGTGAACTGGAAGATGTTTCTCCTACATGTAACAACAGAATTGGCTCTTAGCCATACCCTGCAGATCCAAAGCCAATAAAGTTACAGTAGTGTAAGAGAACAATATCAGGCACAATGGGGCCAACCCTAAAGTGATTCAGAGTGCTGCAAATTACACTTCCTACATGAATGCAACTTACAACTGGGGAGGTGGGGGACGAGGAATGAGAAAGGAATGATTTTTAGCAAGAAAACTCAAAGGAAGTAAGATTAAGTAGAAGGGACTGTTTTATTTTACAGTCTCCAACACACTCTGGTTAAAGTCTTCAATCAGTCTTCAGTCTCTTCCTGTGCTTGCCTTCAGCAGATCCTTTGTGGCCCATGAAGAGAAAACAGTGTCTTAATTGCATTCCCAGCACTGCTGGTGGAGGCAACAAGAGCTGCCAGATTCCGACTCCTCCTGTCTTGCAAACTCCATGACCCTGTAGTGGGTTGTTATGGGTCATCTACCTGTCCTATACAGGGTTCACTCACTCTGTAGACCTTTAAAATGCAGAGCAGGGTATGCTCAGAACACAACAGCAATTCCTAATGTCCAGCTGGAGAAATGGCAGGCTGTTGAGCCTAATTGCTAAACTGAGCAGCCTTTAAAAACGGCCCAAATCTCACTGCATTTGTGATCTCATGAGTGGTGGCAAGCATCTATTTAGGTCAGGACAAAGCCACTGCCATCATTAGCATCTTGGGTACAAGGGAATCAATTACACCTGGACGAAAGCTGAGGGACAAGGTCAAAAGATTGAAATATATAATCAGGAGCTCAGAAATCCCAACTGATTATGCGTACCCTTCAACTAATAAAGGTTAGGGTGCTGCATTCCTTCTGCAGCTGCTTGCTTTTAATTAAAGGAGATGTGTGCACTATGAAGAACCAATGGAAACAGACCCCGATTTTCATCTTTAACTCCATTTCTTAATGCCGTCCCTTTCCATGTGAACAGCAGCTCATTAATTTTCCACCCGAATGGGGTGCATGCATTTCCTGAACGACTTTAACAATCCTCTGCTGCATTTGTACTTAATTAATATAATTAAAGACGCGCTATGCCAGAGCACAACATTAGACAGCCATCACTGGTTTATCTTGTTTGCAGGTTTAGGTTTCCATAAATATTTTTTCCCCTTCTAATTTGGTTTTAATACTGGCCTCTCAAGTATATTAATAAAACTAGGCATCTTAACCCATCTCATAGCGGGGAATGTGACGCTTATAAGACTGATATCTCCTGTATAAAATATTCCCCCTTTTCATCAACAATCTGCTGTTGAATTTTCTTGCTTTAGAGAACAGCATCTGCACCCTGTCTGCCTGTGTTCTGTCACTGTCCATATTATGTTTTATTTGCCATGGCATGTGTTTACTGTAGTGGAAACATCATTTCTTGACATAAGGCTTTTCTGACGTTTGTCAAGGAGGCATTTATGAGAAGAGGCTCATTGTATCGCTCTCGGTTAGCATTCGTGTTTTGCATTAATGTTCTACCTTTCAGAAGCCTCCTTGTAAGATACGTAAAATGAGACTTGCACTTGAAAACAGCTCAGAACAGCACCTGTTGGCTTGGTCAGAGAGAAACTCACTGGGAAAACAGCTGCCTTTTTATTTTAATTGAATAAGCTTTAAAAAAAATAGGCTTGAGACGTATGAAAAAGGACACCTGCAGCCACATGAGCTTCGGATAAAGAGTACATCCCCCTGCTTCAGAGCATACACAGGAAATGTTCTTCCCCATAACTACGCAATTGGCCAGGTGCATTCAGGAAAGGGGTTTTTCACCTTTCCCTGAATCATTCAGCATGGGTCACTGCCAGAGAGCAGGACACCAGCTTGCATGGACCATGGAGAAGAGGAGAGCATTCTTCCTACTGTGTTCCTGCTGTGTGGCTATTGGATGTGAGGTGCAGCCAGTTGCTAGAACCAGGCATTGGAAAACTAACAAGAAAAAAATGTTAGGGTGCTGGAGGGGGCAAAAAGGAGGGTCAGAAGAAAAGTAACTAAATTTTTTTGAATCCTTGATTGCAAAGCCAGACTGTGGTCATCTAATCTGACCTTCTGCATAACACAAAGCATAGATCTTCCCTAAAATTCCTCCTTTTGAATTAGAACGCATCTTTCAAAAAAAAAAAATCCCCTCTTGATTTTAAAATTGCCAGCCATGAAGAATCCACCATGATCCTTGATCATTTATTCCAGTGGTTAACTACCTTCACTAGAAAAGTTTACACCTTATGTTCATCTGAAGTTGTTTAGCTTCACCTTCCAACCTGTCCTCCAATCTTGTTACATCTTTGTCTGCTAGATGGAAATGCCCATTATTAAATATTTGTTCCCAATGTAGGGATTTATAGACTGTGATCATGTCATCCCTTAACCTGCTCTTTGTTACACCTAGTAGATTGAGCTTCTTGAGGCTATTGTTGTAAGGCATGTTTTCTAATCCTGTAATCATTCTCGTGACTCTTCTCTGAACCCGCTCCAATTTATCAAGATCCTTCTTGCACCATGGGCATCAGACCTGGATACAATATCCTAACAGCAGTTACACTAATAGTAAATAACTTCTCTACTACTGCTCAAAATTTCCCTATTAATTCATCCACAGATTGCATTAGCTCCTGATTACCTTCCACCCCCCTCCCCCAATATGTTTCTCAGGATGGAGTCCCTGGAACAGGGTGTACTAAGCTCAGAGGTCCCCTGCATGGAGCCCCCACAGAATTTCAGACTCATTCTGTGCTGGCGTTTCAGAAGGCACGGCAGAACTGTCTGCTCTCTATTGTGTTTGATGATTCAGACTAATTCCCTCCTCCGCCTGTGGAACATTAAACCTAATCACAATATTGAAAACAAAGGTGCTGCAGATTTAAAGGCAGGATGTGCTTAACTAAAAATAGCTCTAACACTAGTCCTGGCCTTTTGTGCTCCAGGGCTCGCTGGTATTTACAGCTTTCTACAGTCTCTGGAACAGGAGGGAATATTGTCCAGTGGTGCTAGCCAAGAGGGATGAGGACTCAGACCGTGCCAGCTTTGCTGTTCCTTCATGGTGTGACCTTGTGCCAATCTCTTAACTTGTCTGAGCCTGTGTATCCATCCACAACATGACTATCACATCGTCTACACACTTCACAAGGTGCAGCAAGAAGGAATGGATTTCCCTTTGTTAAGCATTTTGAGGTTGTGGTTAAACTGACCTCCCACCGAACAAGAGATTATTAAGATGTTCAGTACCCACCTCTATATTTGGAGAAGGAGAACTCAGTTTTCCTAACCTCTTTTCAGTAAGAAACTAACGTTCAAATCATTCCTGGTGAAGAATATCTCTGTGCCTTGAAATGAAAGGTTCAGGCAGAATACTCTGATTCAGTGTGCAACCCAGAACAGCCAGGCCTCGTTCTCAGGAACCATTTTCCACACTGTTCTGCTAACACTCACTTTAGAATACTGCTTTCTTTATGGTCTTTGCAAAAAGCAGCCTGTAGGAGGTTGTTTCATTTTCTCACCCTGAGTAAAGTTCTGGTCTCATGTCTAGTATCAGGCTGGTAACACTGGGCCAGTCACAGTCAGGTTTCCAAGGCAGCTGTTGATTTTTGATCTCTTCATTTCTCAGTGTCCAGAATCAATGACCATTTTTTGGAAAATTTTGGCCTACCAATCTCTCAGTGCCTTGCTGCCTTTTCTAAAGAAACAGGGATATTAATGGGGCTCAGAAGATGCCAGGATTTGGGGAGGGGGGAAGCTGCAATAGAGAGGTGCAAAGTATAGTTATTGATTATTGCATAATCTATCAGGTAAAGGACATGATGTCGCTAAAGACATGGGTCTGTGGTAAGGGAAATTGCATTGATAATTGCTGTAGCTTCTGGACTTATCAGCTGTTTTAGGTGAGGGGTACCTTGTCTGCTTTGGATTTTTGCCCAGTTAGTGCCAGTCAGGATCCGGTTTAGCCGGTTGTACTAATCCTTGGCATGGCCCTGCAATCTGTTGTTTGCACTCATAGAATTTACCCTTGCTTGAAACCAGGATTAACTGCAAAGATGCAAATTGTGGTTGACAGCAACTTACCTTATCCATAGACTGGTTCAGCCACATCAAAAGCTGGACTACGGTGGTTGAAGACATGGCAAAGCCCCAGTATAAATAAACCCCGTGGTGGCTACAGAAATATTTCCTTCTGCAGAATAGATCACCATGAGTCTCAAAGCAATAATTAGAAATAACTGAATGTTTCAAAGCCTCCTTTTGTAGAAACTAGGCACATATCCTGATCGGTGCAATTAGCATCCAAGAGCCATGTTCCTTGGAGGGGCTACTACCAATGGACCGCAGTGGAACAGGGAACATGGGGACTCAGGCTGGATGGAACCCAGCTATATGGATGGGGCAGTCCGCAGCATTTGATTTAACTTAACCTGCACTCAGCTTTTTGCTTTGTGACTGAAACACGGTGGCTGCATCCGAGCTGTGAGTTCTCTGCCAGTCCGGCTACTGGAATCATGAGACCTGCAACTTGGCATGCAAGTGCCCGATAGCCTGATTTTTGCAGCTCCAAACCAGTGAAAGGAGGAGTTTGAGCTGTACCCAGACCTAGCCATTCAGGTGGACGATGATAGCAGGAAAGTAAAACTTTTACGTTACCTTTTTGGGGAACAAGGCAGAGAGATCCATGCAATGTTGAAGGTCACCACTAGCCACACAGGAATCTTCAGAGCTTAAGTCGACTGCAGCTCAAGCGATAAATACATCTGTTAGTCTTTAAAAGTGCCACAGGACTCTGTTGTCTTTCTACAATAGACTAACACAGCTACCCCTTTGGAATATATCCAATATGTATTTTCTGCCCTTCTTTTAGCTACCCACAGTTAGAGATGGAATGACCTTATATAAATGCTTGGTTTTCCTTCTACAATTGTCGTTTGCAATGCACTTTCCATTGCATTTTTATTGCTGTAAAATTAAAACATTTAAGAGGCCATGTTTCATTTTTTATCTCCTTTTACTACTTGTTCTGTTTTAGGTATTTTGAAGGTATCTGTTGCTGCTGGCAAAGCCATGAAATATAAGAAAAAAGAGAAAAGAGGACACAGGCTACAGAAAGGAAATGTCTCCAAATTCAAGGAAATTAGATTTTTTTTTCTAGTTGCTGATTGATTCAACTCTCTCTTTATGCACCCTTGGCAATGAATCTGGGACTACTTACACTGAATTGCACGTATGAAGCAGGCGGCGGATACGATGTTGGATCTTCTGCTTCAGAAAAATAGAGTTCTCTACCACTTGAGTTAAAGGAGACTCTCCATTAGCTACCACTACTTTCAGGGGATGTAGCCTTCTTTTGCACCAGCAACTAGAGTGGCATGAACAACCTACACTGTATCTCAAACTCATTCAAGTCGAGTTCTGAGTTTAGAATCAAACAGTCCATTTCAGATATACTGAAGTTATGATAACATGGGCTAAGTTTGCTTGCATACTGGGGCAGCCTTTGAATGTCCTTTACCGTAGCGAGGCCTAAAACATCATGCACCCTGAAGAGCCACCTTCCATCAGTTTTGCAGGAGGATGGAGGAGCTAAATCAGGCAGGCTTTACGGCTTGTGTAGAAAATCCAGATGGGTCATTTTATGGGAGATAGGTGGAGGCAGGAGGGACCGGTACAATGGAGGGTTCTCCTTGGACATCCAAATTACAAATCTGCAAGTGAACCAGCAGGAACTGGTCTGCCTCTGACCCCAGTGACCCAAACCCCTTTCCAGACTGAAGCCTGCAGATATTTGCACAGCTCTAATCACTACAGTTTTGTGTGTACATGCAGACGTACTGATGAGAATGAATTACACATGCATATAATGGGAAAATAATCACCAAGATGCTTAAGCACTATACATAGGCTACCTAGTCATCAGTGCACTAAAATAATTATCTGCCTGCTTGATGGCAGCAACCATGTCATTTTGATGGTTCTTCAACCCTTTATCTTATTACAACACACAAATCTTTGTGCTGTCGTTTAAAATCTTGCATTGGTAAAGCTGTCAATGTCTTCGCTAATGACAATAGCTTATCCTAGGTACCTGGAGCTTGTTGATATTACTTGTTCTGTCTATTTTGGCACAGAGAGCACCTACTATTAATAAGGCTGAATAAGAATAATGAATCTTGCTGATGTTTGTGTTTTACAGCTTCGCTGAGTGCGTTTCCCCTTTCGGTTAATGGAACATCTTGATGTTTTGACAATGGCATTTTACAAGGGATGGCCTGTGTGTAGTGATGGTGTTCAACAAAAAGGACGATACAGGTTTATCCTCTGTCATATCCTAATTATCTCTGCAAATCATCAACTCGCAGTCCTTTACGTTGGCACAGACAACAGAAGACACTGAGGTGCAGGCAAATGCAGGGTTTTGATTAACACTGGAATCTCTGGCTATGTCTACACTTGTGAAAATTAGTTCGAATTAGTTAGTTCGAACTAACTAATTCAAACTAATTTTAGTTAGTTCGAATTAGCTTAATTCGAACTAGCATGGCCACACTGGAACGTTAGTTCGAACTAAGCAAGCACTTGCTTAGTTCCAATTAGCGATCCCCATTTGTTTCAATGGCTGGTTAATTCAAACTAAGGAATTAACATGGCCACTAGTTAGTTCGAATTAACCCCTTAGTTCGAATACCCCTTAATTCGAACTAACTAAAGTCTAGTGTAGCCATGGCTTTAGTTAGTTCGAATTAAGCCTCCTTAATTCGAACTAACTTGCCAGTGTAGACATAGCCTTAGAAACCAGAATGGGGAAAAATGGATTGTTTAGTTTGACAAGGGGGGTTTGACATAACGGGTGTCATGGTGGGACACTAACATCAAAAGAGTTCTGGTGGGTCCTGGGCACCAAGGATATGAAAAGAATGGTTAACGCACAGATGTGAGAAGGGCAAGGTTGTGTTTATTAATGAAGGAAGCCATGGATACTGCTGACAACTGTTCCAGGGCAAAGGGTTTTATTTGGGCATGGCTCTGGATTTTGTGAGGCAGGAAGTGAAGGAAGGTATGCAGGACCTCAAGCAGACATTTGTGACCTACGTATGGGGGGAGTGAGAATTCCATAACTGGTTGTCAGGGATGTTTAAATCACTAGGGGATGGAAAAGGAGACTGAAATAAAGGTGCTTTTCCAATGTGGGGAGGGCAGTAGAAAACGGGAGGGGGGGGAAGGTCAGAAGGGATTAATCAACTAGAAGTTGGAACAAGGAAGGATTTTGGCACTTGGGAAGGGAGTTTGAGCTGGATCTTTCAGTGAATGTGTGTGCTTGCAGACAGGGTGGCGCGACAGTTCTGGACCTTTGCGTCTGAGAATGCTTAACTCCGTCTGATACCCGCCAAGGTCAGAAGGTTGTATGATCAGTGATGCTTTGCTACTCCAAGACTACAGAGGTCACAATTGAAGCATAGGCGGTCTTAGCGGGTGGGCAGGTAGGGCAACTGCCCTGGGCCCCCTGGAGTGAGGAGCCCCCCCCCAAGCTGCAGCTGTGGGGGCCATGTTGGGAGCCCCGGAGAGGTGGGCCACAGGAGAGTGGCTGGGGATCCGGCTGCAGCCGGCGTGAGGGTAAGGGGGAGGCTAGAGAGACCGGGAGGGAGACCAGCATGGGGGAGGCCAGAGGGAGGCTGGACAGGCAGGTGGGGAGCCGCCCAGGGTTCGGTGGGAGGGTGGGGTGCCAGCTGGGGGTTTGGTGGAGAGGGCTGAGGAGTTGGGGAGCCAGCCAGGGTTCGGTCGGGCAGCAGGGAGCTGGCTGGATGGTCAGCGGCAAGGGCGGGGAGCCAGCTGGGGCTCGGTGGGACCCCATGGGGGATATAGAGGGCTGGTGGACAGGGCCCCTTGGGGGATATAGGAGGCTGGTGGGGCCCTGGGGGAGGCAAAAATCAAGGATGGGGGCCCCATGTGGCATGGGAGGGCCCCGTCCTTGCTTTTTGCCCAGGGCCCCAAAATTGGGGGTATGGGGAGCACTGGTACTAGGTGGCGGGGTGCCAGTGGAAAATCCTCCCACTGGGCCTCCCTGCTGTTGGCCTCAAATAGGGCCCCTCCGCTGCACCCCCCATTGGTCCCCCACCCCCAAGCCTCCCCTGACCCCTTCCCTGCCTGCCCACTGGCTCCCTTATGCTCTCGTTCCCCCCAGGCATCTACCCTGCTCCTCTCGGGCCCCTGCCCACCAGATCCCCGACTGCCCCTGAATGGAAGTGTTACAGAGGGCTCAAAACTGCTGCAAAAGCCTTTCCTCTGTTCCAGTTAACCAGACAGACAGGAATTCTACATGGGCTCCCGCAGTAACACCAAAAAGCTTCACATTTCACAAATAATCATCCATGGCTTTGGCACTATCCAGTATCGACTGGTAACAGGGGTTTAAAAGATACTCTTTAGATACCGAGTAAACTTTCCTAGAGCTCCTAAGTAGGAGCCTGTGCCTCATTCTCAAAATTTTACCCTTCGTCTAAGGTCAGGTCTATATTATAAATGCACATGGGTATAATTACAATGCTCTGGGGTGTGAAAAATCTACACCCCACAGTGACACTTACACGTGCCTAACCCCTGCTGTAACACTGCCTCCTGTGAAGGTGAATTAAGTATGCCAATGAGAGACGCTCTCCAAAGTAGTATCATCTTCACTGAAATGCTACCACCGCACAGAGCCAGCATTTTCAACGTAGATCTGCCCTAACAGAACTGCTGCCAAATTCCATTCTAAAGAAGATCCATCATATTTGTGTTTGCTTGTGCAATGATACTCAACAGGCCCCTGAACTCAGAATGTTTCTCTCATTGCAGCCATGTGCTTTGCTTTGCAACTGTGCGCAACAGCTTTTTGCTTAGACAAACCAACCATCACCATTTTACGCATGTGTGGTTTGGGACCATTACTTCGATGGTTGGTATTTAAATGATCACAACTCTAAATAGAAGTGCGGCAATGAAATCGTAACAAAATAAGGATTGCAGTCCCTGCCAACCAAAAGAAAGCCCAGCTGAATACAGAAGTGTTGCATTAAACGTATCCCTTCAAAGACTCAGACCTACTGAGGGATAGAGCTCTGCTGGTTTTAGAACAAAATCTCAGATTTAACGAGGCAGATGGATGCACATAAAACTCTGCATAATCCCAACCCCTTTTTTTTTCCAACACACTATCATTAGCAGTGCATGAATATTACCCTGGACATTTTTAATGCTATATTAGCAACAGGTGGAGAATATCACCAGAGTATTGTCCTGTGCACCACAGATTTGGCACATACAGACTGGCCCTGTACTTAGGTAACTGAACAACTAGACACATGGTAGGAGTATAATGCAGGCCTGGAACTCAAAACAATTTATTTTAAAACTAATGATTTAGTCTTGATCCCTCTTGCATAATATCAGAGAATGGGGGCATTCAGTGGAGTAGCAAAACAACAAATTTAAAATGGACGAAAAGAATGCTGTTTTTTTTTTTAACGCAGTACATAATTAACATGTGGAACTCATTGCCATGAGATATAAGTGAAGCCAAAGGCTTAGTAGGGTTTTACAAGGTATTTAGGCATATGTGACTAATGAGAACATGGGCAGTTACATTGAGGAGGATTTTGTTTTAATAAGGGCTATAAACTTTCATTCTCCACAGCATAACCCTGGAATGTTGTGGATGAGATAGAAACCCTCCTATGGGTAGGACAAACAAGGAGTCCTGAAGCACTTTGAAAGACTTTTAAATTTATTTATTGCATGAGCTTTTGTGGGTAAAAATGATATGATAAATAACTTTGTTAGTGTTTAAACAGGACTCCTTGTTTGTTTTGCTGAACCAGACTAACACTACAACCCTTCTAGAACTTGTCTTATGGGTAGGATATTCCACAACTGCCCACAGGTGGGACCTTCATTTAAAGCTGTGAGTCCTGTCCTGGTCCCTATCAGAGACAAGATTCTTGGCAAGAAGGACCATTAGTGTGAGCTTGAAAGAAAATTCTTGTGTACTGCCTCAGGAAGACATGTAATCTCCATAGCACATTTGAGGGTGCGAGGGTTGGCAATTGCTCCAGTCAGGGATGCTTTAAAGGGTAATGTCTTTTTCAAGTTTTTTACTCCACGCATTTATTGCAGATATTTGCAAAATGTGCTGTTTTGCTTAACTGTGATAGTTCAGATAGTCATGCGCTTAGCCTTCTCTTTCTTGATTGGATGAGCATGCAAGCACATCCAGTAAGGATACTGTTGTGTGAAAATTTAAAATTGGATTTGTGCCAACACACATGGAAGTTGAAATTCACTACTCCTCACATGTGTACTGAAAAAAGTGATCACTTGCACATGCATTAAAAAATATAAAATCAATTTAATGTAGCTGTTTAATAATAGAAAATATCTTGCCCACTATTAATAATCACTCTGGTGTCCTCAGCCATCTACTGCAATAGGGTTTCTCTAACATAAATAACAAAAGGTGTGGATTAAATTCAAAGTAGTTCCATGCAAATCTGTTTGTAACCACAGTCAGTTTGGAATAAAAGTAAAAACCTTGATTTAGTTATTGGCCTTAGCGAAAGATAATGTTACTACTTTTATTCTTCGATAAGAGCGATGGCAGAGAGACTTGCATCGAAATAATTGTCAGCGTCAAATCACATCTTCATTGTTTTGGTATAAATTTATGTGTAGATTAGCCCTTAGCAAGGAGAGAAAACACAACTGAAACTATAGCGTGTTTCAAATGCCGATGCAATTTAGTGCCGCTAGCAAGCTGTGTGCATCACTTTGAGAGTCTGGGCACTCGACAGCAGCTGTTGATGCAGCAATGGAAAATACTGTGGGTTCCAGAGATTACAGGGCTAGAATTCAGCCTACAATGAAAGTAAGCAGAAACACTCATTAAAACAGATCCTGTTGCCATTGAAGTCAATGTGGTTTTTGCCATTAGTGACAGTACGGGACCTCCAATAATTGGCTGTAAAGTGCAATTCCGAAAGCAGGGCCTCTACTGTCCAGAGAAACAGCCCCAATCAAGACTGCACTAGTATGAATAGAAGTGCAGACGTGGCCTCATTGATGATTTCAGAGGGTTTGTTCTGGGCATGGCTCAGCCATTCCTCTGCTGCTGCCATCCATGCTACTATAGCTACATTGCTATTCATAACGCTTGCTGGCTTGATGTTTGCATGATGGCTGGGGCAAGAAAGGCTGGTTTCTTTGGCTATGTCTGCACTAGCAATTTAGGTCGACTTAAGGAGGCTTAAGTTGACCTAAATTACTCGCTGTCTACACCAGACTTTCATTAAGTCAACTTAAGACATTCCTTAAGTTGACTTAATGAAAGCTAAAGTTGACTTAATAAGACCCACCCATTAGGTCGACTCCTTAAGTCAACCTAAGGATGGTGTGGACCTGGAGTAACCCTTAAGTAACCCTTTATTAAGTCTATTTAAGGGTGGTTAGGTCGACTTAACAAAGTGGACTAAGTTGACTTAAAGTTAAGTCAACTTAGTCCACTTTGTTAAGTTGACTTAATAAGATCAACTTTAAGTTGACTTAAAGTCGACCTTAGTAAATTGACTTAACAAAGTCAACCTAACTTTTTCTAGTGTAGACTTTGTGCTGTGCTGGAGAATTGGCTGCTATCTCTGCCTCTGCCACAGTGGTCTTACATGATACCGGGGCAAGTCTCAATATTTCACAGATGGGAACTAATTGAGTGTTCCTCATCTTCTGAGTGCCCACGTTGAGATCCTGGGAATTTGTTTGCAGAAATACTGACCACTTACAGCTGTTACTTTAAACATATAAAGTGCTATACAAGTCAAGTAGGTTGAAAATCAAGTGGTACGAATCTCAAATTGAGCACATAGAATTAATGGATACTTTTAACCTTAACATCTCTGTGCCTCAGTTTTCCATCTGTAAAATGGAGATAATGCTAGCCCCTTCTCTGCTATGGATGTTGTGAAAATAAATTTGTTAATGTTTGTGAAGTAATTAGCTTCTGTAGAAATGAGGGCCATACTAATGGCGGTGAACAAATTAATAGTGCGTTATTGAGAGGAGGGCTTGAATTGTGTGCAGAAAAGAAAGCCTGGGGCATCCCATGGAACAGTGAGGAGAAACAAAATACTAGGTAGCTTTTCATTAACTGTGCTCTGAATGAGGTGTAGGAGTGCTGTGGAAAATATATGATGTGACATGGGATAGTCAATAGTGGAGTGTGGGCCAAATCCAGGCTACCAATTCTGAAGTCTACCCCTGAAGTCTTTTTTTTTTTTTTACTTATTACTATCATTATTGTTATTTTTTAACATTTTCTCTAGAGTCTGGACCTTGCTTATACCTTGACAAAGCAATTTGGAACTTGACAAAAAATAGTTGACTATTCTGCACTTGACTATTTAATTAAAGACCATATCATAATGCATATGCATGGGGGTAAGACGTCAGATTTTGCAGGCCACTTTAATTCTGGCATTTGCTAAGTTTTGAGAGCTTGACGTTGCAGCCCTTTAATGTTTTCTTATGGAGTTTTTGTGTGTGTCATTTTCTAATAAATTGTGCCTTTGACTTACAAACTCGACAGCATATTGTGAATAGGATTGCATCATAAAAAAGATAGAATCTCTCATTCCAACATGTGAGTGGACTCCGAGGCCCAATTTTGGAAATGACTCTGTTCCAGGAGAGGACACTGGCTCCTTTATGGAGCCCCATGAATCAGTAGGGCCCCCATATAAGGAGAACAATTTTCAGGAACTGGGGGCTTAATTAGTTATTGTATGTGGAAATTCAAGTAGAATGAATGTCATTTTTAACCAGTAGATGTTATATAGACAAATCCATGCATTGAATTTATGCAAAGCTGTATTCAATATGTTTGAGTACCAGACTATACCTGTCTAAAATGAATGTCACATTTGTGACCCAGAGGGAAAACATCTGGATTGGAGCTCACGATTGTTCAGTCAAGGCTAGTACTCCTTCCTGGTAATGTTGTTTAGGGCAAAGTCTCTACTTTGGTTTTTTTTGGAATTGCACCTTACAGCCAATTATTGCTAGTCCAGATGTCACACAAACCAAGTCTGATTTTTAGACCACAATGTTAGATTCCAAATGGAAAGACGTCTCCCTGCCTGTTCTGGTTTAAAGCTCATCTCTGGAAAGGAGGCCAGGTAACAAACACTGAAAAGGAGCAATGTCTTATAATATGTCTGTGTTCTGGAATACCATAGTGAGACTTGTGGAGCTCTAAGATCAGGGTCAAGATTCTTACAGGGCAGTGCCACAAAAGAAAGAACCAAGTAAACACCTAGAGAGAAGTTTGTATAACTGGAGAACGGCATCTGAACATCGCATTTTCATTCTAGTGGGCTGGGGGATTATAATTGATTAAACCACAGTGCATCATGCGGTTGCCTTCAGGAGCAATTTGCAATTAACAAATGCACCTCTTCCTAGTAAATGATTCACAAAACTAGTGTTTCCACATTAGCCCGAAATAATCATCAAACAATGGTTGTTCTACCCATGACAATGGCGATAATGCTAATACACATGATGAAAGAAGTACTATCAAGGGTGATTTTCTCACTATTCTGTCAGCTTTAGAGTCATAGACTTGAGGCCAGAAGGAATAACCAGATCATCTTGTGTGACCTACTGACTATCACAGCCCACCAAACCCAACAATCAAATTATGATAGTCCGGAGGTACTATATTGTTATGTGCCACAGGGAAAGAACAGGAAGGACTCAGATACACCAATGATGGGGAAGTGATTCAGTGAGCTATAACCCAATAATCCTGGCCTATGACCTACATCCCAGCCTACAGAGAAAGGTGAAAACCCCCAAGGTCACTGCCCAAATGACTTGGGAGAAATGACATCCTGGCCATACATCGAGCAATCAGTTCTGAATGTTTATATCATGTGTTATACTGTGATGTATGAAAGGATAATCAAAAGACAGCAAATCTTATAAACTAATCATTAGAAAGGCTCCACAACCAGCCAGAGAAGGGAAAGCTTTATAACCAGTTCTTTATAACAGCTGTTGCTTCTTCATCATCTTCCATGTTCTCAGTTGATGCTTATTTCATATCCTTCATATGAAACAAGATCTGGTGTCAGAGCCCTGCAGCTGTCTAGAAGCTCCACGGCACATGCACATTCTCTATGTTTCTCACAGCAGTTAAGAGTTAGGAAAACAGCTTTGGAATAAAGAGTGTTATGGTTACCAGGTTTTCTTATAAACAGAAAATCCTCCAAGTGGAGCACTAGCTTTCATTAGCAAAGCAAAGGATGCAGGTGCAGATATCCCTCTACTGTCCTACGAGTATAGGGCAGAGCAGCTCTTTGTTTCCTAGGTCCACCTTGCCAGCGTCTTTGCCTGAACCAGAGGTTTAGTACTTTTCAGCCACAGGGAGGATTAAGGTTTTTCAGCAGCAGGGTTCAAAAGGGAAAGAAAAGGGACTGAAGCAGATGAGGAAGATTTTCATTTTTAAATCTCCTCCGTGTTTATTATCACACTGCATTTCAGATCTCGAGATCACTCAACCTTCACATAGACACGACCGGTCTCTGAGGGTGGCATAGCAAATGGAAAATCTGCTCTTTGGGAGGGACTTTTGGAAAACACAATTGCTCAAGGCTGTGGGAAATATACAGCATCATTTTTCTCCCACCACAAATGAAACAGCTCTCCTCCTTCAGCTCATCTCAAGGGGTGTCTTTCACACAGGAATAGACTAAGCAGGACACAACACGCAGAGGTAGTCAAAAAAATCTATAAAATCCATGTAATATCATCAAATCATAGAAATTTAGGTTTGATAGGGACTAAAGCCTTCCAGTAATGGGAATTCTACAACCTCCCTTGGTAACCTATTTCAGTACTTAACAATCCTTAGAGTTAGAAACTTTTTCCTAATAGCTAACCTAAATCTCCCTTTCTGAAACTTCAACCCATTAGTTTTTGTCCTGTCCTCAGTGGATATGGAAAACTGTCCTCTTTCTAGCAGCCCTTCACACATCTGAAGACTGTTACCAAGTTCCCACTCAGTCTTCTTTTCTCAAAACTAAATACCACCCAGGTTTTGTAACCATTCCTCACAGATCAGGTTTTCTATACCTTTTAAATCATTTTTGCTGCTTTTATCTGAACCCTCTTCCATTTGTCCATATCCTTCTTAAAGTGTGGGGCGCAAAACCAAACACCATATTCAGCCGAGGCCTCCAACAGTGCCAACAATTATTTCCCATGTCTTACATAAGACAGCCCAGAATATTATGCAAATATAGGCAGCCTCTGTTAGTGGGGCCTCTCAACTTAACTGGAAGTGTTTCATTTGGGAAGAGGCTGGGTACTGCCATTCATCCTTGGGGACCACAACTCTTATCATGCTTGGGGAAGAGAGAAATGTCCACTTCCAGGGATGAGGAGAGAATATGTGGTAGACTCCTTCTTCCTGGGAAACTGAGATCCTGGTCAGAGGACAGTGGAGATTACTATGTGGAGCTATAGCCAAGCCAGAAGCTGCGACTGGGACTTGGACAGCACAGAGCTTTGGCTGGACTGTTTTACTGGAGCAAGAGAGTTGTGACATTGTACAATTAAACTGTGACCATACATGTTGTTGTTGTTATCATTGTTATATGATTGCAGCAAATCTTGTACAAAGTATGTCATGTAAGGTATCAGTGAAAAAGCTATGATTTGATGAGCATGCGTATCCTGTCTATATGCATGCATCATCTTTGTATCTGAAGTTATAAATATGACTTTCCATCTGGATTTCAAATGTGTTTGCTCCTGGGGTAACAGACTGTGAATGAATAGTGCCAGTGGATGGCCCATCAAAGGACACTCACAATGGGCCATAGAAGAAGCTTATCATGAGCTGGTGAGATTCCCTGTGGACATTTTAGCCAGAATATGGCAATGGCTGCTCCTATGGCTCAAGAAAGCATGCAAGGACATGTGACTTGCTCATGTCACCCTGGACCCATCTTGTGCCTGTGAATTTTCACAAGCTAAGAGAGAGAAGAACCACCCCCATGGAAGAAGGTATATAAGGCCCTGAAGATGTCTCCATTTTGTCTTCATTTCCTGCTTCAGTTCTTTGGACTGGATTTCTAACAAGGAAACTCTAAACAAGGATTGAAGAACCTCAAGCTGTTTGGGTAAAAATTCCAGAGACATTTGCAAATTAGTAGTTTATTTCACCACTGCTACAAACCTGGTCCTTAAAGAAACTTCTGCAACACAGTTTATCAGCTCTACTTTGAGACTGACCTATGGACTTTATTCTCCTCTGTAAGTATATGAACGTTAAGCCAATATTCTCTTTTATTTTTTAAAATAAATATTAGTTTGGTTAATAAGTATTGGTTTTAAGCATGTATTTGGGAGACATTTGAAATATTCACTGACCTGGCTGCTAATGTGCCCAATCCTTTAGAACATTATTACTGGAAATCTTTGTCCATCAAATATAACTTGGTTGTCTAGGTTGAACCTAGAGGCTGGATGGCTTTAATGCTTTTTGCTTTTGGATAGCCAATTAGAAGCTGTTTGTTGTTGGCTGGGTGACTCCACCAGTATTTGGGGGTTTGCCTGCCCCATTCTTTGCAGTTTTGTCCTAACTAAGAAATCTTAGCCTGGCTCCGCTAGAGGTTAATGTCACAAGAGTACTGTCCCTGGCTTCAGGTGTGCCCGTACAAGCATCTAGAACTCTGAAATCCATAGGAGTGCACCTGCAGTAGAGGGGTAACTGGTGGCAGTGTAAGGCAAGCTTGTTAAATTTCATTTACTACTGTAAAATATATTTATGAATTGAGTTCTTGACGTGATTGTGACATTTTAATTCATCTCAGCATGTTATATCATTTTTTTTTTAAAAAGTGGGTAGGTAAAGGTGCATTACCTCTAAGTGAATACTGCTTCTGTAGTGTATATAATTGGTACTTTCGAGTTAGACTTGTTGCATAGTTTAGCTCAGGAGAAAGATCAGTGAATGTATACAGAGCCCAGCTAGGTGCAGGAACTGCCAAGATTAATTTCCATTAGAAGTAAAAGGACTGCAGTGGAGAGGTGGATAGAGACTTACCACTTATCCAACATCAACACTGGGATACTCAGAATCATCTTTACTGTCAACACCAGAGGCCCAGGCCCACGAGCGAGTGCTGCCTGCTTCCTCATAACCAAAGGTGGAAAATGGAGGTTGCACAACTGTACCACATTATAGACTCATCGACAATTTGTGATCCACTATAACCCTCCAGTTCCTTCTCTGCAGTCATGTTTTCTAGCCACTAAATCCCCTTTGTAGTTGTCTTTTGATTATTCCTACCTTGTAGGACTTTGCTCTTGACTTTATTGAATGTCATGGTATTGATTTCAGACCAATTCACCAAGGTCCTTTTGATGCCTAATCCTCCCCTCCAAAGTGCTTCCGACTTCTCCCAGCACGCTATCATCTGCACATTTGATAAGCCCATTCTCCTCTCCATTATCCAAATCTATTTTTCGCATGACCTTTCACTCACAAAAGCTCCTGCAAAAAATAAATCTGTTAGTTTTTAAAGTGCCACAAGACTCCTTTTTTTGTTTTGCTGAACTAGACTAACACAACTACCCCTTTGGAAAGTATCCAAATTATCTGTTAATGAAAACTATTGAATAGTATTGGGCCCAGGACAGGTCCTCATGGGACCCCACTGAATCCTTCCTCCCTATTTTAGAGTGAGCCACTGCTAACTTCTCTTTGAGTACAATTTTTCAACTAATTGTGCACTTACTTTATATTAATTTCACCTAGTCTATATTTCTCTAGATTGTTTATGCAAATATCGTGTGGGACTGCTTTAAGAGCATTAAATAAATCTAGATAAGTCATGGCTGCTTCTTTATATCGCCCTCCTCCTCCCATCCACTAGGTCAGTAACTCTGTCAAAAAAGGGAACTAGGTTATTTTGGCATGATCAGTTCATGACACATCCCTGTTGGCTGTTTCTTATCATCTTATTATCCTCTAGTCTCGGTGCTTACTATGTATCCTTCCTGAACATTTTAATTTGAAGTCAAACAGCGTTGTCTCACAGGGAGCTGGAATCATGCACGTACTCCATGAGCCATAAAGACTCGGCAGAATGCTTGCTTCAGACACAGTAAGACTTTATTGGCATAACAAGAAATCCAAGTGCTGTCAAAGTGCAAAAATCCTACAAGATGTTGTCTGAGTTGGGTGTACTCCACCCCAGACAGCATACACACCGCATTTAAGATTTGATTACCTGTGTCCATTTATCATTACCATACATTCTTGTTCTTGGAACACATGCTGATATACACATAACCTAGGGAACCATTTAGGAAAAGAGATCAGTGAGGAAGGACAGTAGTCAGGGTGCTAGTCAGCCCTCTAGGAAATGGGGAATCAATTTCCTATGCTGCCACAGACATCCTGGGCCAGTCACATGGTCCCAGTCAAAGGTATTAAGGTGTGTAATGCCCAGTGATTTCATTTGAAGTAAAACACCTAAATATCATCTATGGCACGGTTCCTCGTCTGTAAAATGGGAATAATAGCACTTCCCTACCATGCAGCAGGGTTGTGAGGATAAATATATTTAAGATTGTAAGACCATCAAATATTTTGGTAATGGAGACTATATAAATACCTACAATCAACAGAAACATGCAGGAAGATGGGGGATAAGAAATTTAGCTGAAGCACATATTGTTAACAGAACAACGGATAATAGTTTGACTTGCCCTTCTGGATGACCCTTCAATACAGGACTTCAGGCTCCTGGAGGAAAAAAAAAATTATTCCTAGCAGAACCTTTCCTTGAACTACTCAAGCTTTGATATCATCTCTTTTCTCAATGTTCCTTTGTACTTTGACTTTGGTCTGCTAACGGGTTTATCCTAGGAATGATTCTTTCTCTGCTCCGCACTGCAGTATTGTGTGATATATGGGAGAAGTGAAAACTTAATACACTTTCTCCCACTGGTGCTGTAGTTCCTACCAGCTCTGATGTGAAGCCAAAAAGAAGTTTTAAGATCCCAGATGTGTATTATATGGCTGCTTTAATGGCACAATGTTGCTTTATGACATTTTAGCTCTACAGGGGAAAGCAGGGGGAGAATTAAAATAGGTTTGAGGAAGTTACTGACTTTCACCTTAAGAAAACAAGTCAAGAATGATAAAAGTGTAGGAGAGTTTTCCTCTTTATTTGAATGGTTCTGTAAATTCAATGAAATGTCTTTATGAGACAACATCAATGGAAGGTAGATTACAACAGAGTTAGCTGGCAATAACATACCTTTTTGTCAGCCCACATTGTTTATTGAGATATCAGGATATGGGCCAAACCACAGCATAAATGTATTAATGCAAGTTTAAAACAATTCTGAAAAATAATCATAATTAGCGGGACTGTGGTACAACACCCTTTTGGTTATTTTCAGCTCCCCAAAAGTCTAGTTTGTTTTCTTCAATGTAAAAATGTGAGGATATTAACAATTTGACAGTATGTTGCAAAGTCTGTATTTGTATCAGCATGTTGGTACTGCCTCTTCCACCTTTAGCAGAAACAAGGAGTGAGACTTGGCCACTCACATGCAAGGATTTCAAAGTACCTGTCTGAGACTCACAAGGTACCTGCAAGATAGGTAAGGAGTATCAGATCCATTTTACTTGGGAGAATGAAGGCAAAAGAAGGTAAAGTGATTTTGTCACATTGTTTTGGGTCTGAGTCCTTGCCAGCAGATGACATTTCTAGCCATGACAGGGGCCTGAAAATAGAAAGATAAAAAGTCATCTGAACTTGGTTGAGTCTCAATACAGATTCAAATTGGGCAAAAGTTCAGGTCAGTTCTAAATCTGTTCTATCTTTAGGGCCAGGTTCGGCTACCCTCATTCACATTAACTTACTCCTCAAGCTACTACATTTATTTCAGTAGATCTACTTGAGGAATAATGTGCAACTCATCATAAAGTTAGGGGGAAAGAATCTGGGCCTTTAGTACCAGAAGAGAAAAAAATGGGAAGTACATTCTTATATGAAACCTAAAATACATCTAACTCTAGTCACTTGGGCTCTTTGGGTGCATCTACACTTGTAAATTAAGTTGATTTAAGCTTGATTAAGCCGACTTAATTTACCTCGCATCTACACTACAGTTTCCTTAAGTCAACTTTATTAAACCTCATTTTAATTCGACTTAAGATTTAAGTCGACTTTAAAAAGTTGACTTAAGCCAGTGTAGACCTGGAGTAGCCCTAAGTCAACTTAGGGCTACTCCAGGACTCCCTCACTGCCCTCACTGCCTGGGGGGACACGGGGAGCCTGGCACTGGGCAAGGCTGAGCCCCCTGGCACTGGGCAAGGGGTGCCCCCCTGCTCCCCTGGACCTGTCTCAGGTCCCCCTAGCCCCTAGAAGTTGACCTAGGCGTCCAGTGTGGACGCTTTAGGTCGACTTTGTAAGTTCCCCCCAAGTCGACTTTAAATTTAGGTGTAGACATGCTAAGTCGACTTAACTAAAGTCGACCTAAATTTACAAGTGTAGACATAGCCTTTGTTATTGTCATTCTTATTTGTTGTATCAGTGGTTAGTAGCAGCCCTTTGTGCCCTTGAGTTCAGTTCCAAATTCTCCAAAGCAATTCTCAACCCAAGTTCAGGGAGGTATTCTGACTTTCCCTGTGCCAGGGCCCTAGGGACTGGAGCCAATGGAAGAGGGTCCTTAGAGCACATTGATGCAGGACTTTAGGAAGCATTGTAGGATATCAGTGGTGCACAAGGGGTGCGTCTACACTTGAAAATTAAGTCGACTTAACCTTGCTTAAGTCGACTTAATTACCCTATGTCTACACTACAGTTTCCTTAAATTGACTTAAGTCAGCAATTGCCGGTGCTCCAGCTGATCAGGGGACTGATCCCTTCTTGCCAGGATCACCGCTCCAGCTGCCGGCTGCTGAGCAGCTGGAGCACGGGTCTCCGGCTCTTCCTCCTGGCCCGGACCACTCGGGTCCCGGGGAAGTTCTCCCCCGGGACCCGAGTGGTCCAGGCTAGGAGGGTTCCCTTCTGCCCGGGACCTGAGAAGTCCCGAGCAGAAATGAGACGAGTGGTGCGGGGCAGAAGGGAGCTCCTTGCTCCCTTCTCCCCCAGACCGCTCAGGGGCTTGCTGGTCCAGGGAGAGCCATCCCCGTGTGGGGTTGGCTCTCCCTGAACCAAACAAGTCGACTTAGAGAGTCCAGTGTAGACTCTCTAAGTCAACTTAATAAGGCCGACTTTAAGTTGACTTATTAAAGTCGACTTTTTTAAGTTGACCTTAATTCCCTAGTGTAGACATAGCCAAGGAGAGTCCACCTTGAGGTACACCTTGAGCTACTCAAAGCTCCCAAGGAGGAGTGCCAGCCACAGTGGAAGTGTGAGTCATTAGGATATGTACAAAGTGCTGTGCCACACCCTCCCCAGGGCTTTCTGAGACTTTCTTCATTGTCTGTTCTGTGCAAATAGAATGGACCTCAAACATATTTAAGATCGTAATTTCCATTGATTTCAAGCACAAATACCTTTGTGGATCTGGACCAAACTGTCCCTCAGTCTATGATGGGCTATTCCTTCCCAAATGCAGAAATTTTATAATGGAAATGAAAGGCTGATTGATTTTCTCCATTGAAAAATTCAGTAAAATTGTGTGCACACACCAGAGGATAAAGAATACCTTTCATCATGGGAGGTTCATTTCAGAGATGTTACAGAGAGCAACAAGCCATGCTAACATCTTGGAATGGTGCATGCTACTCTCATTAATGCTCTAGTGGATCGAGAGCAGCCAATAGTAAAGATTAGAAAACACTGTTGTTGGATTTCTCCTGCAATGATCAGCAACAATATAAAATATTTTTCAGATTTGAACAGAGATAGGAAAATGGACAGGAAGCCTAAAGCAATGCTTATTTCTGTACTCATATTTTCACCAATATCTTAGTTACTTGCAGCTTGTTTAATTTACTTTGGATTTTAAGGGAGAACACAGTCACCTGCCTACCTAAAATTAGCTTTTTTTCCTCCATTTGAATGCCAAGTTTAAAAACAAAAGCTCCCCTTGGTTCTGAATTATAGCTCTATACTGCTCCTGTTGCCAAGACAACTCTGATAAGTGCTCACTCTTAGAATTACCCATTATCAGCATAAAAGGGTTTCCCAGACATCACGTTAAAGTTGAATTGACTGTGAAAGGAAATATAAAGAGAATTCCTTTTCAATATTCCATACATTGTCAGTTTAGTTGATTGGGGGAAATTATTCCCCAAACACAACCCCTGTAGTTCTGTAATAAACATCTCTGTCCTGATGTGCATTGTTGTTTGGCTAATATACAAAGAAGGAAATTACCTGAATTTTCTCTAGTGTTTGTAGAGTGAAAAAAGTGACAGGATCTATTTTTGTATGCATAATTTTCTATTACAGAAATGTATGCCCTCAAGGTTACTCAGAACTTTATTCTCTCCCTAATCGATTCCTTGAGAGTGACTTCTCTTCATCCAGTGCAGAAATATTTTAGATGCCATGTTGGAAAACCAGCCAGGCAAATTGACTGGATTTTGTTAGTTTTTTTAAACCATTGTGTTTACATTTTTCTTTCTTGGCACTGCACATAGGTGACCTCTCTGAAGGCAACAGTTATTGATTCTGGTTCAACACAATGGTGTTAGCACAGTGATTTTTAGACAGCAGCTCTTTAATGTGTCTCCTGCAGCTCTTTGCATTACGTGATATTAAAACACCGTGTGATTTAATTATTAACCAATCAGGATGCTTTTATTATGTATTAACCAAGTGTGGTTGATAAAGCAATAATACTTGGTCAGTCATTTTGCTGTGAGAATAATATAAAGAAAACTAGCAAATGAGATAACAAATTCCTGTTACTGTGGCTCTTTTGGGTGATTGCTAATTTGGTTCCTGAACCATTAACGTCAGAGTATCACTGCATTTGTTCCTTTGGGAGCCCTAGTGTAGACAAATCACTAGCTCCTACTGCCTCTTTAATGATTCATCAATTAGACCTCCCCACTGCATACTCTGAGTTATTAATTTCTATTTGTGGTTGGTTTTTATCACATTGAAAAGGTATTGTTTAATCAAGAAGCGGAAATCCTAACTTGTGATTGAGGAGACGAATCGCACACCAGCAAGAGTGAATAGGAATTAAGCATACCACCCTTGTTCTCATTTACACTCAGGTCTCTGCCCACCACTTTGGCTAGGCAAAGAGTCTGTAAAGTGGGTGTAAACTAGAGTTCATCAGGAAAAACATCTGAAAATTTCCACAGAAAATTAAATTTTTGATGAAAAATTAAAAGCTGAAATACTTCAGCTGGTGTGAAGCCTCTATGCTCCCATTCTCCTCTGTAAGCCAAGCTCTTTGGTTGGACTATATCACCCATGATGCACCATGACCTTCTGTCTTAGTGGAAGGAGGCTATGCATTGTGTTGCAGTCGAATGGCCATGGTGTATCATGGGAGATGTAGTCCAGCTGGGGATCCCAGTCCATTGAGGAGAACAAGACTATAAGACACATGAACTAGAATTCCTGTAAGGAACCATGGCAGCATTTAACCATCATAATATTTCATTTCTCAGGTGTTCTGTTTTTGGACAAAAAATTAAAATTACCTGCAGAAAACAAATATTCTCCCGCCCCGTGTATTTAAATGAACTCTCGTTTTCTATCAAAAAACAGTTATGATGGAAAACTTTCAACCAGGCTTAGTGGAAACCTCTTTATTCAGCCAGAGCAGTGTAAAAGGGCCTTAGTGTAAAGAAGAACAGGGCCAAAAGTGAGCACAGGCTAAACTCTGTTTACAAAATCTATTTGGTCAATGGTTATAATAAGAAATGCATTTGTGGCTGTAAGAGAGTGGTCTGTCCCTGTAAGGCCCAGGGGGCCTGGTACCAGCCAGCCCTGTTTAGTTATCAGATACAGAGACCAGGTGATTATAAAAGCCAGCACCTGGTTCAGCTGAAGAGAGTTATAAGAAGTAAGTTGGCCATCAGGCTCACCTTGCGTGCAGAGGAGACAGGCACAAGGGGAAAGGCTTTTGGCGCACTGTGGCCTGCTTGGCTCAGGGAAATAGCTTTATTTTGATGGTACTCGGTGAGTTTTATATTTGAAGAATGAAACTGTGCCCTGACGGAAGGACCAGAACAGACTCTGGGTGTGGTACCCTTCCTGGCTGAGGAGACAAAGCTTCAGCGTACAGTGGAAATCAGAATTGGTTTGAGAATGACTCACCCACACATAGAAAGCCTACATTGTCCAATAATTTATCTGCAACAAATATTTCTCCCAGTGATTGCAGGGGGTCAAATGTGGGAAAAGGAAATAGCTGGAAGCACAATGTGTTTCCTACCCAAGCCGCTCACCTTTTTATGGCGGTTGGAGTACTTCAATGACAAAAATAGTAATTTTTACAAAGGCACAAATCCACACCAATAGAGCTGTCCAGTTGTCCAATTGCCTTTCCATGCCACTCATTTAGGATGGATGAAGGGCTGTACAATGCAATGATTAACGGAAGATTCTGCTTTCATGTGAGCAAAACAGCTTCCAGCTGAGCACTCCTCTTGCAGAAAAAACCCTACAGACACATTTGTGTAAAGTACCCAGCATTTCAGAAGGTTAGTAAGAGGATATTGGGAACAGTGAGTTATTCTATCCTGTAAGAACATATTGCTGTCTGTGGGGTTACATCAGACTATTTATGTTTCCTTCCAAGAAGAAATTCTTCAAAATTAGCATATAGTATTTATAACTCATTCTCAGAGGTGCGAAGCCACATGCCCTATACAGCTCTTCATTTGTATCTGATGTGAAAGGTACCTTCATTAGGATACAAAATACTCCCCGCAAACTTTATTCAATGAATATGTAAAGTGACTTTTGTTTTTTGCCAAGGGAGAGTGGAGCAGCTATAATAAATCTGAGTGTGGCCAAAGCTAGAGTAGATCGAGTTTTGAGCATCAACAAGATTTTGCCCCCTCCCTGACCAGTCCCCAAATTTTCCTAACAGGAAGACATTGATCAGATTCTCTAGATAGTCTGTCAAATAGCACTTCCAGCTCCTACTCCCTTGAAGGAGCAGGAGGATGAACATCAAACTCAAACTGCCTTTGTGCTAGGTCAAAGAATTATTGGTAGGCAAAAAAGAACATTTTTTATTTTAAGCGATTTTTCTCCAATGCTGAGTCCTTTAATGTATACAGAATAGCTTGCTGAAAAAAGTGAAAACCAAAGCTTTTAGAAATGGCACTGCAAGAATTTGAAATCCATCTCCCCTCCTTCCCCTACACTCCCTTTACTGACTTTCTCCTTTTCCTGAGAGAAACAGTGGCACTAGTGGGGAAACATTAACAGAGTCCCGGTACTGAATTTCTATTATTGAATCTCTCAGTCAAGTTTATACACCGGGAGGGTCACGATTGCTTGTTGTACTTCTACTTTTTTGCCAACTAGATGACAACTGACTTAATGGGAAACTCAATATAAACTTCAGAAATAATCTAAATGACACTTTTGCTGGATTTCCTGGCCCTGGTATTCTTAGTGCTGTGTGGTAAATGCATGGAAGTGATGCATAAAAGCCTTTTTCCTCCTCTGTGCCAGGGGACTTCCCATGACACTGAGAGTTCTACCCCAAGATCATTAGTGAAGCTTAATTTTACTTAGAAATTGCTGTCAGCCATACAAGGAGGGGCTCCCACAAGCAGCAGGGCCCCTGTTGCCAGCCTGAGAAAGGGAGAGTGAAGAACCCCAAAGAGAAGCAGCGGTGAGGCAAGGAGGGCTGAACTGTGGCCTGTGGGCTGAAGTGAGGAGAGTGGGAACTGATGATATGGGAGGGGGCAGTGTTAATGGTGGGTTTTGAGCAGACAGAGTGACTTCTGGGAGGGTAAACAGGGGATGGTGGTTGTTGATAGGCTGAACTGATGGGTAGTAATAATGGGGACTGGGGGACTGAACTGAGGGAGGGCAGATTGAAGAGGTTTGGGGGAGGTCAGAACTGATGGAGGGACTGGGGAACAGGATTAAAATGTTGGGCAGGAGAAGGGCAAATGTGGGTGTGAGACTCCTGGAGCAGGGGCCAATATCACCTTATCCAATACATGTGGGAGAGTGGGCAACACAAATTGGGGGATGGGAAGGGGAGTTCAAAAATCAAGATCGACCTAAAAAATCTCATAACTTTTTGGGCCAGTCTTGTGATTTCTGGGGTCGGATTCATGATTTTTGATCTCTGGAAGCTGATAATACTGAGTTCCATATTTCTCTTCTGTACAGGGCAAGGTTCATAGTTCATTTCTCAGAGAAACTGTGGAGTTGGGAATTACCATAACAGCAATTCTTTATCTTCAAACTTCAGGCAAAGGAATTAATCCTCAAAGCAGTTGTATTTCAGGGGAGAGGAAGAAAGGAGCATTATAATGGCCTGATTCCATCACAAGTGGCTGGATGAGTTACCATAAAAATAGATGATCTGGATTGGGAAAGCCAGAGGGGACTAATAAAAAGGAAAGGGATAAGAAAGAGAAATATGACTCTGCAACTTGTAAGGACAGAAGCCTTTAAGTATGACAATAGCAAAATGATGGGTATGGCATTGTCTTTCTTAAATTTGTCCTATTACAAATCAAGAACGGATTTCTCAACATTTGAGATTTGAGGACTAACCCGTGTTCTTCCTGTTTTTACAGGATAAGGATCCTGCCTCACAAGCTAACTGACAGTTTGCTGATCATGTGAAGCAAGACAGAATCCAACCTCAATTTGCCCTGCTGCATTGACGGTGAAGTCCTGACAGCAGCAAAACTCTCTCCCATTGCCAGAGAGAAGACGGAATGAACCTCTTAGGGTTTAGCTCTAGCAAAAGACTCCATTTTACATTGGGCCTGATTCTCCAGCCCATGACACCATTTTTAGAAGCAGACATTTTCGGTCAATGGAGTTCCATGGGTGTTAACAGAGCAGGGAAGGAGGCCAATGATGTGTAAACAGAATGGTTTCTAAATCAAATGCTTCGCTAAGTTTTCCGTGAAATGACAGCTCTTTAAGATTAACTTTGGTAGGGCTTGATCCTGCAAGGTGCTAAGCAACCCTGAGGTGCTGATTGCCCCGAGACCCAGTCAAATGTATGTGTGGGTGCTGGAGTTACCTCCTTACACCTGCACTACTCAGCTAAATCCCAGCCTGCAGGATCTGCCACTCCACGAAACTTCTAGTTCTCCCCTCCGCTCCTGCAGGGGGCAGCACCAGCTCTATGGATATGACATGATGTGCACAGCTGCTCAAGGAAGCCATATGTCATGCACTATGACAACTTTGATTGGTCCTGGAAACCCCAAGAGGTAAGTTCATCACAACCCAGTCTCCAAAGCAGTGGTTCCCAAACTTCTTAGCTTGAGCCCCAAAGGTAGCATTTTTACAGCCCTGAAGGGCCATCAACCTCCACCACCAGACTCCCCTCCTTCCTCCCTCCAAAAAGCAGTTTGCCTCCTCGCTCACAAATCTCCCATCGCCCTGTCTACAGCAGGGAAACTGCATGCCTCCTACAGCTGTGTGCAGTCTATCTGTGTCCAAGGCAGTGGCCACCTTCTGCAGCCACAGGGACAGAAGACCAGTGCTCCCCTCCATCTGACTCCAGCAAGAACCCTAGCACCTGTGGACCTAGGTGGAGCACTTTGCTGTGCTCCCTGCTGCAGATGGGAGCACTAATCTCCTACCACTTCGGCTTCAGCAAGGAGCCTGCATCAGTCTTTTAGCCCTGTGGAAAGTCACTCCACCTGGGTCCTTATGTAACCCATATGCCTAAAACAGGGTCTCTCTTTAAGAGACATATTAAGGGTGGGTTACTGTTGCTGGGCAGGTGAGCTGCCCAGAATCAGAAATTTCTGGAAACAGGAAGTGGTAGTATTTGAGCATTCTCCACAGGGTTTCCAGCTGGTGTGGTGTGGCTGGACCCATGAGAGCAGCAGACAGGAGTTGCAGTGAGAAGAGCCCATGTGCTCAGTGTGCAAGGAGAGAAGCTGATCCAGGAGTGGACAGCAAGATGTTTTCTCCTTCCTATGGAGTCCTTTGCAGCAGAGTTTGTGCACATGCATATGGGACTGAGGGCTGGTTAGCCAGTGAGCTGACCGGATGGTGCTGGTTCCAGAGGTGAAAGAAAAGCCTGCATGGAATTCTACAGAAGATTCCTGCAACCAAAGAAGAAGAGGATAGCTATTTCTTGCCACTCAAGACTTTAGACTTGATCAAAGACTGTAGTTGAGATTTGGGTGAACTCCACATCGACTTCGGGACTTTTGGGGATCTTTCTCATGGTGTCTCTGTGGGGACTGTTCTGTTTAACTTCATTTTGTTTTCTTAGGATAAGATTTATTCAGTTAGTAGTTAATAAAGTTCATTGTTAAGTTTGTTCTTAGTAGTATTTTAATGTGGGATGGTAACTCTGAGTAGTCTTTGCTGTGAGTCCCTTACAGATTGGATCCTGGGTCTCCAGCTGCTTCTCCATTAGAGTTGGGGTTTTATTTTTTTTAGGCACTGGAGAAGGGCTGTTAAATGAACTCTAGCCCACCTGACGGTTACACTTAGGCAGTGACTTCATGCTGTAGCCAGCAGGAGGGGAACCGAGGATCACTTTTGGCCCCCAAAACACAGGTTGGGAACTACTGCTCTAAAGACTTCCTTCTTTGTGATACAGCAGAGGACAGCAACTGTCCTAGGAGCTACTTATGCAGGATCCCCAATTAATTCAGTGTAATTTCCTTACATGTGGCTAGAACCTGGTCTGCAGTGACAACACACATCCAAAAGGTGATCACTTTTAATGGCCCTCGGCTGGTTTTCACAGGTAAAATGATCAGGTTTTCCTTTTTTAACAGATCTAACACAAAGAAAACAAACAAGAATAACTAGAGCTTCCCCCCAAGCTGAGCTAGAGAATTGCTTCCCCACCCTATTTTGTGAGGTAGCACAGCTGGAAGAGATCTTTAGTGAGAATGGGGAGAGGCCACTGTGATCAGCTAAGAAGCCTGTCTTTGATACCAGCCTCGCCCTCATTTTGTATCTCCATATCCTGTTGTCAAACCAGACTAGGCCCTTTCTGAAACCGGACATTTTCTACTAGTCTATTCATCTCCTTCACCACCTACTACCTCATCCTGGGCTGAGTTTCTATATCCTCTTCAATGGTCCATTTATTTCCTTTAGTCAGCACTGAAAAAATAAAATCTGTAAAAATGTGATGCACAGAGGCAGTGTTCCTCTGCAGATCCCCAGTCTTCCTATGTGGTCAGCCTTTTCTCAATGAACCAATGCTCCCTGGAGCTGGTATCTAGTCTAATTAGGACCTCTATTACAAGCTAAGTTCTACAAGGGTTTTCTTTTTCCCTATTTTAACTACCAGACATGGCTTTCTTTCATCTGAAACTCAAACTAGACTAGGCTTGTCAGTTTCTCCTGAACAGTCCTGCTCCCTTTTCTTCAGCCTGCAGGAAGAGTAAAGATTTGAAGGTAGCTGAGGGACTCACCTTGCAAAAAACAATAAGAAGTCAGAGAGGGAAGGATGGTGGCTGGCTAGTCAGAGAAAAGCAAGAGACAACAAATCTTGAATACTGAATGGTTCAGAAGCCAGGCTGCCCCTCGTTGCCTGAGGGTTTTAGAGGAGGGCTGTAGCAGTCCCTAGCCCAACGTATATTAGTGTAAACTCCATAGACACAAACAGGTGGAAAGGAAAGAGGTAAACCCACTTACCTCAATGGGACTCTTTAATTGAAGAAAGTAAAAAAAAAATCTGGTTGTGGCTTAACCCAAAAGCAGAAGTGTCTGAGAGAGTTAATCACTCTCTACTCCTTCTCCCTGCTTTGGGTTGCAGTTGGGCAGGGATGGGGAAAGAAATAAAGAATCTCCCCTTGATTCGATCCTCTCCACCGCGTCCTTGTGCTTTATAATGTTGTATGTTAAAGTATAATAGGAGGGACAAGAAAAATAGAAACCAAAAATAAGATGATAGGCTTGAGGGAGAACGTCCCCACAGTAGCTGGAGAGTCTGAAAGACTTCAGCTTGCTCACCCAAAAGGAAAACTAAGGACGACCCTCCATGTGATGGGGGCATAGGAATCATATATGTAGTCCTCAAAACTAACACCTCCCTCCATTTCACATTTAAAAAAACCCTCACAACTTGAGCCAGATTTAGAATAATAATGGAGGAAATAGTCCATTTTAGAATGGTGGAAAGTGTATTCATGTGTTCTTGTAAACTTTAAAGGACAGCTTCCTAACATTGAGAGCTAGTAGCTTGAAGAGTCTCCAAGAGAAATGCTGGACTATACATGCGTTGTCATTTAAAACTAGATTGGACAAAGTACTCAAAAGCGCATTATAGGGAACAGTACTCTAGTGGGCGTGGGATGAACAAGGTGACTGAACAGCTCCTTTCCAACTCTAATTTTTATGACACAAGCCTTGGAAAGAGAAAATATTTGTTTAAGCTGTAGGGAGGCTGTGCATTCAAAAGGCAAAGGAGATTGTGATTTCTAATCACAGGTGAGCCACTGTGTGTGACCGTTATGAAGTTTTTTGACCTTTGGGGGATTTTAGTGAACCCAATGGGATAATAAAATGTAGATAGTAAAACTTCCATGGAAAAACAGACCTTTTGGGGATTCTAGTGAATCCAATAGGATAATAAAATGTAGATAGTAAAACTTTCATGGAAAAACAGAGGGTGCATTAGAGCTGAATTTTCCTAGGTAAGTACACTGTACAAAGTCCAGACTGGATAAGACTTCACATTATTCTGGTGTAGAATTTCCAAAGCTACTTTTCTCTGCTCTCACCTTCTCTGTGACCTTGACATGCGTGATCTACTTCAGAGCTTTCTCATGAAACTGTAGTGCAGGAAATCTATGTATATTCTTTCCAGTGTTCTCTGTTAAGAAGAAGCCGCCTCAAATTCCTCTAATACCCTTGGAAGGAGAGTGCAAATGAGCTCAGTCTTCATTCTTTGTTCCAGCGAGTAGCTGGTTCAGCAGGGATGGCTCAGAGGATTTGGTAACATGTTATAGTGTATGTCCCTTTTAAGTCATTAGTTCAAATCTGGTCCAAACATTATCATATGAAAGTCACTCCCATTAATTTATTTGTTACCCTTTGAAGGTTAGTTGTGCTTTGCAAAAAGACAGAGTGGTCTTAGTTCATTCCCCTGAGGACAGGTATCAACATCACAACAATTAGCGTTAATTGGCATCTTTGTTGCTAGTTTCAGAAGAGGAGCCAAGTTTGGAATGAACTAGCAAATGAATTGCTCCCTTGTACATACACATTGTTCCAAAAAAACCCAACCAAACAAGGAGTCCTGTGTCACTTTTAAAGACTAACAAATTCATTTGTCGCATGTGCTTTTGTGGGAGAAAATCCCACTTCGTCAGATGCTTGTTGTTCCAGAGAGGGGGCATAGCGGCATAAGAAAACTTGTGTTATCTGTGCTGTATCTGTTCAGTAGTTAAGGAAAAGCTCTCAACTTCTGCATAGAGCAAATAAGTCAGTGTGTGTTACATTTACAATTCACTTTTAAAAACAAACATGGTTGGAAATTCTATTTTAAATATTTTGAGCTGGTATAGTTTGCTAAGGAAAAGCAATATATATATATATATTTTAAAAATTGCACCTCTGCAATGCTAATGCATCAGAAGTAATCCTAGCAAGAGCTACACATGGACTGTCTCTAAACTAAACTAGTAAACTCTGGAATATAGAAAACCATCTCTTTTGTCACCTCTGTCCCTAGGATCTTTATTAAGTAGAGTGTGGCTATATACTTTGGGGAAAAGTACTCTACCAAAGTAAAATTCCAACACCTGACAACTAAGAGCTGATTATAAAACGGGGATGTGATTGTAATTAAATCCTCAAACCTTTCTGGTAAAAGTGTTATGCAGTTTGCAACACCAAACTGAAAAAGTTTCATAATCCAACATGCAGTCTTGGTTTGTTCTCATCAATAGTATGTTCCATAATTTCCTCTCATATTCTGTACCAAAGTGTACTTCTGGTGGGAATTTCTGTGAGTAAGTGTGTGTGTGTGCCTCTGCAGTACTAAAGTTTTTCAAGTAGCAAACCACAGACATTTCTTTAAAAAAGCAAAATCACTTGAGTCTACAAATCAAAACTAATCTTGGCTCTTGCACCTAAAAAGCCAGAGGTTTTAATTCACTCAGCCATCTACCTGTCAGTGCCCAAGTATTCTTATTAAAGGTGGCAGTCATGAAGACAATCATCTCTTATAGATTACAGCTTTATGACTTGCAGCCAGAAGCTCACATAAGCACTCAAGAAAAAGGTTCACTCACCAAAAAAAGCTCTTTGTAAAAGTGACGCCTTTCTGTTTCCCATCTAGTCACATATTCGATCTATTTATGCTTAGTCCTATTTTCCTCACTTTACTGTTTCAGAACAACTTTTTCCCGACAATCTGTCCTCCAAGTTAACCTATAAAAAGCAATTTGTCTGTCTCAGAGATCATCTCCAAAATCTATTGCAGAATGAATGGAGGCAAGGGGAGGATTAATTCATATATTTTCTTAAAGAATCTAGGGAATGCTTTTATGCTTATGTTAGGACTCTGTACTTTTTGGTCATTGATTAAAAAAAACCCCTTCCATTCTGTTTTATAAACTGTCAGTATGAGCATGTTTTGTTTAACAGTTTCACAGTGGCGTCCCTTGTCATTAGCTTGAGACTTTTGTTCTGCACTTCCTATAGTTTATGATGTAAAGTGAAGACTGGGATTAAATTTGGTACAAAATTTTTCTGAGACTATCACATTTTGAAGGTGTTGCAGTCGATATGAAGAAAGTTTTGTGTCTTAAGATGCAAAGAAATACCATCTCACCTCTTGGTTAGAGGGATGCAGGAAGGAGTAATCGGATTGCAAATGGAGAAAGCTAGAGAAACTCCATCAAAGATAAAGTAGCCAGAGGCTAGGACATACACTAGGAACTCAAGGTAATTATGGCCAGGCTAAGACAGAGCAGAGCTTGCTAGCTCCTTATACAGTTTGGTTCTATACTATTTGAATGCTAGAGCTAGGTAATTTTCAAGGTGCAGCAGTTAAGGAAAGAATACATGATTAGGGCATATAAGAAGGCCTGCTGCTTCCATTCAAAGCCTTTCACAGTCTGCAAAGGTATATATCAGCAAGGAGTGAGGAGCAATGTAGCAAAAGTTTCTGTGCTATCCTGGGAACCTGTTAATGAACAGGTGTGTCATCAGTGCTAATGTGCGAGAGGTTGGCTGTTGACACACAACATCATATGACACATGGGCTATTTAGTTAATTCGAAGTAACTAAAGCCATGGCTACATTAGGCTTTCATTAGTTTGAATTAAGGGCTTCCTTAATTCGAACTAATAACTTCCAATAGGGTATTAGAAGTAAGGGTTAATTCGAACTAGTTAGTTCGATTGAACCAATGTGGCCATGTTAGTTCGAACTAACTAACTAATTTCTTAGTTGGAACTAACCGGCCCATTGAATTCAATGGAGATCGCTAATTTGAACTAAGCAAGTGCCATGAATGACACTTGCTTAGTTTGAACTAATTTTTTCTAGTTTGAATTAAGTTAATTCAAACTAACTGAAATTAGTTCGAATTAGTTAGTTTGAACTAACTAATTTGAAGTAATTTTAGTAAGTGTAGACATAACCATGAAGATTAAAAGGAGAGACGCCTGAGCCCTAAAACTAGACAGTCTGAACTTTAATTGTAAGCCAGGTGTCGTTCATCAAATGCTTGTTCTGTCTTGAATGTGGAATGAGGCGGACAGATAAATGAGAGTAATATATCTTTTCCCCAAAGATATATGGTGTCAGGCTAGCATGTCTTCAAAGCCAATGAAGAGCATAGGACAGGACTTCCATTCTTCTTAAAGAATCAGCATGAGGCAAATGAAACCATCAGGTAGTTGAAAAATCAATAGAACAAGATCTGAAAATTATCGGCTAAAATAGGAAAAATGATTTCGTCTATAAATAATACTGACTCGGTAAGATGGTACTGTATGTACAATGTAAGAATCCTCAGGGATTCTGTTCTAGGCTGGTATTTATCCCTTCATTCTCTAGTCACTCTTATGCTTGATGGGTATTTATATGATAGAAACTGCTTTTGCTCTGATGGATGATTGCACAAAGCACATACAGCCTTTGTCATGGTTTTCTGGGCCTCTTCAGTCCAAATCTAAAACAGTGTTAAAATGAGTTTTATGGTTAAAGACTTGATCAAGACTTATAATGTAAAAAACAACGAGAGTCCTGTGGCACCTTATAAACTAACAGATTTTCTTCAGCATAAGTTTTCGTGGGCTATAACACACTTCGTCAGATGTACACAGACTAGCACAGTTACCCCTCTGGAAACTTATAATGTCGGATTTTTAAAAACTTCTTATTAAAGTTAAAAACAAAGCACATTGAATAGCTATATAAAATGTCTAAAATGCAATGTCCTTTATCCTCCCTTTATATTTCACCAACAAGCATCATTTGTAATTATGAGAGGGGAGCCATGTTAGTCTGTGTACAGCAAAAACAACAAGAGTCCTGTGGCACCTTAAAGACTGACAAATTTCTTCAGGCATAAGCTTGTGTGGGCTGATGAAGTGGGTTGGAATCCATGAAAGATTATGCCTGAAGAAATCAGGCAGTGTTTAAGGTCTCACAGGGCTCTTGTTTTGATTCATAATTAAGAAACTAAGCACGATATACACATTTCCCTTCATATTAACCATGTATAAGACTATTCTGCATTACATGGCACATTGTATTAAGGTCTATGTCTACACTAGCAATTTAGGTTGACTTAAGGACGCTTAAGTCGACCTAAATTACTACACATCCACACTGGACTTCCATTAAGTCGACTTAAGAAATTCCGTAAGTCGACTTAATGAGAGCTTAAGTCAACTTAATAACTACCCCTCTTTAGGTCAACTTGAGCCTTAAGTCGACTCCTTAAGTCGACTTAATGCCAGTGTGGACAGCTATGTCCAATGTTAAGTCGACTTAATAAAGTCAACTTAAGGGTAACCACTCTGTTAAGTCGACTTAATAAGTTCAACTTTAAGTCGACCTAAAAAAGTCGACTTAACTTTTCCTAGTGTAGACATAGCCAGGGAGCCCCAAACTGCCTAAACAATGTCCCTCCCCCATATTGTCATTGTTATTTGTTATTGCTATTGCGGTAATGCCCAAAACGTGCTAGGCACTTTCCATACATACAGGTAGACACAGTTCCTGACCCAAATAGCTGACAGTCTAAAATCTTCACACTGGTAACAATTAACTGAAATTTAGAAAGGAGGCAGCATTACCTAATAGACTGGTATCCTGCCACTGGCCTGCTGGGTGATCTTCAGCAAGTCACTGTCCTGCCCTGTGCCTCAGTTTCTCCATCTGTAAAATGAAGTAATGATATTGACCTTCCTCCCTGCAACCCTTTGCAAAGAGCTTTGAGATCTACTGGTAAAAATGTGACATATAAGAGCCAGGTATCATTATAAAAGCTTTTTTTGTAAGAAAAAATACTTTAATTTGCTAGAAGAAATTTCTTCTATCTGCCATGAACTTACACACTTAGGGTATGTCTACACTAGCAACTTAGGTCGACTTAAGGACGCTTAAGTCAACCTACAGAACACCACGTACACCCCTGGCTTTCATTAAGTCGACTTAAGCGCTTCCTTAAGTCGACTTAATAACTACCACTCTTTAGGTCGACTTAATGCTTAATTCAACCTGTTAAGTCAACCTAACTTTGGTGTGGACGCCCTAGGTCGACCTAATTCCCTAAGTCGACCTAAAGGGGTTGCGCTGGGGAGAAGGGAGCCATGTCTCCTGGGGAGAAGGGAGCTGCAGCTCCCGGGAAGAAGAGATCCGCGGCTCCCGGGGAAAAGGGAGCTGTGGCTCCTGGGGAGAAGGGAGCCACAGCTCCCTGGAAGAAGGGAGCTGTGGCTCCCTGCGAGCCGTGGCTCCCTTTTGCTGGGGAGCTGCGGCTCCCCTCTCCCCAGGGAGCTGCAGCTCCCCGTCAACCTAGCACCTGCATGTATGGACACAGGCAATCGACTTAAGTTTCTAATGTAGACTCTCTAAGTTGACTTAACAAGGTTGACTTTAAGTCAACTTCACAGAATCGATTTAGCTTTTCAGGTGTAGACATACCCTTTGATCTTAATAATATAATAATTAAGGTATCTGGTATGCAAGCAGTGAGTAATTTATTTAAATTGGTATTCAACTGTAGCTGATAACGGTACAGGAACAGACTTCTGAAAATTTCAGCTCCCACAATTAGGGCCCAATGCGTTTTCAATGGGAGAAGCTGGGTCCTGCGCTCTTTTGAAAACTGAGCCACTTAGTTTCAATATTCTAATAGGAAATGAGCTCTCTTGAAATGTTGCCGCCAGTTGAGGGTGCTGAAGTTTTGTTTTGCAGGGAGGATAGTTCGCCACAGACATTTTGTAAGACATACAAATGAGTGAAGTCAAATTCTAGCACCTCCCCACTTCAGGGGAACGCTGGTAACTGGTGCCTCTTTTCGATGGACCCTCCTTTCCCCTTACTTGCCCCTTTCACAGACAATGCTACCCGAGGTTTCCCAATCCATGGTGGTGCCAAACCATAAATAGACCAGTAGTTTGCAGTGGTATGGTCAGATTTCCTAATGGTTAGAATAGACTGAAAGAGGGGGCACTTTTTCCACACCAGCCATGTTGGCAGGGGAGCTGTGAGAGAATGCTGCTGCTTACCTAAATGTAGAGTGTAGGGGGGTTTTCTCTCTTCTGAGGCATCTGCCATAGAGGGGACCTAGGGCCAGACATTTTGGTCTCTCCCTCTACTCCTCTTGAGCCCTCTCAGTGATGGAAATCTAGCAGCCTCTATGGAGGAGCCTCTGCAGAAAGGAGTAGGTGGAAGAGACCATTCTGCAAAGACGGGGTCTCCTTTTTCTCACCCTACCAGCTGCTCCCCTCTGCTTGTAGATGAGGAGATGAGGAAGCAGCCTTGTTACTAGACGAGACAGAACCCAAAGAGTGCCTTGGCGCAAGGCCTAATCAACTTAGACAGGGTTAGTAAAGTCATCATGGGGATTTCCATGAAAGAACTGAAACTGCACCAGAATAATCCATAATAAAAGAAATCCTCACAGAACAAAACCCCAAACAGCTGTCTCTTAAGGATTGTAGCCTAGAACCTGGAGATGAATCTTCACTATGAAAATTCTCTTCCAAGGGAAAGTCTTGCTCTGAAGCACTTAGCAGTTCATATATTCTGAGCAATGCATACGGGAATGTGTACCTTGTAAGAAGCCAAAGAAGTTGACTTCCTCTAGCTGATGAAGAATGAAATGTCACCACTCCACATATAGAATAATAGTCATCAGTAAAAAATAAGACAATGTAACTTACAAGGGTGCAACAAAGCCCGGTGGCTAGCATATGAAAGTAGGAATTGGGATTCCTAGGTATCTATTTTGGCTGTGATGGTAACTTACTCTGTGACATGGGGCAAGTCACTTAACCTACCTCATTTTTTTCCCCAACCATAAATGGGGGATAATAACATTTATTATACCTAGTTACTAGCATGTTGTGAGGCATAATAAGTTAGGGCCTAATTTTTCAGAGGTGATAAGTGTCTGTGATTCCCATGTCATACTCCTTTTTCTATTGAGTAGCTTTCTTTGCCCCCTCCTTCTCTGCCTTCCCACTTCAGGAGCATCGAAACTTTCCTTTATCCTTTTCCTGGGCCGTATGCTCCATCTTCAATGAGAATCTATTGGTCAGTCACTTCTTCTGATTTCAATTGGAGTTTTGCATCGAGGATGTGCGAGATCAGTCCCTAACTATGTAGTTTTGCTTTGTTTTGCTATCTGTAAAAGAGCAAACCAGGTGGGTGAAATGACTGAGTTCTTCTATAATGACAATATCCAAAGCTCTAGATCTATGTTCTTCTTAAAGTATTCCAACCCAATGATTGCGGGGCTGCGTCCCGTGACTAGACTACCATTAAAATCCATGGAATAGTGTAATGTTAATAATCACAACTGAATTTTTAAGCTCCCCAAAGCTGACAAGCCTGGGCTATATAGTTGAAATATAGTAACAATGCAATTAAACATAATAAAACTATATAAAAATCCAATAAAGCCGAAACAAAGCATCACCATTAAAATATGTTTTCTGACAAAAATACGATCATCTGAATACAGTTCTGTACCTCAGGAGAGCTTTAAACATCACATGATACAACTTGTAACATGGAGCAGTCCAATAAAAAGTTTAATTCAGGAAAAGCTTATTGTAAAACTAGTTAGTGAGTGAGATGGATGTTTAACTATTATCATGTAGACTGGAAAATGACCCCTGAGCAGAAGGCCTGTCTAGACAGCACTCGAGCCCAGCCAAAACCCTATTTGGGAGGGCTTAAATAGGACATAAGCATCTGTTGGCTCTGCACAGGGGTGAATTTCACTTGCACTGTCTGAAAAGCCAAACACTCTTCTTACAATGAGGTCAGCTGCCAGTTATTTATCCTGTGCACTTGGGGGCAAATTTTGGGCCCTTCTTTAAGGGAGTGGACAGCCCCCTGCCAATTAGGATCTCTTCCAGGGAGAGAGCAGGTTTAAGGGGGCTTGAGTGATGCTAAGTGTGGCCTGGGGGCAGAGGCGCTCTCTGAGTATTGCCAGGTGGGAGAGTCTGCCAATGAGGACTCAGAGTGTGCATGTGGCCAACAATGCCATTGTTATGGGGATCCTGAAGTCCTCCCTTCACCCCCCACTTCTAGGGCTGCAGACGCTGCTCCATTCGTTAGGCCCGTAGAATGGCTGTATGGAATTTCACTTCCAGTCACTTGGTTGGGCACTGGTGAGAGGGTTTTGACAGCCTTTGCTCAGGCTAATTAGCTCAGGACTTAGTCAGAGCTAATCACCCTGACTCAAGGGAGAGCAAAATCAAACTGGCATGTATATTTTACCTTTTATAGTGCAGGGCATTTCTCTTGTTTTGGTGAAGTCTCCACGATGGAGATGACACTGCCTTATCTGCATCACATCTGCTATCTTGGCATAACCCCGTAATGTAGATACAGCCAACACCGACGGAAGGGTTTTTATTTCAGTGTAGGAGTGGCACCTGCCCCAATAATTGTAGCTATGGTCAATGGATGCATGTGTCTATGCTGGGAATTAGGTCGGCATAGCTACATTGGCCAGGAGTGTGGTTTTTTCACACCCTTGACTGACATCGCTTTTAAATATAGACCAACACTTTGATTGAAATGGGCAACTGATCTTGTTATCTATATGGTTGCCACTTGCACATGTTAAGTGTTTGAATAGCACAACTTTGAATGGCAGTAGCTGTACCATGGATCCTCCTTGGGCTCCCTTCAATCTCAATCAGAAATTTGCCCCGCCTTATTAATTAAACGCAACCTTCTTTAGCCAGCAATTGAATTATCCTCCAATCCTTAAAGTGATTCAAATTAACTGTTTTTTTTAAATTGGTTCCTTAGGGATTTAATAATGTAAAATAGAGGATCAGCTTAACCAATGATTTTTATTAAGTGGAAGGAACCTATCTTCAATGAAAACGTAACTTTAATTTTAAAATCGATCAAATGAACATTAAAAGATAAATCATTCGTGTACTGATCAGCATGAAAAATTGAGTGCCGGACACAAGAGCTATAGAAAGTATGACCTTAAGCATGGCTAAGTTGGATTTTGTTTGGCTACAAGATATGAAAAGAAGTGTAACCTGCTTTCAATAACTCAAGCTTTGAAAGCTAAGCATTATAGCTATGTTTGAAAGATGTCTTCATTGTTAACAAGTAATGGCTGACCAAGGCCAAATAAAATAAGGAGTGCGCCATCTCTTCACTCTACGCTTGTGTAGAGAAGAGCTGTGGCCTCCCTTGGAGCCTGGGCCTGAGGAAGGGCCTGGACGCCCCCCCTGGACAAACTTGGGAACTGCAGGGCTCCAGCCCTGGAAGCAGAGGGGCGGAGCCCAGACAGGAAGGGGAACTATAAAGGCCCAGCCAGACAGCTCAGTGAGGGGAGAGCTGCTGAAGGGGAAGGATGTGGCTCCCCGCCGATGGCGAGCTGGAGAAAGCCAGGCCCCTCCTACGAGGCCAACCCTGTCCCCTCCAGCTAGGCAGCCGGAGGGCCTGCCCAGTTTACCTGGGCCCAGTGACTGGGAAGGGATCCCTGAGGCGAGAGACTGGGGGGTTCAACCCCAGGTGCACTGCCCCCCAGATGCCGTGACATGCCCTGCAGAGGACCCCGAGGAGCTGCTGGAGCCCTGCAACCTGGAAGAGCTCCCCTCGGCCGAGGACCTCCATCCACCGGAGGAACAACTGGCGATGCTTGGCCCTTACGACCTCGGGGAACTGCCTTCAGTGGAGGAGACCGAGGAGCTGCCAGACCTGCCTATGGACATAGATGGCCTGGTTGGGATCCCCAGAGCCATCTACCCCGAGGACCTGGAGAACGACTCTGTGGGCCCAGGTACCCCAAACCCAGGGGAGGGAGGAAGTAGCCCAGGGGCGGCTGGCTGCCGCCTTGTGAGTGGTGGAGCCACCCAGGGTCAGCGCGTTTCGGTAGGAGCCCCGCTGACTGCAGTGGCAGATGCCTCTGCCACTGAATAGGGCCCTGGGCTGGGACACAGTGGAGTGGGTGGGCCTGCGTCCCCCTCCCTCACCCCTTTCCCTAACCACCTGGAGCATTCAAACCCCTAGCAACCCTCTACAGAGGTTTGTGTCTCCTGTGCCTGCCCCGCCCCAACCAGGGGCCGGGGGGGGGGGGCAACTGACTCTTGGTGCCTCCCCCCCCCCCCCGGGGGGGGGGGGGGGGCAACTGACTCTCGGTGCCTGCCCCGCCCCGACCGGGAGCCGGGGGGGGCAACTGACTCTCGGTGCCTGCCCCGCCCCGACCGGGGGCCGGGGCGGGCAACTGATGCTGTCGGGAAGGGCGCCCACCACGGCTAATTCCCCTGAGGCACCTGAAGGGGGCGCCCTCCCAGCCCACCGGTGACATGGAAACCTACAGCTTGAATGACACCACTTTTGGGCATCTGAAAAGACAAGATCCACATTTTCCCCTCACTTATTTTCATGAAAGTCCACACTTGCTAGTTTGGGGTTTTGAGCCAGAAGTAAAATAGCCTTTGCAATACCAAAGCATGGGGATGTTTTGGATGGAACATAAGCTTCTCAAAAGTTTGCAGGAAAACTTTTGCTGATGACATTTTCCAACAATTTTTAGTTTAAATAGGTTTGTATATATTTGGACAAGCCTCCGCATGTATCCAAACCCATATGGTTCCATCTGAGAGGGAGGAAAGCCTGTCAGAACCTGGGCAAGTCACTTAATGTCTCTGTAGCTCAGTCCGGGGCTGCTCTACAAGGTTAGGGCAGCATAAGCTGCCTTATGTCAGCCCAGTTGTGTGTGTGTGTCTGCACTGTAATTTGTCTCCCAGTAATGTAAGTGTTACAGTAACACCAGTGGTTAAAGTATAATTTGACGGGCCCCGGAACCCTCCTAATCTCCGGGCCCCCTTCCCGTATTGTCTGGGCCCCCTTCATGCCCCACCCCAGGTAGGCATTTGCAACCACTTCTCAGTACCATATGCATCGGTTATCGCTCCATAAAAATATTTATAATTTTATATGGTGTTTATGTCTCTAGCAATTATTGTCACAAACTAGCAAACACTGCATAACACAATAAATATTGTGATTAACAATGGTGGCGCATAGGACCCGCCAGCAGCCAGGGCAGGGCGGAACATGCCTTCCGGCAGATTTTTCTATTTTTAGGGGCCCTGGAACTCTGGCCGCTCAAATTTGTGGGCCCCAGAACTGTGTTCCGGTGCGTTCCCCCTTACTTAAACCACTGAGTAACACCATGTTCCAAAGTGGCATTGAGCCCTGTTGGTTGATGTACTGAGGTCAATGAAGCATGAGTGTAGACACTACACTGCTCATATCAACCCTGACAGTCTCTCAGCAGCTGTCTATCAATGCCCAACACTTACTGCTCTGGTCACAGTTATGAACCCTACTACCCAGGGGTCACGGAGGCTATGTCTACACTTGGAAATTTAAGTTGACTTTAGCTAAGTCGACGGAACTAAGTCGACTTTAAGTCGACTTAGTTAAGTCGATTTAGTGAGTCTACACTTAAATTTTAAGTCGACTTTGGGGGGAACTTACATAGTCAACCTAGAGCGTCCACACTGGATGCCTAGGTCAACTTCTAGGGGCTAGGGGGACTTAGGGTAGGTCCATGGGGGCAGGGAGGCACCCCTTGCCCAGTGCCAGGGGGCTCAGCCTTTGCCCCATTGTATATAGGTACAATGGGGCAAAGGAGGACAGGGACCCTGGCAGGGCGTAGGGGCAGGATGGGTAGGGCTCTGCCCTGCCCTGTGGCGGGCATCCCAGGCTCCCCCTGTGTCCCCCCCCAGCAGGGAGGGCATTGGTGCAGTCCTGGGGTAGCCCCAAGTTGACTTAGGGCTACCCCACATCTACACTGGCTTAAGTCAACTCTAGGGAGTTGACTTAAGCCTTAAATCAAACTAAATCTAGGTTTAATAAAGTCGACTTAATTTTCATTAAGTCGACTTTATTTTCCTTAAGTTGAACTAAGCAAGTTGCTTAAGTCGACTTAAGGAAACTGTAGTGTAGACGCAGGGTAAATTAAGTCGACTTAAGCAAGCTTAAGTCGACTTAATTTACAAGTGTAGAAGCAGCCGGAAACAGGAAGGACCCCTCCCTTTTGAAGCCCCACAAATTTTTTTAAATATCTTTCTTGGGTGAGTCCACTTGTCATCTCTCCATGTTGTGCGCAGCTGCCCAGCTGACCTTGTGGTCTACATGCTCCAGATGTGCTCTGGCTTGGAGTAGACAGGAGCTATTGGATCTCGCGGGCCTGTGGAGAGAAGACATTGTGCAAGCACAGCTACAGACCAGCCGTAGAAACGTGGATGTCTCGGAGCAGACTGCATGAGGGATTCAGGAGAAAAGGTACAACCGGGACTCGTGGAAGTTCTGCACAAAAGCAAAGGAACTTTCTCGGGCATATCATGGCCAGGGGAGCCAACAGTCAATCCAGTAACAACCGGTATGCCAGACTTGACGGCGATACCACCTCCCTCATCCCCACCTCACACTGCCATCAATACCTCTGAGAAGCCCAAGTCACTGACCCCTGGCCTGAGCCATGAGGAGAAGGATGGGGAACATATGACCAGGAGGTTCAGCTATGCTGTGCACCAGGACCCGTTTGAGACTCCACAGCGGATGAGTCAGTCTCAGCAGGTAAGCACAGACAAGCTCAATTTAGGGAAAGGAATCTCATGTAAATGAGTCAATGAGTCATTACAGCGATGCATTGAGGGCAACCCCAATGTTACAGAACACAGGTGTTGACTTTTCAAGTGGTACAACAAAGGGGGAGGATGTGTTATCTCCTTTTCTGTAGAATTAGGCAGGGGGGCACGTGGACCAAGTTGTCTGAGTACTGCGATGTCCCTGGCATTCTCCTGAGAGATGTTGATGACACTGACTTGGAAATACTCTGCAATCCTCTTCTGAAGATTTCTAGGGTAGCAGTCTCCAGAGGGGTAGCCGTGTTAGTCTGTTGTACAGCAAAAAACAACGAGAGTCCTGTGGCACCTTATAGACTAACAGGTTTTCTTCGGCATAAGCTTTCGTGGGCTATAACGAAGTGGGTTATAGTCCACAAAAGCTTATGCCGAAGAAAACCTGTTAGTCTATAAGGTGCTACAGGACTCTCGTTGTTTTTTAGGGTAGCAGTCTTATTTCTTCCTGAGCAGTAGAACATCGGGCATGCCATTGCACGCATTGTGTGCATTTCTGTGGCTTACCGTTAAAGTGCTCTTGCAAAGGTTTCCTGAGCTGCATAGCAGTGTTGAGCTATTCTAATAGTCCATGGACCTGGCTGTTCAAACTCAGCAGACAACCTCTCCAGCCTGCTGGCAACTTTTCACCATTTATTTCACTGATATTATTCTGGACACAGAAAGCAGCTGTAACAATTGGGATATTTTTTTCACTGTGTTCCAATCTTGTGAGTAAACAACATCAGCATCCCTTCACTCTACCAAGAGTGCATTTAATTTTCGTTGTGCACCAGCTGAGCTGGTAGTTGAATCTTTCCTTGCTGCTATTGAGATGGCTACTGTATGGCTTCATGAGCCGGGGAATAAGGAGTAGGCTGGATATCCCAGGATCACTATTGGCATTTCAACACCAGTAATGATAATCTACCAGTTAGGGGAAAAAATGTCCTTCCTTGTAGTTTTCTCAACAGTACAGCATTCTTAAAGATGGGATCATCATGTGCCTTCCCTGACCAGCACACAATGATATTGGACAAGCATCCAGATGATCTCCTTATTCTTTATAACTGTAGAGAAGTAGCCCTGTTTGGTGCCAGAATAGGGATATGAATTCTATTACTCCAGTGTGGTTTGAAAACCCAATGCTGCAGATCCACTCATTATGAGCTATGTGTCGCTGAGAGTTGCAATCCTGAATAACAAGAGAAAATTAATGGACCTAAACACTTGCATGACAAGTATCCCCTACAGTGGAGTTTCCAGGTCTAAAATGGTTTCCCACAGACTGGTAGCAATCCAGTGTCAAACATTTCCATAGTTCAATCGCCACTTGCTTCTCCACAGACAGTACAACTCTGTTTGCTGTCCGTGCCTCAATGGGTTAGAGTGAGTTTAGCATAGAGAGCCACACACATCTGAAAATTCTGCATCCACCACTCATCCTGCATTCTGATGTAATCTCACCGGTCAGTGCTCATTTCTCAGGGTCAGAAGCAGTTCTCCACCAACTGCTCCAAGAACACCACCAGCAACCTTGAATTGGTTCTCACTATGTCCAGCATCATGTCCCCCATTGTTTGGGTTCTTCTTGCTATTTTGCAAATACCAGAGGACCATATGTCCTGTCTTTGCAGTGCTTATAACAAAAGTGGCAGACAGAGAGGAGGGCTGTGCAGGTTTCAGGTTATGGAATCTCTGTTATTGAAGGTTTGAAGAACAAATTGGACAAACACCTGTTAGAGATGGTCTAGGTTTACTTGGTCCTGCCTCAGCTCTGAAGATTGGACTTGATGATTTCTCGAGGTCCCTTCTAGCCCCTACATTTCTAGGATTCTATGTGCCACCAATGTATTTTTACTAAAGAAAATCAGAACAAATCCCCACCACCAGACAGTGATAAACTGTAAACACCAGAATTTCATGTACTCAGAAAGGACAGTGAAAGATTAAATGAAGCTTTTTTGGAACACTTTTGTTTAAGGAAAATACTTCTTATCCCAGTGACCAAGTTGGGTGCACCATCTAACACACCATCTTTAATTTACATTGAGTTTATTTGCTGGGAAAGTTTACAGTTTGTTCCCGAAAGCTATAGAGTGTAGTGCAGCATTCAATTTGAGTGATTCTACCCAGAGGTAGAAGGGATGAAGAACTGCCAGGGAGCCACAGGGGTCCTGGAGAGAAAAAATCCTGAGAAATCTCGTTTCCTTATGCAATCTGCTTCTCTCCAAAAAACTAAAATAAAATTGCCCTTCAGAAATGTTTTTTTAAGCCCCAAGGATAAGAAATGGTTTAGAGGATCCAGAGAAAGTTTGAGCTCTATCTACGAGAAAGAAGTCACCCCAGCTCTTCTTTCAGTTTGTTACAAGGGGCTCCCATGAGCCCACTCCATCCCATAACCATAAATAGGCTGGAAGGCTATGTCTACACTTACCAAAGTTAATTTGAATTAGTTATTTCTAACTAACTAATTCAAACTAATTTTAGTTAGTTCAAATTAACTTAATTCGAACTAGCAAATTTTAGTTCGAACTAAGCAAGTGCCATGCATGGCACTTGCTTAGTTCGAATTAGCCAATTGCATTGAGCTCAATGCACCGGTTAGTTCAAGCTAAGCACTTAGTTCGAACTAACATGGCCACATTGGGTTAATTCGAACTAACTAGTTTGAATTAACTCTTACTTCGAAAAGTATAAACGAATGTATTAGTTCGAATTAAGGAAGCCCTTAATTCGAACTAATGAAAGCCTAGTGTAGCCAAGGCTTAAATTAGTTCGAATTAAGCTTCCTTAATTCAAACTAACTTGCCAGTGTAGACTTAGCCGAAGAGATTTAGCAGCCGTCCTTTTAAAACAGCACAGATCCTCCCTGTATGTCTTTTAAATTCACACTGATGCCATGCAGGAAATGATTTACCATGTGTTGCAGGGAGGCCTGAAGACAGGCTGGGGCTAGCAACAGTTTGGGTTCATTGCCCGGAGTGCGCAGCACCAATAAACACACCAAGGCGGAGAAGCACCCTAAGATTTATTTGAGATCTCAAGCAGGCACACGGAGACAGGCACGTATCAAATCATACGCAAATCTCTTTTGGTTACAATTGCTTTTATATAGTTGAATACTAGCTGGACCTGGGCTGTCAGCATTTCCCAGTCTGTGTGTGTAAAAGGATTCTACCCCCCTTCTCTTCTCCTTGGGCGAAAACCAAACTTTCAAGGCTGTGTTATAATTGCAAGCAGAAACTGGCTGAGACTGGTACTGTTATTTCGTTATGGGGAACAGGTTATCAGTTTCTGCAACCGGAAAACTTCCTTATATGGGGCTGTTGTTGGGATTGTTGGGCGCCAGTTATGTCCCAGCTGTGTCTGAGTCTGGAGCGAAGGGGCTTCATCGACACTGTGGCCTTCCATCCCCTCGAGTTACCCAGTGCGCAACCCCAAACACAGCCAGGGGCATCAACACATGCACTTCTTAATCCAGAACTGATATGTTCGTATTTCATTGTTTGCAATAAAATAGCAGCTCTGACATAGCTGGACAATTTCTTAATGGTGGAAAGCTGTGTCTACATGGTATTATAATAATGCAGATATTTATTTAACAAAAAATACCATTTCACTTGGAACGAGTAGATACTGCATGTGTTGACCTGTAACTGAAAGTTACCTTGGGAAACATATCTTCCTGAACAGTACCATATGTATGGTTAAATAAACTTCCTGTCTTCAAATGATAATATTTTGGATAATTTGCACAAAAAAGTAAACAAATAAAACTTCTTAGAAGGAACAATTTTATGTGCACACAACTAGAGAAAGCCTGGCCCCCCTATAACAGGGTTGTAACATTATTAGTTGAGAAAGTTGGATAAGACTGCAGGCAAGAGATGGTAAAGAAATAATCTGCGAGCCTAACACCTTCGGAAGAATTGCTCAAGAACATTTTGTCCTAGTGTGCAGATTGCTCCTGTAATGCTGCCAGTGTCAACAAGATCTTGGGTGCGACTGTCATGCAAGTAACTGTCGCTGAGTTAAGCTTTGTCGGAAATTCTTAAAACTTTTTCTCTTGGGAATTTATTTCTTTTACTTAATATAACACATTGTATGAATGACAATGAGTATTCCAATTGAGGGCCAAAAATGAGTGTGGCAGAAAATTAGTTTCTGCTTCTGGTCAGAAGAGCCACACCTTATTATTTTCATATCTGCTATTATCTTACTGGAAAATAGGGTTTATATGCAAAGTCAGTCTTGTCTAAGATCAATATAATTTTTAAAGTAGCCTGGAAGGGACAGAAGAAATTAAATGAAGGGGAACATGAAGGTCCAGAAAAAGTAAAGTCTTTATTTTAAGATGAATTAGAATCGAGAATATAATTATGACTTGTGTTTAGACTGTTCATTCTGTTATGAAGATAACAGGCAAAGAAATAGTTAAAGTATCACAATTGTATAGGGAGGGTCATTGTCCAAAAGTGAGTATTAGAGAAAAAGACAGTACTTGGGGGAATGAGTTGCTACACTGTTCTGCTCATAGATGAATAGCTGGAAAGTGAAATTCCATTATTTGATAACTGTTTCTGAATTATTTTGTGGTTACTGTGGTAGGGTTTATAATGCTGGACAAGGTGTTGCAACCTTTTGTGCTTGATTCTCATGCACTCCCTCTAGAGTGATGAGACAAGTGAGAAAAATCGGGGGAGGGGGGCATTATGGTCCCCTAAATGAGAAAAGGCCCCAAATATCAGGACTGTCCTTATAAAATAGGGACATCTGGTCACCCTAAATCCCACAAATGGGCTAGTTATAATATTTCTTCTTTTTTACTCTTGCTGTCGCTTGCTAGCTTCCTATTGTTTCCTACACCCAGGGCTCCTTGTGAAACGCTTGAATGCATATTTCCAGATGAAAGATTTTAATCTCAGCCACATTTCCCACAGAAATCCTTAAAAAAATAATAATTGATAATGCACATTGCCCTTTGTCTTCTTATGAAAGTGTCCCTAACACAAATGAAGACTATAGATGGCATTATGTGTAAATTGCAAATACCAAGGAGGACAGAAATTTACTGCAAAGAGAATTTGTATTAAAAGATCAGAAAGCTGGACAGAAAATAAACGTGATTCATCTTGGAAAAAACATGATCTAATGTATCTATAGGGAGGAGACTAATCCAAATCACAAAATTAATGAGAGAGGGAACTCTTGGAAAGTAGTAATTCTGAATAAGACTTAGAAGTGGCATTAGATGCCAAATCAGACATATTTAAAATATGATGTAACAGCAAAAAAATCAAACACAGCTACAGCTGAATACACAGAGGTATTGCATCACCAAGCAAGAAGTTATAACCCTTTCTCTATGTGGCTTTTGGTGCAGTTGCACCTGAAATAGCACATTTAGTTCTTGGTCCCTCATCACCAGAAAGACAGACAAACTGGACGGAATTCAGAACAGCCACAAAATTAATGGGGGACTACAGGAAAAGTTGCTTTATACTTGTATAGAGCTTATCTAAGCCAACTACAGGGGAATGTAGTAAGTCTGCAAATACTTGAAAAGTGTGAGCGTCAAGGGTGCGCCTACACTTACACATTAAGTTGACTTAATTTAATCTGCATCTACACTACATTTTCCTTAAGTCGACTTAAGCAGCAGCTTAAGTCGACTTAAGGAAAATTAAAATCGACTTCATAAAACCTAGTATAAAGTCGACTTTACTGGCTAAGTCGACTTTATTATGTCGATTTAGCCAGTGTAGACACAGATTAGCCCTAAATTGACTTTAAGTCAACTTAAAGGGCTCCAGGGCTCCCCCACTCCCTTCCCTGCCAGGATGGCTGGCATAGGCAGAGCTTGCCCCCCACAGGGCAGGACAGAGTCCTGCCCACCCTGCTCCTATGCCCTGCCCCTGCCAGTGTCCCAGTCCTGCTCAGCCCCCATTGTACCCAGGTACAATGGGGCAAATGCTGAGCCCCCGGTACTTGGCAAGGGGTGCTCCCCCTGCCACCGTGGACCAATCCCAGGTCCACCTAGCTCCTAGAAGTCGATTTAAGAGTACAGTGTGGATGCTCTAAGTCAATTTGGCAGGGTCCTCTTTAAGTTGACTTAATTTTTGAGTGTAGACATGTTAAGTCAACTTAGCAAAGTTGACTTATTTGGCCAAGTGTAGACATAGCCCAAGGGAGAGAGAGATATAAAGGTTAATACATAGGAATATAGCTAGGAGTAATATGAAGAATTAAGGGCCTGATTCAAAGCACACTGAAGTCAATGAGAGTCTTTCCTTTGATTGTAATGGGCTTTGGATTGGGTCAAGTGAGAGGAAAATTTTAAGATTAATATCAGGAAAATCTTGCTGGTTATCATGTCTTTTGGACTGGGACAGTCTGTCAAAGGAAGACAGGGAAGCCTATCAGTTGGGATATTTATAGCCATTGTTGACATAATATTATAAAATGTACAGCAGGGATCAGTGATTCTACACTGCTGGCAGATGAACAAGGTGACCTAACGGGTTTTTCCATATCCAACCTTTACAATTTAATTAAAAGACGATAAATAATCATTCCATCCAAACCTATTTTTCAAACAGACATGCAGCTATGAAGTAGCACCTGGCCTCTTTTAAAGAAAAGCTTAGAGCTGGGAAGACCTATGTGTAAAGTTTTTTGTGATCAATGCTGTGCAGTGACTGGTGTGTCTTGAATACTAAGTGTTCGTATTCCAGAAGGGGATGAAAGAAAACCGAATGGTAAATGGAAAGAAAAATTCAATCCCACCTTCAAATGTAAACCTTTCCAAAAAGGAAATTGTGAAACATGTTCCTTTAGAAAGAGGGGGCTGTGCTGTTCCAATCAGAAGCAAGTGTTGGGTGTTGTCATCCACAGACTTGGCTTCACATGTAACCGTTTCTAGTTCAGAAGGTCTGGAATATGAAAGTAACTGCCTCTGACCGTCAGACTCCATAGCTTTGGAATGGTGCAGAATCATAAATTACATGAACCACACAACCTCCAAGCCAAGCGGGTTCACTTCCAACTCCTGTAAATCTATTGCCCAATTGCAGGTGGAAGAGAGGGATCCCTTTAATGAAGTAAACCCTGAAAGTTTTACATTGCCCCAGATTTTGTCATTCAGTAAATCTATGCTTTGCTGAATCACTAAAGGTGGAGAGGAAGCAGAATCTAAACATGGAACTAGGAAACTTATGGGATGAGGAAGCATGTAGTAAATCTTCAGGTCCCCTTGGGTGGGAGTCAGAGTCACCATCTCAGAAAGATATGTTCTTGGTTAGCCCATTCAGTGACAAGAAACCATTGTGGCTGGGGCTTTCACCAAAAAAAGGCAGGGGTGGGGGACTTATTCAACTAGCTGTCGGATAGTGAGACTATTCAGAGCTGTATCATCCCAGGGTGGAATATTAGGTCTGTCATTTGGTGAATACAGTTGGAGTTTATCAGACAATTTACTATCCAAAACAGTCAAACTGGCTCTGACTTGGCATTGTTTAAGACAGAGGAGAAAATGGCTCTCATTTTCACAACAGTGGCAATCCCAGTATTCTGTGGGAAGTCCTGTGGGCTTCTCCTAGATGAATTGGAGGAGTACATGTGGCAGCCCAGTTTTGATGCTGTTCATATGTGACTCAAGGTGGGCTGTGTGGGGAGCATTGGGGAGAAGGTCGTATGAGTTAATGATTCTGTGTCTGTTGTCTGAGAAACATTTTGCCATGTCATTTTATGAAACACACAAGACCAGATCAAATTGATATGTATTTTATTTTAAAAAGAGTAAATTTAAGACCCAAGTTTTCCTCTTTCATCTGTTGCATTTTCTCTACTGGGTTCCATACACAGAACGGCCATTACGCTCAGTGGGAATTCCACATACTGAACAAGGCTGGGACATGGCAATAAAACCAGTTTTATAGATAAGAAACTCATTACAAAGTTTGGAGTGTGCTTTAAGATTCTTTTTTCTCCATCAAACTCAGTAGTGAAACCTTATCATGATGGACTTCCTATGCATGAAGGTTTGTATATAATGCTTTAGGCTATTTTAAAAATATTGTGTGTCTATTCAGTGAATAGCCAATAAAGGTTAATCATGCTATTCATCATTTCTGAAGGATTCACCCACTTTTTCTATAAGACTGCCATTTGGTACAACATATTTGTTCTTTGCTGGTGGTCTGCAACAGCAATTTTAATTAGCTTTTATCTTCTTGGTACACATTAAACAGAATGCTAGATTTATCTACATTGTGTATATTGACTTATTATAACCTAGCAGGCTCTACCTGTGTCCAGAAAAAATTAAGATTTAGAATATATCTGTCATTCAAATACCTATATATTCAGAGCCAAATTGGGATGTTTTCCCAGGACGCAATTCCACTGACTTAATGTTGCTGTCTAGCTCTTCAGTTAGAAATTCTATATGCTACAAAACATTTATATTATCAGCAAAGTTGTAGGTGTCTAAACTTGACTGTGAAAACCATTTGGATCACTTCCTTTGTAAAGCTGTTTTCAAGTGAAACTCCCCCCTCCCCCACCCCAAAAGGCAGCAAGGTAACTGTCCTTCTTCCAAGTAGCTTTTCTCTAAAATTCAATTTAACTCTTTTTCTCCAGGCTCTCCTTCTTTGGAGTGTACCCTTTAATGTTTGCAACCCAATTAGTATTCCTATACAATCTGACAGCAAAAACTGTATCTTCTCCTGGGAATTTTCTCTCCTTCTATTTATTCCACTTGTTCTGATCCAGCACTGAAAGTTCTCAGTCTTTGAAGCTCATTAAAGTCACTCCCTTACCCCAGTTCTGAATCTATGCTTTATGATCCTTCAGGATGAAAGACACATCGTGTAAGCATAAGGTATTAAAGTCTCAAACCTCAGCAATGTTTGGCTATGTCTACACTTGTAAATTTAGGTCGACTTTAGCTAAGTCGACTTAGCATGTCTACACCTAAATTTAAAGTCGACTTGGGGGGAACTTACAAAGTCGACCTAGAGCGTCCACACTGGATGCCTACGTCGACTTCTAGGGGCTTAGGGGGACCTAGGGCAGGTCCACGGTGGCAGGGGGGCACCCCTTGCCCAGTGCTAGGGGGCTCAGCCTTTGCCCCATTGTACCAGGCTACAATGGGGCAAAGAGGGACAAGGACCCTGACAGGGCATAGGGGCAGGATGGGCAGGGCTCTGCCCTGCCCTGTGGGGGGGGCATGCCAGGCTCCCCCTGTGCCGCCCCCAGCAGGGAGGGCAGTGAGGGAGTCCTGGAGTAGCCCTAAGTCGACTTAGGGCTACTCCAGGCCTACACTGGCTTAAGTCGACTTGAAAAAGTCTACTTAAGCCTTAAGTCAAACTAAAAGGAGGTTTAATAAAGTCGACTTAATTTTCATTAAGTCGACTTTATTTTCTTAAGTCGACTTAAGGAACTTGCTTAAGTCGACTTAAGGAAACTGTAGTGTAGACGCAGGGTAAATTAAGTCGATTTAAGTCGACTTAATTTACAAGTGTAGACGCACCCTTCCATGAGTTCCCAACTACATTTTAATACACAGACTCTTAAATCATGTCCATGTCACTTCAGCAGATATCCCTAGGGTAGTATTTATAACAGACCCAGCCAAATCTTGTGCTCCAACAACATGTATGGTACTGTATGCAATTTAGGCTGACACTACTGCATCTCTGGAAAAGTCAAGGATTTGCTAATCTTTCCTACAGTGAATTGGATTTCAGAGAGAGAACACTCCAATTGCAAGGGGCAACTTCCCTTCTCTAATATGTAGCAAAGTTATATCACAAGTTAGTGACTTCTACATAAAAAGTCATGCAGTTATTCCCTTATTGTAACTCTCTGCCAGTCAGCTACATTTTATCATCAAAATGAAAATCTTCCTGAGTTATTTTTTTCCAAGTTTTGAGTTTCTTTGCTCTTTGCAGCTCATTATGATGCAATTTGTTCTCTCACTGAATGCCACTTTGCTCATAGCTCCAGTGTAACAGAATATAGTGGCTCCCACTGTTTCTTAGTCTCGTGTTGGTTTTCCGGTCATTCTAAGAAGGTGACCTAGTATCATTCTTCCAGGCATTCCAACACTGTAGTAGCAAAGGAACTTTAAAGAGTAGCTGATTTAGGCTGTTTGATGGGAGAAGAATTTCAGCTTTGTAGAAATAGGCTTCCAGGGATTTGTATCAGGGGCTCAAACTGGAAAAATATGCATATCATAATATATACGTTGAGCCTCTATAGTGCCTTTCAAATGAGGCTCTAGAAGTGCTTTAGAACATTAACACCCTTTAAGGATAATGAAACAAGAAGCACATGGAGGTCACGTGATTTGCCTAAGGTCACACAACCTAGTTCATGGCAGATTCCTGGCCGTAGGGCCCTGCTCTAGTCAATAGACCACAGTTCCAAGCACTCAACAAAGGAAAAAATGTTCTCGGTCATTGGTTATGAGATGGACTGAAAACGAGGCACTAGTTAAGAAGAAATTACTAGCTGGATGAGGTAGCTGTGATTTCAAATGTGTAAATTTGAAACTGACTAATTTTCTATGGTACTGTAACAAGTTTAAAAGAGATTGAACTCAAATGAATAACAAGCTATAAACTGAGAAATGGTGTGATAATGTTTTCCAGAGTTCAATTAGCCAGCCATCTCTATTACTTTTTTGATAGTTACATTGCCTTACTTAGAAGTAATTGAAGTTAGTAATAAACCACTGTCTAATTTTAAAAGATTCATACACATTGTACAAAAGACAGTAGGCAACTTGGGGATAATTATATATTAGGAATTGTGTATGCTAGGGCATCGGTACATCTGAGTTTAGAATAAAGCAAGATTCTGTATTCAAACCAGAAGAGCTGGAATAAATCATCTGCCTAAAATTTAACCTGCTACTACACTGTTCTTCTCTCTTATAACTTACTTTTGGTGTTGAGTATCCACGAATATTTCAAACGCATTTATATGGAGAAATTAATTTCTCACTGAACCTGTTATCTTGTTAAGCATCTGTTTCCTGTTACATTTTGGCTTGATAAGGTAAAAGCTTCTTTATAATTGCCTTCTATCCTTTTTAGAAGCACTCCAATGCAATGGCTCCTAATGAACAGTTTTACGGAGGGATTTGCTTGTTGTATAACTTCAGATGAACTTTATATTCTACAGCTTAAGTCAATGAGTGGCACTGCTATAGAGAAGAAGGCTAAATGATTACAAGACTGAATGATTTAACTTGCTGAGAGATCGGGAACCCTTCATTTTGCCTAAAGTGGGATGATAAAGAAAAGACTTTTCTGTGTTGCTGAAGGTAGGTCTGTGCTTGGGATCAAAGAACTTGGAAATGATCGAGAAGTTGGAGTAAGCCCTGCAGGGCAGTGCTGATGACTATTTAAGTAAGAATTTTCTCCATCTGTCCTTCAAATTTATTTCCTTGCTAACTTTATCTGAAACTTTGATTTCATTTCAGAAGAAATTCTGGGATTGGACTTTCTCATCTAAGCTTCTTGGAGCAATGAGCAAATAATAATGTCTCAAGACTGCAAATGGCAACTTTGCCAGGTTTCGGCAAGGTGGAAGAATGTTATTCTAAATTATGTTAGAAGAAAGGAGGAGGAAACTTTAGAAGAGGGTTCAGTGTTATTTTTAAGCTAGCCAAAGAACTCAGGAGAATGCTAAAGGAACAAACCCAACCTAAATCAGTAGTGTTCAAAAGGCCCAATAACTTACATTTGACACTTGCCATTACAGAACATCCCAAAGTATTATATAGGGCACCTGTTGTGGCGCTGAAATACTACTCTACCTGGATAGGAAGCTTGCAACCAAATGGGTGAAGGGGAAATATTGACCAAGAACATCCTAGCTAACCACTACTCTTCTGAAAAGTTCAATGGAATTTTTCATGTCAATGGAAAGCACAAACCCTCCCAGTAAATGGCATGGATACCATTTTTTCTGCTTCAGAAGGAGCTGAGTAAACCCTGTGTTTCCAGGGGGGAAAGGGGCCTAATTCTCATCACTCTCCTACAGACATCTTACACCAGGCTAACTTATTGTTTGAGCATTGATTGTTTTATGTTTGGATGTTTGAAAGCAACTTGCCCTCAGAAAGAAACCAGCAGATAGGAACACAGAGAGATGTAAACGCACATAAAGGATTTTAATCAGCTACTACTAAGACCAGCCAGAACTGTCTAAGCTATCCCATAATAGTCTAACTCAGTGGTTTTCAAATTTAGGGTCAGGATCCTGTACTGGGTCACAGACCCTCAGCTTCTGGGGTGTGGCGCCCCCAGCTGCCACCACCAACAGAGTGGAATGCATTGCTCAAAGATGTAATAGTTGGATTGTGGGCATAAATGATTTTTTTCAACTGGGTCCTGAGAAAAACCATTTGAAAACCACTGGTTCAAGATTGTTTTAAACATGGATTTATAAACCTTTCCCACAATTCTGCATTTCACTTGTTTGCACAGTCATGGACACACAGAGATACTTGTAGATTTTTCTGCTGTGAAGAGAACGTAGAGATTTCAGCTATATTTCTGGTTTAAACACTTTTTACTACCAAAAGGTAAGCGTTCTGACTTGCTGCATATATGAAAACTGGAGGGGAAGAAATCTCATGATGAAAAGCTCAGAGAGAACCCATAACAATAAAACAGCAGAGATATAACTTATTCATGTTCATGCACTGTAAAATGTAAATGAATTATGCAACAATTAAAATATTGTAATACCAAATTTGCTCACCTACTGTGTGTGTTTAGAGTTTCTGTACACTGAAGGAAGATAAACAGTAGTTAATGCCATCTGTATAACAGCACAGCTTCCTGCTAAACAAGGAAGCACTGGAACAATCTGGCAAGTGAGATAAGGTAACGAAAATATCAGAAATCGTTGACAGAGACTTTGAGTGAGACTTGAATGAGTTGATGAGAAGGTGGTAGGTTTGAGACGAGTCTTTCCTGATTTTAATGAAATGTAATAATATTTCCTGACCCCAAAACCAGAATAGAATAATATTTTTGGAGTAAGTGTTGCCACTCAAGACTTTTGTTCTCTTCTGGATTCTGCCACTGGAGTTCTGAGTCACCTTGGGGAAGTCCCAGCCTCTCTCTGTGACTCGTTTCCCCTTTGAGATTGACTGATGAAAAGCTCTATATAAGAACCATGACTTTTGTTTGTTTATTATCTACAGGATGTCTGTATTCTCTGCATTTCACCCAAACATGCGGGAATGATGTTATGCAACAATTACTCCCATCATTCTTCCAAAAATTTCCGTATTACATCATGTAACCAATATGCCACTGACTATCAAACGCAGATAATGATATCAATGAAAAATATGTTTGCAATCTTTTAATTCTTTTCTTGAATAAAAATCGTATAGTTCTAAATAGTAAAGGCTGTCCTAAATTATAGCCATTGTAAAATTAAATGTTGCCTCTCAGGACCTGCTGATACATACAGCATGACTAAAATAAAAAAGTAGTTTGAGTTTTTGCCAGTCCCCAGCTAGGTATAAATACAAGGAAAGTAAGCACCCAGTGCAAGCTGCAAATCCTGTGCCAGCTCTTCATGAAGAGCTCAGCTGCGGATGTTCCTAAGCACTCGTGCCCATCCAGCAAACCACTTAAGCGTGCACTTACCTTTAAACATATTAGTGCCATTGAAGTCAATGGGTTTACTCACATCCTTAAAGTTAAGTACCTGTTTACTGTTTTGCTGGATCAGAGCGTGAATGCACAGCACCTTGCAGGATTAAGCCCTAACTGGGCCTGAGTCCTTTTTTTTCAGAGCACAGCTAAATTCATGTTCAATCAGCAAGACAAAGGGGAACAACTAGTTCCTTCCAAAGAGGAGGGAGCTAGGCTGTTCTCGAGGGTAACAGAGGACAGAACAAGGAGCAATGGTTTCAAATTACAGCTGGGGAGGTCAAGGTTGGATATTAGGAAAAACTTTCTCACTAGGAGGGTGGTGAAGCATTGGAATGGGTTACCTAGGGAGGTGGTAGAATCTTCATCTTTGGAGATTTTTAAGGCTCGGTTAGACAAAACTCTGGCTGGGATAATTTAGGGGGAGTGGTCCTGCTTTTTAGCAGGGGGTTGGACTAGATGACCTCGTGAGGTCCCTTCCAACCCTATTATTCTATGATTCTATGATTCTATGATAGCTTGGAGTCCAAATGCATTTTTAAACATGTAACTGGATGCAGAAGTTAAAATAGTCCTTCCCTTTATCTAAAAAATAAACAAGTGTGCTATATCTCTTGTTCCCAGGCTTTCCAACTGGTCTTGGTCTGCTCACGTGGTCCACAGAAGTAATCGCAAATATTGCCTTTTCTAAAGATATGTTGAGACTAGTTTTCAATATGAGCTCCAAGATATCTAGGTACGAATGTATCCTGGGAAGAAAAAAAAATATAGGCATCATAATAAATTGCAAAAAATGGACTGGTTTTTTGAAGACAGATGGTCTCCCCTTTATCCTCCGAGTATGTCTGATATCTGATTTTTAAAAGCTAAGCAGATTTACAGCCGCTGGCTGGGACAATAGCTGGTGTTTCAGGTTTGTTACCATGGATGTTTTTAGTGCATATATATTTTTCACAAGTCTTCTTAAAGGAAAAAAGTAGATGTTTTATAAAAAGCATAAATGTAATGGAAGCATTCATGTGGGAGACTGAGCTTTGATTGCTTGTTTCTGTTACTGGGCCTCTCAAGATAATCAATTAAATCATAAATATTCAATATACACAGCTGACTTTAGGACCCTAGAGAGTCCTAAACCAGTTCACTTCAGGAATGACTGGCCATGTCCACTGGCTCTGATCCTGACAGCAGAGTCTCAGCGTAATCAACATGCAGCACAGTTGGCTGCTGGGTTTGAAATGGGATTGACTAATGAGTTTCTAAACCCATTATTATTTTTGATGAAACTGCTTTTTCCTCCTACAGTGTCACGTTTTAGAAGAATTTAGAACCAAAGAAGGGTGTTCTGAACTGATGGGGTTTCCTAAAAGGAGTTAGAAGTTATGACTCTACATGGCCTTAGAGTTTCTAATGTATCAGGTTTGTTTCTTTGTTTTTAAATTCCTGCAACATTTTATCAAACAGGACAATATAACAAAATTCTACTCAGCTATTCATGAACTTGGAACAAGTGATTTATCCATGGGTTAAAAAAACATAAATCTTTTTCTTTGTCATCCTCACTGTAGCCATCATTAATAGCGTCCAGATGCCTTCGTCAGGATGGGGGCCCAATGCTCTAGGTGCTGTACAAAGAGATGTGAAGACAGTTCCCTATGTTTTCAAGATGGTTGCAACCAGCTGTCTCAGAAATGTTTTGTTTTTTTACCCTATGTTCTTTCATGGGCATGTCCAATCAGATACTTAAAGCCATGGTCCGTGCCCTTGAAGAGCTGGGGAGTTGCTTCCACAGAGTAGAGTTACAAAGAATACAGGCTGAAGTCCTGACAGTGTTGTGTGCAGGGTGATGCTGTCATCCCATATGGGTTCAACAGCACAGTAAAATCACCACAGAGCAGTGTTAGAACATCATGCTCCAATGGATGGCTCTTCATAAATGGTATGACATGCTTCTTTCTCTCTCTTTCACATCTGGGAAGGATGGTCTGTTTCTCTTCCCTTCCCAGCAGTTGGGTGGGAAGATGTATCTGTTCTAAGTGCAGAATTTCAAACATACTTAAGTGTCTATACATGAAGACAAGCATGCAAGATATTCTTGACTATCCCAAAATACCTTTGAAAATATGACCCTCAGGGCCTGGTTCAAACCCGATGGAGTTAGTAAAAAGACTCCCACTGACACCGCTGGGCTTTGACTTAGGTGTCTATATTGTCCTCATCACTGTATTTCCATATTTCTCACTCTCTATCTCTTCCTGGCTGCAGCTAGGAATATTAGCAGTTCCACTCTCCATGCCTCTGAAGACCTGCATGTGATTAGAAGAGCAAGAGACAAAACGGATCAATGGTGAGCTGCATCAAGGGTTTTGCTGAGCTTCGTGCAGCTTTGAAGCCATAGATTAAGCTGCCTGAAGGAATTTCTTTCTTTCTTTATTTGTACTTCAGTAGCACCCAGAGACCATGTATTGTACGAGCATAACAAAGAGATGGTCCCTGCTGCAAAGGACTTACAATCCAAGTCAAAGACTACAGAAAGCAAACAGACTGTCATGGATAAAACAGTGCTGGTCACCATGATGAGCAGTGGTCAGGCATGCCAGTTGCCTAATTTACTGTTGAGTTTGAAGGTTTTACTTTGTTTTGTTGGGGTTTTTTATATAGTCTTTCTGGTTTGTTAAACTGTGCTGTTTCTGTGATTAATTTCCTGCGTACATGGCTTTCTCCTTGTGTTTTTCAATAGTAGCTGCTTTTATTCCTATGATTGGTGTAGCTATTCACTTGTTTGCATTAAGAAATCATGGGGGCACCCCTCAGACATTTACCATCTGCATACCAATACTTTAGGGTCCTATCCTTCAGTGTATAATGCTTGCTCCCTTGCACAAAGTTGAACAGATTCCCCATTTTGGAGCCAACGGCTAATCTTCCCCCAGGGAAAACTGGTGGAGACCTGAGGATTTTTTACCTTCCCTTGAAGCACTTATTAGTGGTCATCTGGTTGGGTTGCCCAACACAGTCTCTGTTTCCTGGAAATGCAGGAATGGAAAATTGATAGACCTCAGTCTTTCCTGTTTTTCTTTCATGTGATCTTTCATACCTATGCTGCAGAAGTAGAAAGTCCAAGAGCTGAGTTGCATGGTAAGTGAGATCTAGCCGAACACCTGCCAGGCCTTTCTTTGTCTTTATCTGACAGTGGGCAGCCCAGATCCATATGGGGATGAACACTTATAGTCACCCTACTGAAATGGTTCTCTTCACATTTGTGCTACTTGTCTGATTCTGGGGAGCCCACCATACTTTTTTTAAGTGTGCAGCTTAACATTACTCTTTGATATTAAGTTGCACATCTGTCCATGCAGTGTGGCCAAGTTAATGATCCTGCTAGAGCCTTAATTTCTGCTGCTCTTGACATTTTCAGATTTTAATTGTGAATCTTCCATGCTACATCAATGCAATGTTTGTATTTAACATATACTATTTACATTGGGTGAGAGTTGATAGTTGTTTTCTTACGCAGATGAGACTTGGGATTGCTGAGTAACACCACTGAACTGAATATTGCTAAACTGGTATTGGTAAGAGGAAAATAAGGATCCACTTATATAATTGTTAAAAGACATACAGAGTGTGGGATTAACACATGTAAGAAGACCCCAAAAAGAAGGAAGGGTGTAAGCAGATGGCCAAGGGAGATATTCCACAGATGCAGACACCAGTTTTTATTTAGTTTACGTGAGTATTCTGTGGATCGGCATGCATAGGGCCAGGGTTTTTTTTGTTAGTTTGAGCTTGTGGGTTACAACATGCTTGAAATAAACAAGGAATCCTGTGGCACTTTTAGAGACTAACAAATTTATTTATTGCATAAGATTTCGTGGGAGAAAATCCCACTTCATCAGATGCCTGAACTGGAAACTGCAGCGTGGTAGGTGTGTATATGCATGCAGAGAAGGGTGGTCACAAAGTCAATTCAAACAGTTCCAGAGGGGCAGTCTGTTACTCTATTTCAGCAAACCAAACAAGTTGTTTTGATTCAAGCAGCGTGGGTGTGGGCTTTGAAGAACAATAGATGAGAAGGTGAGGATGTTAAAAGAGGGGTTATTGCCTTTTGTGGTGAGTTAAACATTCTAAGTCCCTATTCAGACCCAATCTTATGCTGTCAAGTTTGCATATGAATTCCAGGTGGGCACTGGGAATGGTAGAAAACCTACTCAAGCCATTCTGCTGAGATACATTGGTGTCCGGCTAACAAGTCGGATCCATTTAGCAGGAGTATCATAGTTTTTTGATGGATTTCAACACTCATGCATTAACCAGGTCAAGAGACTTTTCCTTGATCCTGCTCTTTATATAAAGTGGGACTAATCTTGCAGGGCTGTGCTGAGCCTGAATCAATTAATATTTGTCAGCTTTGAAAGTTTTCTAAGGAATGCATTGTAGAAATGCAGTGTATTATCAGGCTAAATGCTTATTTGATTCATTGAACAGGGATTGGCAGTATACACGACACAATGTGCTAGGTCTTCAGCTATTGGCAGCTGGCATAGGTCTTCCGTAGTCCATAAAAGAAACTGCAAGATATTGTTTTCTGGTTAAACACAGACATGGTCTACATACAGAAGAACATATCCTCATCACATAACTAAATATTTTACACTTTACAAGCTCTGAGAGAATGGAGGCAGCTCCTGTTAGTGCAGCTCCATCAAAATCAGTGGCATTTTTACTGATTTACATCTGCTGAGGACATGGTCTATTGTCTCGGAGAGCAAGTGTTTGACGCATTTAAGAGTTCTATCAGAAAACTGACAGTTTAATATTCTGCTTCTGTGGCTGGGTCTACACTATGGGTGTTATTTTCGCCAGGGGAGAAATCTCACTGTTACTAACACGCATGCAACTCTCTCTGAATCAGGTAGGTTTTAAAATGTGGAGTCAAGGTCATGGCACGGGACTTTGTGGTGCAATAAGAAAATCTCAGTGAAGTTGCTAGTGATTTTGTCTGCACAAAGAGATAACCACTGTAACAAAGACAAAAGAACATCCTTTCAAAATGGCCACAAATTCACTTACGCAATGAAGGGATGAGATTAATGTAAAGTTAGCTTGATTTTGTGTGTGCGCGTGCGTGTGTTTGGAACCTGATCCGACATCTTTTGAAGTGAAAGCGGTCACTGGCTGCAGTAATAACAGGCTGGTCTTAATCAGTAATACAGGCTTTTAACCAGTGAATATCGTCATTAGTGTTATTAGTAAAGTTCGCTTCTTTAGTCTTTTGAGTTTTGATCAGTTTTGCTCCACACACATACTGTAATAATGTAAACATTCAGCTTGTCCAACAATGACGACAGAAATTTAGAGAAAAGGGGAACTGGTCACAAATTACTCACTCACACACGGGTGAAATCATGACTTGAGGTAAGAAAAGTATATGCTGTAGGAAATCACATTGGCAGAAATCACATCTGGACTCTGCGTACCTTACTGTTGAGACACTGCCATGTTTTGTGTTAGAAAAATATTGATCTGTTAAGAACCTGAAGAGGCTTTTCAAAACTCTTGCTATTGTCCCTTTAATCTCATTTTAAACATAACCTTTCTGAAACTTCCGTGAAGCAAACAATTGTGGTTTCATAAGATGTCCTAAGAGTCCCTTGGCTCAAAACACTCTCTTCATCTTCCCTCTCTGTGGTAAAATGAAACTGGTTCTACTTTCTCCCGAGCTTCTACTAAGCCAAAAGAAGGGCTGGCTGAAAAACAAGAATTCCATTTGGTTGAAAAATGTTAAGGTTTTGAAATTTGTTTTGGTCCAGTGCAGAACAAAAATGAGACAGCCCAACCCACCCTTTAACAGCTCTGTGGTTTGGGTATGCATGTGAGATGTGGAAAATCCAGATTGAAGGCCCTGCTCTGCCTGATTTGGGAGCAGTCTACACCATCCCAGGTGAGTGCCTAAACCATGGGGCTTTAAAGTCAGTCTGTCTCTAGCCCTAGCCCAGTGAACACTTTGGAAACTAACTGGAACACTTCCCATGTCCTTTTGGCAGGAATCCCCTGAAATTAGCCAGTTTCCTAAGTTTTAAGATCATAGAATCATAGGGCTGGAAGGGACCTCACGAGGTCATCTAGTCCAACCCCCTGCTAAAAAGCAGGACCACTCCCACTTAATCACCCCAGCCAGGGTTTTGTCTAACCGAGCCTTAAATATCTCCAAAGACGGAGATTCTACCACCTCCCTAGGTAGCCCTATTCCAATGCTTCACCACCCTCCTAGTGAGAAAGTTTTTCCTGGTATCCAACCTTGACCTCCCCAGCTGTAATTTGAAACCATTGCTCCTTGTTCTGTCCTCTGTTACCATCGAGAACAGCCTAGCTCCCTCCTCTTTAGAGCACCCCTTCAAGTAGTTGAAGGTTGCTATCAAATCTCCCCTCAGCCTTCTCTTCTGTAGACTAAATAAGCCTAATTCCTTCAGTCTCTCCTCATAAGTCATGTGCCCCAGCCCCCTAATCATTTTTGTTGCCCTCAGCTGGACTCTTCCTAATTTGTCCACATCCTTTCTGTAGTGGGGAGCCCAAAACTGGACACAGTATTCCAGATGCAGCCTGACCAGTGTTGAATAGAGGGGAATTATCACATGTAGTATTTTCTTCAATATAAACAGACCCCTTTGTATTTACTGTGTTGTTATTTATTTTATGTTGAATTATAACTGTAGAACATTTCTTTACACTATTCACAATGTGCAGGTATTTTCCTGTGTGAAGACATAACACTTTGTAGCTCTATAGTACCTATCCGCCAATGATATTGAGCATTTTGTGAACACTATTAATTAAGGCTACCAGCACCTCTAAGAGAGAGGTAAGTATTATTCCAATTTTACAGATCGGGAAATGGAAGCAGAGGATCCCAGGTATACAAAAAGGACCAGGCATTATGACATCAAGCAGCATGGCCCCTACCTTCAGGCACTTGGGTAATCACAGAAATAATGTTGCAATTTACAAAGCCTGAGTTAGCTGCCTGGGCTTCTTAGGCAATGACTGGGAAGAGATAGGTGCTTTAAAACATGATCCACAAAGCCAGCATGCTAGGTAGGGATAGAGCTGCCTACGCCATTGGCTAATGGGAAATGCCAATAAGAGAGGTGTGTACTAAGCCCCACCCTTCTCCTGGACTTCAGTGCCCAAGTCTGCGCTCTGCAGGGAGCGCCTTTCTGTGCTAGAGATTCATGAGCCTGAAGAAGATGCGTGTTTGGCCATTTGTTGCATGCAGCGATTGAAGCTCTGGCTCAGGCTCTGAACGCAAATTCACACAAAACACTGGGGGGAGGGAGCTCCTCCCTCATAACCTTTAGCTCAATGGTGGGAGACCCATGGCTCAAGTCCCCCTCTACCTGATGAGAAGGGATTTTGCACAGGGACCTGCCACTTGAGTGAGTGCCTTAACCAGTAGGCTCTAGAGTCACAAACTCTTTCTCTGGTCCAATCAATATTGAACTATTCAATTAATTACGGTAGAATAACTTTCATAGGAAAGATTGAGGGAGACATGTCAGAATATTCCATGGCCTGTGGTTAGGGCACTCAAATGAGCGGTGGCAGAATCCTGTTAAAATCCCTTCTTATGACGCAAAGGGGAAACTTGAAGCCAGGTCTCCCACATTCTCAATAAGTACCCTAACCACTGGCCTGAAGTTATAAGGAGGTTCAGCCCCACCACCTGGCTCTTTTCTGTGGACCTCACTCATGGAGCCTGATCCAGTAAGTAGCACCAGATCTGGTAGGCTGTGGAACAAAATTGAGGAGTGCATAATTGAGGTGGCTGAAACCCTATTTTTCCTGCTTTGTGAATAGCTCTGGAAAATAGGTGTCCTGATGCCTAGAAGGAGGCACCCGTAGGCATGTTCAGTGATGGAAGCTAGTCCTCCTAGGACGCGTCTACACTGGCAACTTAGGTCGACTTAAGAAGCTTAAGTCAACCTACACAAAGCCGCGTCCACACTGGGCTTTTATTAAGTCAACTTAAGCACTTCCTTAAGTCAACTTAATAACAGCTTAAGTCGACTTAATAATACCACCTCTGAAGGTCGACTTATGCCTTAAGTCGAGTTCTTAAGTCAACCAGTGTGGACGGGGAATAGCGCTAAGTTAACCTTATTAAGTCGACTTAAAGCCAGTGTGGATGGCTATGTCTACTGTTAAATCGACTTAACAAGGTCGACTTAAAGTGTAGCCGCTCTGTTAAGTCGACTTAACAAGGTCAACTTTAACTGTGACCTCGTTAAGTTGACTTAACAGAGTTGACTTAATTTTACAAGTGTAGACATAGCCCTAGGGACCTTTTACTGCAAAATTTAGGCATCCAGTGAGTTTAGGAGCCTATGAAATTAGGCAGCTTCCGAGTGGGAGCTTGTAAATTGCTGTGGTAGGTAAAACTGGGACTTGGGTGTCTAAGTACATTTGTGGATCCCACCCAGGAAGACTGATGCAACTGCGCCACTGTAGCATATCTGGTGAAGATGCTGTAAGCCGAAGGGAGAGCTCTCCTCTCTGCTTAATAATTCCACCACTTCCAGAGGCGGTAGCTATGTCGGCAGGAGAAGCACTTCTGCTGACATAGCGCTCTCCACATGGGGGACTGAAGGACAGTATAACTACGTTGCTCAGTGGTGTGGATTTTTCACAACGCTGAGTGACGTAGTTGTACCAAAGAAAGTATGTAATGTAGATCAAGACTAGAAGTTCTAGACCAATCACTGATTAGGTAAAATTTGGTTTAAAATTGGACTGATAACAAATGTGAAGGGTTACACTTGTTCTCCCATTTACCTATTTCCTTTATTATAAACTTCTCTCTATACAGTAAAATTAAACGTAGGGAGAAAAAGATGCAGGTTAAAATGTCCTTTTCCTCCAGGAATGCATGTGGTCTTTAGAAACCTATTGCTTCTATTTAATTATTTATTTTATTAATGCCAGGCGAAATTAATCTCTGGCATAACTTCATAGACATTAAAGGAGTTACGCTAGATATAAATTTGGACTTTTTGGTATTGATCTAAAAATGTTTTGTTGTTGGGAGTTCCCATTGTCTACCCCAGCTCACCACTTGAGTTTGAGGGAGGGTAAGAAACCCACACTCACATTCCAAATTCTATCTATCACCTCCTTTCTCTAGTTAGCGTATGTTTTCCTTTCCTTTCTTTTGTTCCCATCATTGCACTGTGAAAAAGCTTCTCTCCTATAAGACAAGGATGTTTTAAGATTGACCTATGGATGTGTACAGTCCTTCAGCCTGTCTCTGGCTCTGACTTGTGATGTTATTGTTTATCTCTAATTAGTTGTAATAATTATTCATAATTAATGATATATGAAAAATTATTTAAAAGCAAATATTTCTGCTAAATAGGCTGGTTTGGTTTCCTAGCCCCATCCCTCCTAGCCTTTATATATTTAAAACCTAAGAAGAAAGGTTGTCTTGTTTGCTGAGAACATCTCTAATTTGGATTTTGGCAAGTTAAAAATCCCCCCCAAAATCCAACAACCTAGTTTTTGAGGAAAACTTTATACTTTCCATCTGAGATACTGTACACAGAATATCCACAAGAGGGAACTCTTTTACATAAAGAACACTTGTTTTCTTGCTGTTCAAATATTGCTTTCCAAAACCAGACCATCCTGAGTCATATCACTCTGTCAGGATCATGTCCCAGATCTTATTACCTGGTACCCACAGACAGAGTAAAATAAAATACAGTATTCATTAGAGATGTGTAAACATTAGCAGTTATGTAAACAAGTTTTTCAGTTCTTCTTTGTCGCAATACTAAGTAAAGTAACTTTTGAATACATTTGTTTACTCAGAAAAAATGACTCCAGGAAATGTAGCCTTAAACACCTAGTTTGTTTTGAATGCAACTTCAAATGCAGTTGTTAACACAGGCAATTAAACTTGCAGCTTCTGTACACTTTTTTTCTAAACTGTTTATTTTTTTAAAAAAAAATGTATCAAAAGAAGTGTCTTTTCTTGCTGTAAAGCTGGGCACACTGTTGAATAATTCATTACAAACTTTATTTCTGTACAGTCAAAACAGGGAACCAACTGCAAAATTATCTGATTTATTCATGGTTTGCAATACTTTCAAGTTTCTTCATCCAGTAGTTCTTGGTCACACTGATCATTTATGAAGAATTCAAAGCAAATATTCAAAATTTGCTATTTACTCTAAGTCACATCATTTGAAGTCAGTTGCCTTACACAGAGTGTAAAGGTAAGCATTAGCTGCATAAGTTGTTGCAAAATTGTGACTTTATGTAACTGAACAGCAGGAGAGATTTCAAATTTGGTTATTAAGTATGAAACTACAATAGAGAGTACCCTGTGGACTGTTTGGTTAGTTCTGTAATATGAATATTTCACCAGCAGAAACCTAAAATTAACTTTTCACAGGGATTCACAATAAACTGCATGCTACAATAGCCATATAAAGAAGTGTAAAAGGGGTGTGAACAGGCTCAGGAAATTAATTTTCAAATCAAATGTAATTAGCTTTTAGTGCCTGTTAAATTCTATCCTGCTCAGATTCTTTGTATCTATGGAAAAGTCTACTTGGAAAGACTCTTTTACAAATGTGTGCTGTACCTGGTCATATATTATACATAATTAGATGTACACCTCTTACATTTCCATAGCTGCTTTCGTCTACAAGGATCCTGTATACAATGTGTAAAGATCTCAGACTGTAACAGGTGAGGGACACAAATAATTGGGTAACTTGTTTATATATTTGCATTGAAATGTATAAAACTCTTGCTTGTATCATTATTGAGAAAACTCAGGATGTAGCAGTCAAAGCTACACTCTTACTCCTTCCAACAAAATAAATCCCACATTGCCCCTCGCAGACAAAAGTCGGGGAAAAGAAGTAGTCCCTGTACACTGCCTGATTCAACACGTTGACTGTCAGGCTAGCACTCACAGCAGATTCCAATGTTCAGGGACCTTCACTGGGAGCCCGGTCCATCAGGCACCCCATCTTCTATTGCCCCAGTTTCCAAAGGTGCTGGTTGACATACAGTTTCCATTGACATCTCAGAAAATCAGGTAAAGGGGAGGGGCTGTGCACCATTATATATGCCCCTGATCTGGCTGGTTTCTGGTGATGGCTACAGGGATTCGTAGGTATGTATAAGACCCGTGGAAGTTGTTCTCCACCTCCAATCCAGAACTACGAGCAGTGTGAGTCTCAATCTGGCTGGGCAGTTAAACAAGGACATTTTTGCAGTTTCTCCAATCCTGCCGCCTCTCGGCCCCTGAGTTTTTCAGCAGCTGTGAGAAGTCAATAAATTGGTAACAAAAAGGGCGGGGGGGACAGGGCTCCAGGCAGCCCAGCTTAAGGGTTTTTGGAACTCTGACTTTGTCACCCCGCACATGTTGTAAGAGAGAACATATTAATACATGGCTCACACAGAGGAGAAAATCCACTTCCATTTAATTTGCTGCCCCTTAAAACCAGGCCCGCTGGCTGAGCGCCCGGGGCCCCTAGCGGGCTGGCTCCACCAGCATTATCTGCGGCGGGGGCGAGCTCTCCGCAGCCTGACCCGCTTTCCGCTCGCCAGCCCGCCTGGCGGCCCCTCTCCTTCCAGGTGTTAACTGTCTGGCCGGGGCCGGCTCCCTGCGGGCCAGGTGTAGTGTTTCCTGGCCGCTGGAAGGCTCCGGGGGGAGCGATTTGCAGGCATGGGGCAAAGCGATTCAGGGGCCCGGAGCGTCTTCTTCAAACGGGCTCCTCCGGGGCGATCGCGGGGGCGGGCAGCGAGGGAGGCCGGCGGGCTGTGACAATCGCCAGCTTTTCCCGGGGGGCAGAAAGGGGCTCGGGGGAGTCCGCGGGGCTGGCGCTGCCCCCGTGTGTGCGCAGAGGCAGCCCCAGCGCCCCGCTCCCTCCCGGCACCTGCTGCTGCGGCGCCTCCTCCCCGCGCTCCCGGGGGCGGCCCGGGCTCGGCTCCCGCATCAGCCGGCGCGTCACGGCCGCCGCCCCGGCGCGCATTGGCTCGGCACCGCTCCCGCCTCCCTCCTGCGGCCGCATCCCCGGGATGGTCGGCGCGGGCCGTGCGGGGCGCGGGATGGGCGCGGCGCGGGGGCGCTAGACGGGCGGGCGCGGAGGAGCCGAGCGCGGGCAGGGCAGGGCCGGGCCGGCGATGGGCGCGGCGAGGCGGGGCCGGAGCCGCAGGCGCCGGGAGGAGCCCGCGGCCCCGGCCCGGTGCTAGCCATG
>ML685755.1:51770993-51811404 GCA_007922175.1 Pelusios castaneus
GGAGTCAGGGCGATTCGGTTTCGGAGCTGTGTTTATTGTAGGGTCGATCTGGTGTGTGTGAAGGCGTTCCGTCCTAGGCGCACTGGGAGTCAGGCCGATTCGATTTCGGGGTGTATTTATTGTAGGGTCGCACTTGGGGTTGGGAGCGGGAAGCGTTCTATTCCCGGCGCGGTGGGGGCGGCCGTGTTGTGGTAGGGTCGCCTGGATGCTCAGAGCCGCGGCTCTGCGAGCGCTGTACCGCGGGAGAGATTCCCGCACCGACGCCTCCTCCCGCAGCGGCTGGTAACAGGCCAGTGACCCCCCGCTGGTGGCTGAGCTGGTCGGTGACTAGCGGGGCGGCTCCGCGGATGTGGGTCCGAAGCGGGCCCTTCCTTCAGAAAACAACCGGAGGGCTGCGGGTGCTGCTCGCTCGTTCTTGGACCGAGTCTTGTTTTCCTGCCACGGCACCGAGAAGGGCGAAGTTGGCAGAATTCATTGCCCCGAGGCTAGGGCCATGCTCTTTCTGCGCCTCTGGCGTGCTTGTTCCCCGCGGTGAAGGTAGAGAGAGATGCCTTGTGAACGTGTCGGGAACTCACATTTTCCCCCTACGATTTCCCCAGGATTTAGCCCTTAAAGGTGCTTCGGTGTCCTCCCGCTGTTGACATATTACCAGCTAGAAAGTAGCGCAGTGAATAGGCTTAGGGCTTCTTCAAACGCCAAATCAGGAAACTGATCATGGCGAAATAGAATTTATCGTGGGCCTTCCTTTTATTTTTATTTGAGAAAAATGGGACAGAAAGTGTTAAGGCTCTGAATTTGCTAAGGTGGATTTTGACAGACCCCAAAATAGACTGGCAGCTGGAGTTTCTCCCCTTCCCTTTTTGCATTTTTTGGATTACACATGGAATAATATCTGCTTTAGTTATTCCTGGCACACAGACACTCACACAACCATACACACCTTTTTAATATATGGTTGCTAGGTTGCTAGTTTGATGTACAGTGAAGTTAGCTGCCTGCCCTTTCTCTCTTGTCTTCTTCCCCCCCCCCCCCCACTTATGATATAGCATAACTTGGATTTACAGGAGGGTTTTTTTAAAATTGGAAATGAGAAAAAGCTATAAAATGAGGCTATCCTGTAGCATCTTGGGAAATGTGATACAGTTAGTAATATTTCTCTCCTGGTCTTATGTGGCTTGTTGATAAAGTCAGGGGTTGCCTAAAGAAGAGCCTCTATGCTTCAGCTGGAAATAGCACAATTGTTATAAACACAGATTATCGGTGAAAAATGTGGCAATAAAATAGATGAGGTCAAGTGAAACTTTTAACTCAGGTTTGACTTACAGAAAATAATACTTGCATGCAATGGAGTTACCCTGGAGATTTCTCTTTAATAAAGGAAACTGAAACGTGAGCTTGTAGAAGGAAAGATTGGCCAGGTGTGCACATAGAGCTTAACTGTATTTTATGAAAATAAATGTGTGTTTTGGAAAATATTGGTTCCAGTAAAAGGAAAAACTAGATTCCCAAGAGAGTGGTAGCTAGCTCCATTTGTCTGGAGTTTCTCCTCTATATTTTTAGTCCTCTCCTCTAGGGCTGCTGATGATATAATTCTGTTGGAACCACAGAAGGCACAAAGGATACAGAAAATCCTAGGAGGTGATTGACAGCATCGCCTACGACTTCACCCATGAGATTCAAAAGCTAAAGCAAGCTGCTTTTTTACAAAATGCTCATTATAGTGTCTTCCTAAATGTCTTGGGACTGACAGTCCATTCTTAGGAGTGGGTCAGTTAAAGCAGAAGGAAAGTTAGGAAAGTCACATCCAAATTGTCTTCTAAACCTACATTTCTAACAGGCCCAATATATTAACTCTGCCACCTCTGGTCCCACCCTTTTATGTTTGAGTTGACTCAGATCTTTCTTACTTGTGCAGTAAGTCAAGAGTCTACTTCACATCTTGGAGCTAAGATAGCTAGTTCTGTGGCTGTCTGTCTGGAAAAGGTTAGGGAGGAGAGTTGAGGACTCTGAAGGCAGGGGGAGATGTGCACCTCCTTTTAGGATGTACCTATTACATTTGTGCAGGTTGATTTTCTAGCATTTGGTACGTCCTGCTGATTTCAGGATGGTTTCTGGTTGCATAAAGAATGGATTATAGTACTGCAAATGCTAGAAAAGGGACCCTCAACAGATACCAGCTGAAATGACAAATGATCTTAAAGTTCCTCACAGCCGTATATCCCAAGGCCACTGGGGAAAGCCAGCTACAATAGACCTGTGAATATACCAGTGTTCATGTGTATGTTATGTCCTCTCTTTTGACCTCCTAGGGGCTGAGACCTGTTTGACCTGAGAAGTAACTTTCCTCCCTAGTATGTCTCTTTTCCTTCTCCTCTGGATGGGGCAGAATTGGGAGGTCCCAGCATTCTAATAGATCTTTTCCATCTCTAACTTCTATGACTTATACCAAAGAATTTGCTCATGTATTAGAAATCACAGGGAGCAGAATTACCGAGTTGTCAGTTGAGACATCACGTTCATGTACATTCCAGGAATTCGATCACCTGTTATTCCAGATAGCAGCAGTTACCATCTGCTTTTCCTTAGAACCCCAGTTTAAAGCCCTGTACTTAATCCTGCAAATTGTCAGCTTCACTTTATGGATTTAGCTCTTTTTAATAGATGCACCATGCAGGGACAGTTTTTTCTTTCTTTCTTTTTTATTTTAACTGCATTATGTTTACTGTTGGTTTTGGATATTTTTTAAAAAAGGATATTAAACTCAATGTGTTTAACTCTTCATGTGCTGTCCAATGTGTGGCTGCTGTGTCTTGCTTTTCTTAGAGATGGGTGGAAGTCAGAAGGGATTAATAACATCCAACAGTACCAGTTTTCATATTAATATGAAATTAATGGTAGCCATTTTTCTAATCATTCTTTGAAGGTACCATTTATTTTGAACGGTAGGCTTAATCTGAAAGATGGACATTTTTCTTTCTTTTTTTTCAGTTTGCCAGAAATGATGTAAATTCCCACCTGTTAATCTGTGCTTCAGAGAACATAAAAGGCCCTGCAATTTCTAGCCACTATTTTTTTGTTCTATATCAAGCAAGTTGCACGTTTTAATTTTATTATTGCCGCAATGCCGTTAGCCTTGTTTTCAGAATGATAAAATACTGTTTGCTTCTTAATATTTTGTGTTTAACACTGCATCTTAAGTAGTAAGTAGCTGTTTTCTTATTAAGAATTACAAAGAGATTCTTGAGCATGGTTTGCTTTTTCTCTGTCCTCCTTGGCAAACCCTTTCAGTTTCTAAATTAGTATTTAAAATGGCAGAACATGAGGTTAGAATAAGGTGACGTGGACTCTGATCATTTTACTTGCTATCATGTATGGCAATATAATAAAAAGGTTCAAAGAGCACAAAAAGGGTTACATTTACATTGTGTAATTTACACAATTACATTTAATGGGATTAAAAATAGTGTATAATCCTTTTTCTTCAGGCCATATGAACTGATCAGTATCTGTCTGAAGTTAGGAAGGACCCACCTCTTCCATGGAAAGAATTGCCCATTACAGGGTTTCTTCCAAATCTTTTTAAGCATCTGGTACTGGTTACTGACAGATACTGGATTAGCTGGATCTGCTACTGGTGGGCCTGATTGACACAGTCAGTACACCACTCTACCTTCAGAGTGTTGGATTATATACCCAGTAACCAATGAACAAACTCATCAGAAAGACTGTGCCTGGCCCTGGTGCAGGTTTGCAATGGAAAGAGGGGAGATGTAGAATGCCTTTCCCACAGGGATCGCATGGGTATGCAAGACAGGGCATGGGCCCAGTGGGAGGCATTGTCTGTAGGTGGATGGGTGTAGAGAGAAGTGGGCACGGTGTCCTCTGGGGATTGGGCACTGGCAATTTATCTGTGCTCCCTGGATAGTGGTATACCATAGGTATTGTATCTCCTAGATATCCTGGCATGGTGCTGCTTTGTGTCAGCCTGGACCGTAGTGTTCATAGCAGTTTCTCTAAAAGTGGGTTTTGAGGAATTTGCTTGATTCACCTATGACTACCATAAGTATCAAATTGCCGGGACGCACCTACTGACTGCCTTCTTGCAAGTTGTCTTAGGCCACTTATTTCAGTAGATTTTAATAAACCACATAATGTTAAGGCTGGCTGAAAATATGTTTGGTTGGAAAACTGGATTTTTAGTCAAACTAACATTTTCATGAAGTATTCGTTTTTCTTAGAAATGTTAGATTTTTGCATCCACAATCTTAATCCTCCAACTGGAAAAAATTGTCAATAAAAAGTAAAACATTTCCCAGGAGGGGTATGGCCCATTTTCTGATCAGCTCTATATAGGATATAGACAGACTTTCTAGGGTTTTTTTTATCTAGTGATATCTTAGCCTGCCGGCACTCTCCAAAATATGTAAATATCCAGATATATCAGGTGTATACCTGTATGTCAGATATACACATATCTGCAAGGTAGGAGCCTCTTGGGTTCAAAGCTACCTACACAAAGCTTGCCTTGCCTTTCTTTAAAGCGTACCAATCAAAAGCAAAGGAACAAAAGAGGATTGGCCGGCTCATGAGATTAGTAGTGAACGGTGGAGCATTTTCCTTTGATTTCAAACCTGGTGCGTGTTGGTAGTAACTGATTTATTGCCATCTTCTGGTTTTCCGGTTGACTCTGTGAAACTCCTTGGTGAGTCTGAGTCCCGGTTCTAGCATCAGAATATCAGTTATGATGTGGATATGTCATCAGAGAGGGCAAGAATTGAAAGGGTGAACTACTTTAATCCTTGAGCTGTTTATTCCAGAATAACAATCGAACACCTGCACAGAGTTTCTCATATGGCTGTTGCCCGTATATCTTCTGTGAAGAAAAAGGTGCTTTCGGTCTCCAGAGCTCCTAACTGATACCTTTCACCAAATTAATTTGAATTTTAAAAATGGAAATGATAAAAATAGACACAAATCCAAAATATCAGAGACATGGACAGTCCTTTAAAAGCAAACAAACCTTTTAGCAGGCCTTCATTCAGTCACTATTCTGACCTTGCACCATACTCTGGCTTTTTCTGCAAATGTTTTACAAAGAAAAGAAAAATCGAAGGTGAAGTGCTCTGATACAACACTGGATTACCCCAGCACATCACATAAATTTAAGTGTTACTATGGAAACTATTAGACATCACACATTTTTCCAGTGCAGCACAGTTGAAAAAACAATTGTGGTAAGGAGCTTTGGGCTGTTTGATATTAATTCACATACTCAGGTAGGGTGCCCGTGTACAATATATAGCCCTAAATGTAGATTGATTTTGAAAATTTAGAATCCTCTAGGTCTGAATGTAACTTATGTGGTGGCGTGTTGATCTGCACTATAGAAGGTGTGTAAACGCCTGATATAAGTCCTCTTAATGGACCTTTTTGCCAATCTGTGTTGCAACCTAAGTTTTCTGAACAGGAGAGACTTTTGTTGTGCTTTGGGGAGTCCTACACTGAAAAACATAAATACTCCTGTAGCCCTTTCAGTACAATCACAGGAAAGTGGATTTTGAATTTCTCTCAACAAAGCTCCTTATTTGAACAGATCTTCAGAGTATGGCGCATATGGTGATCCGCATGCAAACTACGGAACAATAGATGAAGTTTAATTGCTTGGTCCTGATTCTTCTGTCCCTATAGAATCCAAATGACTTTGGTGAGGCTCTGTGTGAGTCTAAAGGTTTGCCTTTTGCCAGATCAGCCACTGAACCAGCAGCGATGACATTCTCGTGTGCTAGATTGTAAAATTGCAGTTCTAGAACCTAGCTAGATCCAGAAATATGACAGTGCAGAATGTTCCAGTAGGACCTTGTGGGGAAGAAGGCAGGATTCCTTTCAGTTTTGATGACAAGTTATGAAAGATCTTGCAATTGTATGAAGCTGAATATTCAATTCAAGTTTTCAGATTCCCAGCTGCAGTTTGCCTGGGAAGCTTAAAAAGCTGCCCTCTGAATATGAATTTGGTGGAGTTTCTTGGCAGAGGAAATATAGTCAGAGGAAATAAGAGAGGTCATCTACTTTAAGGAATCAAAATTGGTTATTTTCCCATATGTTTGAGTTCAGGCCCTGAAAGTAAGTGGGAATGAGATACTGTGTTGGGAGTAGGAGGTCATTTACAGAATTGATGGTTTCTGCTTTGAACTCATACATTGCTGAGTAGTTGACCTTGACTCTCCACTACCTTACACCTTTTGTTCTCTTTCTACTTATGTGCCATGTGGGTGCAAACTATACCAGATCAGAACCAGCCCAATTGCTTCTGTGCAAAAGTCAAAACTGGAGGTCCAGCAGAAGTCAATGAGTGTTCGTGCCCCTGCGGATGGAGACTTGTATTTGGGTGATTTTTTTTTTTTTTTTTTTGTGAAAAATAAACTTAGTGTCAAATTATTCATGTATTAATTAATCAAATAATTAATCCATCTCTATACCTGGGTGAATAAATTATACCGCACAGATGGAGTAATATATTCCTTCACATTATTTGATCAACTCTGGTGGAGTTGTATGGCTACAGAAGGGCCCATTTTGAAGCTGGTAGGTATTAATAGTCCTGAAGTATGTCAGGACCTTCTATGAAAGGAACACTTTATTCCCCTAGATAGTGTATGTGATCTTGTTTGAATGAATGCACAGTGCTGTAATGGGTAGGGTTCCTTTTGATTTGGCTGTGTTGCTTTGCGATGATCCATGATATATATTGGTCAGTTTGGTAGTTCCAGAAACTGAGCGCCGGAACCAAATCCTGTTGAATTTGATGGATGCATTTCCACTGGGCTTCAGTCATGGCCCTGGGGGAGTATTATGGATTTTAAAATATTTTTAAAAGTCTTAGCTGTTATCAGTTATAATAATAAAAATGTTATTTTCAAATGGAATCCAGTTTTCATCATTCATGCTGTTGAATTACTTTCTGTATTTAATTTATCTTGGACATGGGTTATCTTAGCCCATTGCTGTTATGTTTGGGTTTCTAACAGTGTAGGAGAAAAGTCAGAAACTTGTGTGGGTGGGTGGAGGGTCACATTAAGATTTTTAACTACTTCCTGGCACCCTTGACATAAAAATTTGAGTGCTGAGCAGCTGTATAGTGCATCTACCATGGGCTATAGTCCACAAAATTATGATCATGGGCCCTTTCACAGAGCCACTCTGAATTCCCCGGAGCCATGGATGAGCAATGATCTCCGCTCATGTGGATTAATCTGAAGGTTTGTTTTTGCAGCTAGGTCTCAAGCCTTGAAATCCTTGAGCGTGCACCTCCTTTTACTACTGTGAGCACTTCTGTTGATTTAACTGGGACTTCTCCCAGTAACAAAGTTAAACATATGCAAAAGTATTTGCAGGATTGGGGCCTTAGTTTGGTTTCATTTCACATATGTTTGCTAATATTTTAATAAACATGGGTACCAGTTGTACAGCTGGTGTTCACCTTTTTGTTCCTCAGTTTCTCCATCTGGAAAGTTGGGATAATGTTACTCACTTTTTTATGGCTGAAAAGCATTATATAAAAGCCAAGATTGCATTTATTGTCTGTGAAGGAGAGTCTTCAGGCTGTTATATCCTTTGAGTGAGAGTGAGTGTGTGTGTGTGTATTCATGGAACAGCTGCAGAACTGAATAAAAATATATGGACAAAAATATGACTGCATATTAATATAGAATGGGATAAACAAATTTGTAATACACCTGGTCAAAATGCCACTGAGGAGCTATGGTAAAATGATAAACCACTAAATTGGAACTCACCACTAAAACAATCAGATAAAATGCCACCATGTTGCATATTTATTACTACGTTTTTTAATGTAAAGAGACACAAGTTTAGAATGTCTCTCTTGTCCAAGCAAACGGTGGCTAAATATATCTTTCTTTTTGTGAATTTTGCCTTCTTACACTCTAATCAACATGCATGAACTACTTTGATATTTAGAAATTTCCAGAGGGATAGCCGTGTTAGTCTGTTGTACAGCAAAAAAAACCCGAGAGTCCTGTGGCACTTTATAGACTAACAGATTTTCTTCAGCATAAGCTTTTGTGGACTGTAACGAAGTGGGTTACAGTCCATGAAAGCTTATGCTGAAGAAAATCTGTTGGTTTATAAGGTGCCCCAGGACTCTCGTTTTTTTGATATTTAGATAACTCTTGGGTCTCCTTTTTGTTTAAACTCAAAGGGAGCAGGGCTGACCCAAGGGTTTTTGGTGCGTAGGCCACTGGTTTTCAAGCTTTTTTTCTCAGGACCCAGTTGAATAAAATCATTTATACCCATGACCCAACAATTGCATCTTTGAGCAATGCATTCCAGTCTTTTGGCGCTGCCAGCAGGGGGCGCCATGATCAAGTACCTCAGGGTCTGCGACCCAGTACTGAGTCCCGACCCGTCGTTTGAAAAGGACTGCCCTATGCAAACGATGACTTTGGCACACATACATTATAGAGATAACATGAATATTTTTTTAGAGAGAGAAAAAAATTCACTTCCATGATCTAATTTGGTGCCCCTTAAACTCTGGCGCCCTAGGTGACCACATAGTTCACCTATAGGGTTGGGCCAGCCCTGAAAGAGAGACAGGTTCAAAGTTTGCTATTTATAAGTTAAGAGCAGCCATAGCCTCAGTGTTGCTATAATTATTTTCCATATTTTCTCTCTCTCAACACAAATGCCTATTTTTAAATGGTGGCCATCATTGTACTTCAAATAAAATGTTAAGAAAAACACTACCCTAAAACATCCTTTTTAGGTGAAGAGCTTTGTGGATTACTTTATTTTTGTGAGTCCATTGGGACATTAATGCCTGAACTGATTTACCGGTAGCAGGGGAGTTGATTATATGGGTCACGATGGACACAAGTTTCTTGTCAGTTTCTAAGATGATTCCATTGACCACAAGTGATTGAAGTCCCTTAAATTACAAAGCCTATTTGCTAATCAGTAAACATAGGTTTTCTGATGGTTGTGGGGTTGTAGAGTTAACAGTTTCCTGCGCTTCCTGAACTTTTTTGTCACTTTTGTGTAAGTGCAATTGTACAATCTAACAAACTGTTAGAAATATTCACTAAACTGTTGTTGTTATGTGGGGCAGCCAGCCTTTAATTTTAGATTCTGGTTTCTCAATCTTCCATATATACTCATACCTGTCAGTGTGCCAATTTCTATCAACAACAGAAACAGTAGACTGCTAAACCCTTGGATTATTTTCACATCATTTGAGGTTTGTTATTATAATAGATAAGTTTTTGTTTTGACAAGTTTCAAAGGGTCTTAGGAGAAATCCCATTTATTTTTCTTCCCATTCTGTAAATTCTCCATCTTCAAGCAGCTGGCAAAGTGGGATTTCTCCCATGAAAACTCATTCATTAATAAATCTATTAGTCTTTAAAAGTGCCCCAGGACTCCTTGTTTTTGTTCATTTTTTAGCTTACATTTATAGGACTATTGGGTCACACTTATTCTTCCTTCTGTACTTTTGAGAGAGGTGTGACTTATATGTCCAATAAGTGAAGTATTCCAGTAGGAATATGTAATACTTACCCCCCCATCTAGCTTTGGTACCTGCTATATTGATCAGATTTTGGCCTCTGACTGGGTCATTGACTGATCCTGTAGTCCTGAATCAGATAAAACTCCTGTTGACTTCAGATGAAGTATGCTAGTGATGAATTTAGTTCAATATGCCTAAAATATGCAAATTACCCCCAAAAAATGAACCCCTGACAGTGCAAGATACTTAAACATTGCTCTGGGAAAAGTCACTTTATATTTTAAGTTATAGTAAGGCAAAATTCTTTTCTGCTTAATTGTGTAAGTAACGGCGCTGGTTTTGTATAAGTAAAGGGAATAGGATTTTTACTCCGTCTTATGTTCCTGAAAGATCACAGGCTATGTCTACACTGGCAAGTTAGTTCGAATTAAGGAGGCTTAATTCGAACTAACTAAAGCCAAGGCTACACAAGGCTTTAGTTAGTTAGAATTAAGGGCTTCCTTAATTCGAACTAATAAATTCGAATAGGGTATTCGAACTAAGGGGTTAATTCAAACTAACTAGTTTGAATTAGCCAATGTGGCCATGTTAATTCGAACTAATTTCTTAGTTCGAATTAACCGGCCATTGAAATGAATGGGGATCACTAATTCGAACTAAGCAAGTGCTTGCTTAGTTCAAACTAACATTCCAGTGTGGCCATGCTAGTTCAAATTAAGCAAATTCAAACGAACTAAAATTAGTTCGAATTAGTTAGTTCGAACTAACTAATTCAAACTAATTTTAGCAAGTGTAGACATAGCCACACAGACTATACGCAGAAAACACTTCGGACCAGATTTTATAGGTATTTAGGTTCCTAAAGAATCCGTTAGGTGCCTAGTTGGATTTTTTCAAATGCTTCTGTATCTTTAGGTGCCTAAATACAATTGCAAATTGCTGGAATGTATTCTCTTCTAGGATGACAGAAGTCACAGCTTTACCTTGTCAGTAGTACTTACTACTTAACTCTTAAAAGGTCTGATCCTATGTGGTACTTAAGCACTTCCTGGGAGTACAGGGTGTTGAACACCTCACAGTAGCTAAGATTTGGCACCAAGGCAGGAAATGAAGAATGGAACACTTAATCCCTGTAGTTTTAATTAGTAATTGTTGTAACACTCTGATACTTTGCACTGGTATCACAGCACTCTTATGTTAATTCTGTTGTTAAAATAATTGTGCATCATATAACATGTGCTATTTTTGTTGCTACAGGGCATTGAGGCCAAGACTTTCAAAAATAGATGCTTGAAATCAGGATCTTGAGTTCATATTTAGGCATCTAACTAAGTGGTCTGATTTTTTTCAGAAGTGACGAGCACCCATTCGCTTCATTTGACGTCAGTGAGAGGTGCTGCATACTGAATGTTCTGAACATTTGGTCACTTATTTAGATGCCTAACTATGGATTTAAGTTTAGGCATCTTAGTTTCTTTCAGCCTAAGATGCTGAGATATGGCTCCCATAGAAATAAGGGTTTTGTTTAACACCGTTTGCTTTTCATGTAATTTTAATAGCACATTAAGTGAGGAACAATGCATTGGTTTGGTATATTTTGATCTCTCAATTTTCTTCAGTTAGTAAGAATTATTCAGAACAGAATATGACAATATGACATGAATGGCTACACTTATTCCCTTTATTGTTGTTCATCCACAGCTGCTTTGTGCACACGTGTGTGGTTTTTCAGTATTTCCTTTAAAGAAAAATAATGGCTTAAATAAAGAAGATCTAACTTCATCTTACGAACCAAAAATAAAGAGATTTTGTAGAAAACTAGAACCTATCTCTGGAACTGAATGTATAACATGCAGGCAGGAAAAAAAAGACATTCCACCATTAGTGTATGGTAGGATAAAAGACCTGTGAAAAACCATTGAGGAGGACTGCTAACATTCTAAACCTCCAAATTGGAACTTGTCTGGCGAAACCATGAGATCAAATTTCCTGGGTTTGCACATTTATCATCATCTTTATATACAGGAAAGTAAAATGTTTAATTTTGAAATGCCTAACATTGTTTGGTGTGTGGTCTTTTTGGGTTTTTTTAAACAGGCCAGGGATAGTACAAAATGCAGAAAGGTAGAACAGACTCTAAAATAGTGGATATAGGAATGCAGGATTTTTATTCAGTCACCATAGCACAGGCACTAAAAGTCTTCATTAAGATTCAGGGTGATTATTGCTGAGTCAGGATGAGAGATGGGGCACATTATCTACAGCCAGGCCATAAAGGGCTGGGAGTGTCCAGTCCATCCAACTGGAATTTGTGCAGAAGGGTGGCCGAGGGAAATAGACAATATGTAATAGGTGCTTCCTAATTCACCCAGTATATAAAGAGCTCTGGTGTGAGATGATGGGTGAAAGACATGACATGACATGAAAGAAACAACATTTTATAGGGTCTCCTCCAAAATCCACTGAAGCCAATAGAAAGATTTCCATTTATTTTGATGGGCTTTGGATCAGGCCCACCATCACTGAAAATCTTGGCACTAGAGTTTTTGTTTTCAAACACTTAATATTCATAGTTTTGTTTAGCCATCAGTAGCTGAATTGAGATCTGGAAAGTAAAATGTTTAGGTTTTAGATTGTTTGAACTTCTTTTTATAAAAAGGAAAATTGCACTGAAATTCAAAACAAAAAGGCATTTTGAACTGAAACATTTTGTTTAGAAAATGTGCACGCCAAACATTTTCATTTTTTCCCTAGGATTCTGTTTTTGTGTGGGGTTTTTTTTTTTTTTTTTTGCTTTTGTTTTTTGTTTTTGTTTTTGTTTTTAATTGACCAAAACATTTTGATGAATGTGACTTGAATTAAATAAACGTTATGGGTGACTTGAATCTATTTTTTTCCCAGCTGAAAAAGGGGAAAAAATTTGGCCACAAAATTTCACCTTGTTTTAATAGTCTTAATCAAAAATGATTTTGAAGTGATTTTTTTTCTGTCATGGAATTGTTTTGCATTAAATAGTGCTGCTGTCTTTCACCTCTCAGTTCAATAATTTTCAGTGGCATATCCTGAATGTTGTTTTTATATTTGTCTATAAGGCCCTTCTGGATCTTTTGAGCATTTAGGCATTATATTAATTGTGTAATTGTTATAGGAAGAGACAATGATTGTGTCACTTAAAATGGTGTCGATAATCATTCCAGGTGGCTTGAAAGTTGATGACCTTCGTGCCCCCAGAGCTGATGGAAATTTATTACATTTCCTTCTGAAAAGCTCAGATCAAGCCATTTTGCCTTAACCATCATAATCTTTCAGTCAATAGCATAAGGATGTTACACTAAATGCTTATTTGCATACAAACAATTTTAGTTTCAGCTGGTGCAAATTCCTGGATGGGCACTCTTGTTTTGGTTTTAGAGTGGCTTCTCTTGGTTTATCCTAAACTTAAATGATCTAAGCTAAATTGAACTAAGTCTGAGTTGCATTGAAATAAGTGTCCATGCATCGTGTTGTACTAGTTTAATAAAACAGCTTTAAAATCAAAGTTTGTTCACCCAGTGCAACTTTCTATATGTAAGAGCTAGGCACACAACATTTATCTTTAACACACCCTTTAAAAATAAAGGGTGGAACTTGAGCTCCTAAGTCACTTGGGCTACTTTTGGACTATTTTTGGACTGCCAGAAGCTGGAACTGAGTGACAGAGGGATCACTCAATAATTGCCCTGTTCTGTTCATTCCCACAGAAGCATCTGGCACTGGCCAGTGTAGGAAGACAGGATTCTGGGAGAGGTGGACTATTGCTCTGACACAATAGGACTGTTCTTATGGAAAATTGCACCACAAATCCATTGTTTCTTATGTTGTTTGCCTCCACATATTATATACACTGAATATAGTGGCTCCTGCTGTTAACTAATTGATGTTTTATATATTCACCCAGTTACGTTCTGTGCCTGCTACCATATTTGTTTACTCATGCACGTCTTACTTCTCATTTGTACATCAGTTAACTGCCAGAGATTGTGCTGTGTACACTCACTCTGGCAAGTCCACTCCGTCAGGGCTCTTCTGTCCTTAAATATTGCCAGCCTCAGATATTGAAAAATCAGGAGTCAGGCCTAAAAAAATCACTAAATTAGCATAAAAATCAAGATGTAAAAATAATCAATTTTGGGGAGTCTTCTGATCCCTGAGCCGTGATCGATGTATCTAGGGTAGCCCACCTGAAAATGTCAAGGTCAGTGCAGGCTGCAAAAGGAGAGTGCCCAAAGTGGTGGCTAACATGGCAGTTACATTCAGCAACCTGTCACAAACACTGCTTCTGTTCCCCACGGTGGTTATCCGGCAACTAAACCCAAGAAGTTACACAGACCCCTTTATTGTATTTCAGTGTCTGGCTCCCATTCAGGAACTGCATCTAGTAAAGAGATAAGTTATTTAAACTCCATTCCCTTTCCCAAAACGTTCTCTTGATCCCCAAAGGACCAGCCACATCGCCAGATCAGTATACGTTTGGCTCTTATCGAAAATGTCCTGCCGCCAGCCAATCCTCTAGTAACTAAAAGTTCATTATAAAAAGAAAGAAACAAAAAGAGAGATGTTCAAGGGTCAAAGCAATCAGATACATATAAATAACTTCATAGTCCGTGTATATCATATTCTGACCAGAACTGTGCAGCCTGCAGATTCGTACAGTCCCTCAGGTGTACATCCAGGATCTGGATAGGTCTGAGTCCTTTGTTTCACAGCTTCAGTTGTAGATGAGTTGATCCCGAGGTAGGAAGCAGGAATGAAGACAAGACACAGGGAAGATGAAACTGCATTTTATAGTCTCTGGTCTGCCGTCTAACGCAAGTGTACAGCACATGGTCAGGGAAGAGCACTTCCAGTTCCCCAGACATGTCCCTGCCTGTCCTGATGACTCATAGGCGCAGTTCTGGCTTCTCACCCCGGTCTCGTTGCACAGATGATGGCCCTTGATGAGTCATCAGTGCTGACACTAATCTGTTTAGGGCTGTAACACAGCACAAGTGTTAGGATACAGATTAAATCACATATATCCATACTTTACTATACACAGATGACACATGCACATAAATAATATTATCATACTTGGCAAATTACTTTCCAGTGGTACCTGACATGGCATATCTTATAAGAATCATTGCCATTTTGTCATACTGATATTACTAAATGACCACTCATGTTCCTGACAGTGTCACAGTAGGTACATTAATTCACATTTTCAAATTTTTGTCCACAACCATCAGAGTTAAAAACTTGGTTTTGTTTTTAATGAAAGTGAAGAATCACAAATAATCACATGACTCCAGAAGCTCAGGTTTATGAAGACATGAAATATCACGAGACTTGCCATCATCAATGTTGGCAACACGGGTCCTACATCATTCTGTGTTCCTTATTGGTGGATTTCACAGCTATGCTGAGTGATGTCACCACGTCTATGTATCACTTAAGTCCCACAGTGCTTGCAGGAGTAGAGCTGAGGGTGTGTTTAAGTGTGGTGTAGACATTTGGATTCTGACTGCAGCCTGAGCTCTGGACCTCTCGGGGGCTGAGAGCCGGACTCCAGCAAGCCCCCCAATGTCTACACCAGACTTAAAGGTTAGCCCAAGTGCTGCAAGCCTGAATCAGCTGGCATGAGCCAGCCCCTGGTTTTTATTGACGTACAGACACACCCAGAGTATTACAGCAAAATACAAGGTTGAACAGAATCAGTTGTGTGACATAAGCATTTAACACACATTTCAGCAAACCCTTCCAGGGGCAATGGCCAGCTAACAACTCTTGCAGGTGTAGGGGTGGGAGGTGGGTATAATACCTCATTCATAATAAGCCACAAATCCGGTGTTGCTAGTAAGTCCATGATTTCCAGTGTCTAGCGAAGTGATGTATATAAGCTCCCAGGCTCATCATTTGGAAGTGTGATGCAGAGAATCTAAGTGTTGCACAATATCATAGCCTTGCTTATAGGCCACAACTGAGAAGTGGGGCCCTATTGTAGTAGGCACAATATATATACCTAGTGAGAGGCATTCTACAATCCCAACTCAACAAGAAGGACAAAGGTTGGGAGGACGAAATGAGACAGAAGTGAGGTGACTTGCTATGACACTTAACCAAGATGTCTAGGATGGCTTTCTACTACCTACTGTAGCATCGGGGAGTCTTGTCTGTGCCCACCAGTAGAAGTTCTCCTAAAACTCTACTCTGGGCAGCCATCAGCTTTGCTCCTTCCCTGTGCAGGGTAGTAATTTACGCACCCTGCTTTGTTACTCTTGAGTGCCCAGTCCCTTATCTTCTTCACACCCACAGTGTACGCTTGTCTGCTGCCTCCATAGAAGCAGTGCACCCTGGTGGACTGACTTTTACTCAGGTCAACACCTCTTTAGCACAAGGCACATAGTTGTTTCTATAGTAAAACCAGATTGAAGTATATTTAACACACTTGAATTAAAGAATCAAATAAAAGCAAGTAAAAGGATTTAGAAACATAAGGTTACAAATAAAAGAAAAACATAATTTTTGCTCTATAGCTTATGTTTATTATAACATTATTTTCCTGTCTAATAAGGTATTTGACAGGATTTGTCCAGCCGAGAACTCTGAGATCAACTTTTCATGAGACACGCTCAATAATGATTATTTTGTGCCCTTTCTTCTTCTCTTGCATACCTTCTGCCTCTTTTCACAATCAGGTCCTCGATTCAGAGACTTTTTGTGGGATTCTCTTGTCTTTGAAAATGCTTAGGCCTGCCCTTGGTCCAGACTATGAACACAGGGTTGAAAAATGTTGATTGTTCTCACTCTTGATTGAATTAGCTGAGATACCCGCCACCTCAGGTGACCTGCTTCATCTCTAATGGTTTAAGAACATAATAGTCTATATTTTACATCTCTCTTAAACTATTTTTCATACAAACATCTGGCAGTAACCATAATGATCAGCAAGTTCATAGTGTTGGAAAGATACCACTCACATGACCCTTTCTCAGAAGTAGCGTGGAAGTGGTTGAACACAGCTCTAATACACCTGCCTGGGTACATCTGTGTCACACTTACACAAGTCCAAACAGATGCTTATTGGCAAAATCAAGATTAGAATGCCGGTTGCTTCACTCACAGGCTGCTGTAATATCAGCTAGCTCCCTCTCTATCTGTAAAGTAGATTATCATCTTCATTTTGTAAAGGGAGAGGGGTGTCCAATAATCATTAAGTAGTTAATATTTGTAATACTATGAAGTGTTAAAACTCATGAATATACACAAAGTTCCCCCCATTTTCCATCCTGGGTGATTCCTTTCTTTTTGCGTAAAACAAACCTGCTGGGGTTTTTGTATGTCTCAAAGAATTATCTGGCCAAATGTCCTTAAAATTCTCAGGCCAGCCTTCAGCATGATGGGTCAGGAGGTGGTTGCACCGGAGTGACAGATGGTGGCCCACCCAGAAATGCAAACACAGGCACTGATGGAAGCCTGGGAGAGGGAGGTCAGATGATGCAAGTAATGCAGAACTAACTTGCTAGAGGAATAACATCACCACCTGTCTTGCTGCCAGCATATGCAATGTGCGGCAATTAGATATAAACGAAAAGGTGACAAAACCATAAAAATTCCTCTTTTTTGGGTGTAAATTCTGCCTTGATTGTGGTAGGTTATGAGATTTAATTGATTTGCTTCCAAGGAGACATGAGTTCATCTGCGTCATCTTTCCATTCAGAAGAAGCCATGCATGTTGCACAGTATTTGTGTCGGTGTACGTGAACATTCCTAGGATATGCTTAGATGAGCACTATTTACAGGGAAGAGCATTCTTGAGCAGTTTGGCATGCATGCAGTGTATTTGCATAAGTAGGTCACAACACCATGTAAAAGTATCTCTTCTTTCCCACCCTCCTCATTGGTAAAGGTATTTTTTTCTCATAGATAAGGAAGAACCTTCCTCCCCCCCACCCCCATTTGTAGCATCTATCAAAGGAGAGAGCTGATTCCTGTATTTGTGCTAAAGTTTTGAGTTGTTATATATAATTCATTTTTTAAAGCATGTGGAAAGCTCCAAAAAAATGCTACTTCTAGAACTTAAAAGGGATTCCAGTTAAACAGATGCTTGTTGATTGTACTATTTTTAGTTCCTTTGAACAACACATGCTGTTCTCAGACATTATTGGTGAATGTGGTATTCTGTTCTTAAGAGGAAACTATCTGAGTGTCAAGGTTCTCTTTGTAACCAAGAAAAGATAGAATCAGGGTGCCTGTCAGTGTTCAGTTTCTTTGAAAGCCTGGGAAACAAAGATAGAGCTAACTATTAATAATATATGAACTATATCTAAAATGAACTCATTTGACTTTTGGGTTGACGCTAACAATGAAGGGGGGAGATGAATAGGTGAAAGAATCTGAGCCAAAATAAACATGAATTACATTATACAGTCCTTGATGCCATTGTTTAATGTATGGAAGGTGAAAAACAACATAGCTCAAAAATCACTCTGCTTTTGTTGAGAGCAGTTTTTTTCCCAAAATTTTGATTTTTCTAAAACTTTTTTTGTTCTTAGGCTTTGTTTAAAAAAAAAAAAAATCACTTTTTTTTTTTTTTTTCATAATCTCTCTGGGCAATATTACAGTGTTTTTAAAGAAGCAGGCATTCCCAATCATCACTGCTTCAAACTCAGCGTTCCAAACTCTGGAAAGAAAGGAGACCGCAAACAAAAATGAAATTGCTTTTGTCCCCTTTGGGAGGAGTGCAAAAAATAATCAGCATACATACATACATACTGGAAAGTAAGTTGGCTTGTAAAAAGTGGTTATTTGTACCTACATGAAAGAACGGGGCTATTTGCAATATATTACTTTTTAATTTTGATAGTATTCCATAATATTTATTCTAGGTTTATTTTTATGGATCAAAGAGAGACAAGTGTGGCTCATATCTAATTGCCCTTAATATTCAGCATCTGCTAAACCCAGTATTCTTAGGTACAGATCAGCGGCTGACGATGTTGCTTCCTTATGGATAGAGTGGGTAACTGAGAGTCAGAGGTTTTTCAGAGATGAGAAGGGAATTGACACTTGCTGGTGAAAGTAATGGGAGTTCTGTAATTAAATCCCCTAGTTAATTTTGAAAATACTGACTCCATTGATACTTTCAGTTCTGCCACTGACCTGTTGTTAAGTCATTTTGTCTCTTTTTGTTTATCTGTATAATTAGGACAATAATACTTATCTACCTCAACAAAGGCTTGGTAGGCTTAAATCCCTCGTTCTTTGGACAAACATTTTCAAATCCCCAGTGAAAGATGCCAAGTATTTTAACATCTCCAGACCATACTAAATGTGACTAACTCAATATGACCATAATCTGAAAGGATTAAATATTCGTTCGTAGTAGATAAAAGCATACTAGGGACATTTCAGTTCCTGGCAGCAGGCGTCACAGGGACATTTAATGAGTGGCTGTCTACTGCAGAGTAGATTTACTCCACATGTTGCTGGAAACTAAGTGTTGGTGTAGACATGCCTGTAAGGTGCATAAAACATTTAGCTTTTGAAAATTTTACCCACATTACCTAGGGAAATCTTGACTGGGTACTCTTAGCCCTACAATACACACAATACAGGACCGCTAGATTAACACCGATATGTTAATGCTCTTTCATGTTTTTTTTTCCCTCTTCTGCTTTCTTCTAAATTATGGCATTATAAAGATCTGATACAGTGCATAAAGGATGCCTTATAAAAAGAAATGATATTGTATTGCTTCTGCATACTACTCACTGTTTTATTTTTCTTGTTTTAATGGCAAAACAATTCATTCTTTTTCTTAGTCTGATTCATTTTCCACTAAGATACTGATGTCATCCTAGCTCTAAAAGCTCTACAGTTTGTGCAGTCAAGCATCAATTGGGTTACACATCCATTTCCTCTCATTTTCCTTCTTCCCTTTCACTATGAAGAGCCATTCTTTGGCTTAATGAAAAGAACATGTTTTGTTGGGCCCATTGTTGTGTGTCTTTTCACTAAGTTATGCTGAATGACCTACACAGAAGCTGGAGCTGGTGCATTGTAGCAATAATCTGTTACAAGATGGCACTTAGGACCAGTACCTAGATGTCTGTGAGACCCTTTGGGATTCAGCTAATGATGTTGGATTATCTCTGTCCCAGCAAAATATTAGAAGCAAAAGAAATGCTACCTCCATAAATAAATGCCTAATATTTGTTCTAGTTTTCATTGGAATATTACTGCTTTTAGGGACTAGAACCAAGCAAAGGCCCAATAGATCTATCATCATTTCTCTCCCTGCCCTCGGGTTGAAATTCACTCCGGTGTAGAAGGCTTCAGTGGGACTTAAGGGTGACTTTCAACCTCCACGTGCGCTGACTGTCTTTTGATGAACTGAGCCAATGGCTAAATTTGGCATATATGGTCAAATTCTGTGAGGTGCTGAGCACTTTATTCTTCCAGTGAAGGGAGTAGGAGCAGAGGTTCCTCAGCACCATGCAGGTTTCCACCCATAGTGATTTAACTCTATCCACTAGCTCACCCATAGTGATTGAATCATTATGATTCTTGGTAAAAATGCCCCAAAGCCAATACTTCAAATTTGGATCAGATCAGAAATCAAACGTAGCTTAAGCTCTAATCATTAGTAGGCGGGGCAGATCACTGCCCAAAAACTGTGTTGCTGCTCCAACTCTAGAGCCATCCATTGTCAATCTGATGTGACAGAATGAGAGACCGGTGTTTGAAAATCAGGTTTTTAATACATTAAGTATTGTGCGTCTCTTGGTAACAGCTGTGTAAGGTGGGAATTTACGATTCCTTAAGTATCCCGTTTCCATAGATAACTTGCTGTAAAGAGAATCTCAGGCCCATTAATGAATTTTGCCACTGAAATTTCATAATTAAAAAGAAAAAATCCTAGCCCAGGCACTGAATTATGCCTTGCAGGAACTCATATATTCTACAACGCTAGAAATATTATAACTCAGTGTTATGTTTTTTAGCAGCGTAAATAGTCCTGAGGGCAACCAGGGGATTATATGTTGTTGGAATCCAATTTTTTTTTGCTCAAATTGATCCGTGCTAGTTTTTATTTTTCCTTATTTGCCTCTAAAGTCACAGAAATGAGAAAGTATTTCCCCTGCAGACTAAGGCAAAGCAGCCTGAAAGGTAAGATCATTTTGTAAAACTTTATTTTATACAGATTGCTCCCTGGATGAACAGCCATTGAAGTCTCACTTTCAGATTTCCCCTCTATCCTGATAATCAAAAGAAAATAATTTCCCCTGGATTTATTAATTTATTAATAAGATACAGTTGATTTTTATATAGTGTCTTTGGGGTCGGGAAGGAATTTTCCCCCAAGGCAGATTGGCTAGGGCTCAGGGGCCTTTTTGCCTTCCTCTGTAGCACTGGGAATGGCTCACTTGCTGGTGGATTCTCTGTATCTTAAAGTCTTTAAATCATGATTTGAGGACTTTAATAACTCAGTCGTAGGTTAGAGGCTTATTGAAGAGTGGCTGGGTGAAGTTTTGTGGCCTTCATTGTGCAGGTGGTCAGACTCGATGATCATACTGGTTCCTTCTGACCTTTGAGTCTGAGTTTTATTCCAGAGTCAACTTCAAATTGAATAATGTACATAAAACAGTGAGGTTCTGATGCAGTAGCAGACAAAAAGCCAGTGTGTTTCACTGGAAAAGGGAGTTAATAAGAGTTGAGCTAGAACAGAGCCCAGAGAAAAGTGTGTGTGTGCGTGAGAGAGGGAGAAAGATAATCGGACTGGATGAGCATTGAAGTAGAGCCACCATTGAGGTAGAATTGAGCATCTGGGTAACAGTACATTGAAACACTGTTGTCTAGGGGAGCAAGGACTTCTATATCCAAGTGGAACTTCATGTAGGCTAGGTGTGGAGATGTGATTATCCAAAATGGAATTTTATCAGGTCACCAAAGTTAAAATCCCTATTTAAATATGTAAACACAAATTGCGCGCACGCGCACGCACACACACACACAGACAGGACCCATCAGATCTTTGATAAACAAGAGACGAGGACTTTACTTTTAAATCTCTATGGAAGGATGTCCCTTGTAGGAGCACAGTGGGCCCTTAGCATCACCACGGGGGACTGATTTTTAGCACTGAATCACCAACGTTACTTCCTCCTGCACCGATATGTTTGGAGATGCATCACCATTGCATGCTCTAGTGGCAATATTGCTTCGGTTTTCAGATGCCAGTCTGAGATCATATAACTACGTTAATCTGCTAGCAAATAATATTTTTGACATTTAGCTGTGCATGCCCAAAGATCTGTGTATAATTATTAATGTTAGGCCATCATAACTCACAGTTCAGAGCAAGAGCACAAGAACACTCCCATCATCCTACACCAGAAGTGTCAAATATGTGGCCCATGGGCCAAATGCAGCCTGCACACCTCTTCCATGTGGATGCTGACTGCGCTCTGTGGGACCATGCTCTCCCTAACAGAGAGACAGTGTTGTCTCACATATCCAGTGCTCTGCAATGCCGCGAGTGTGTGAGGTCTTGCAGCATCATGGAGCTCTGGTTATGTGAGACTGCAATCCATGAATCCACACTCTCTTCCTAACAGGGAGAGTGGTATTGTGGAGGGCAATTTTGCATACATAGCGCTTCGTGATGCCACGAGAGTGCCGTAGTATTTCTATTTATGGTACGTACAACCCACCTGAAGTACATTTAAGTCAATCTGGTCCGCTATAGCAAAGGAGTTTGACACTCCTGTGCACAGTGCTCCCCATATGTGCAATAAAAGAGCATACATATACACATTCATGAATGAGACGTAAAAGCCAGAGACCATGTGGTTAAACAATGAATGAAGACAAGCTGCTGACAAAAGAAGCCGGTAGGTGAGGCAGCAACAGGATTGGTCTTAAGAGCAGAAAATGACATCATATTACTTGGTTGGTGGAGAATCTAAGCAAATCACGACAAGTTCTAAAGAAGTAGCTGTGTCAGTTTAGTTCAGCAAAACAAACAAGAAGTCTGGTGGCAATTTTGAAGACTAACCAATTTATTTATCGCATGAGCTTTCGTGGGAGAAAATCCCACTTTGTCAGACATCCCTTCATTTATTTTCCTCCCATTCTGCAAGTTCCCCATCTGCAAGCATATGACAAAGTGGGATTTTCTCCCACGGAAGCTCATGCAATAAATAAATCTCTTAGTCTTTAAAAGTGCCACAGGACTTTTTTGTTAAGCAAATCATGGAAGTGAGATGTTTGTTTTCTGAAGGCAAAAGCAATGATTACTTTGTCTCTATGCTTCCTGGCTGGAGGCTTTTGGAAAGTGGTAATGCTAGCAGGGTGTGGAGTATTAAGGGGGGAGGGTGGTGGAATAATAATAATAATAATAATAATAATAATAATAATAATTTTTTTTAAAAGGGCATTTGTGATGGGAGAGGAAAGAACCCACAGAATTTCACAGGATCACACTTTGCTATGCTACTCCTGCGTATATAACTGGTCTCCTGTCCCTGTTCTGCACATCCCCAAAATTCTCCCCATTTTACTCACATTATTGCTCCCTTTTTATCCATCTCACACAAACAGCTTCACTTTTCCCATGCTATCCATATGCTTGCAGTATTTTCCCTTACCCTGTGTATGATGTAACTTCAGGCTTGACCAAAGGGGGGCGAGCACAGAAAATCTTTATGCTTGACAACAGGAGGGGGACCGTGGATAACCGCAATTCAAGAGAGTATGCTTTCAAAGCAGTACAAGGACAGGCAGCCAGGCAAAGGAAGTGAATGACAGAAAAGGAAAGGGTTGATGTAGCAGCTGTGTAGGATATAACTAATGGCTGGAGTAATATCCTGCTTTGTCCCTATAATGTAGGGAAGCGAACTACTGAGTTGGCAATACAGAAACCCGTACAAAAATATTTTCAGGCTTCATAAATCTAGAAACATTAGGAATAGTATGACGATCAGTGGCCTATGTAAAAAAACTGTATGACAGATAGAAGACTGTAATTTTCTTTCTACAACTGGGAGGAGGCAACTCAAAACTTCAAAGAACATTGAGTGTTTTTGAACCTTCCTGTAGCAGAAATTTTTGCTGAAAGCATTTTGTCCTAAAAGACTAGGAGAAGAGAGGAAGGAAAAAAGCCATCATGCAGTATCATTCACTGTGGCACTGAGGGATTGCTGGTATCTGCTGAAAAAGAGAACATTTATTACCGTAATTTGCTTATTCAAAATACAGTGTGCCTCTTTCATCCAGTGTGAACAGGAAAGGATTGGACCACAACTACTGCCAATTTATGGGCCAAGTTCTAAGCTGAATGTGGAGCCTTGAATGACTATCCGAAGGCAGAATTGATCCTGCTGGCATTTGAAAACTACTCCCCTTTAATAGATTGCCAGTTACATTGATTTAGGTCTCTCAGAGACAAGTGAACTGCAGAAAAAGCCTGTGAAGGGCCACTCTTTAGAAGTGGATTGGCCCACTGAGCAGAAGTCTGGGACATAGCACAATGGGAATATTACTCACCTGCCCCATGGAGATGCTGTGAGTAAAGCTGAGCAAATAACAGACCAATTTATTCCTAATCATGTTTAATAAAACCAGCTCATGATTTGACCCAGCCATATTTGTGACCCTTTTTAAAATTCTGATTTCTACCCAGCTGTTCATGGCAACTTGTCTTACCCTCACAAATGTTTGGGGAGGAGCTTTGAAATCACCTGTGGACTGCAGACATAAGTGGTACTTGCATCTAAAACAGGAGTGGTATTTTTATTAGAGCTATTGACGGGTCTCAGGTCTGCCCCCCATATCTGTATGTTGGGGAGGAAAGCTGCTGGGAAGCGGGTGTTGCCCATCCCAAGCATTCTGAAATCATGAGACTGGTTTAAAAATCCTGAGATTTTTTAAAAAAGATAAATGTTGGGTCTTTTTTTGATTTGTCTTCTGTTTTCTGACCGCTTGAGGTTCATGTTTTCAGTTTTTTCTTGACAACCATAAGGACTAGAAACTTACTTTGTTATTTTTAAATAAAGATTTGAGATTTTTTTTTCCCCATTATCACAGAACTCGGGGAGCAGAAGCTTAAAGAAATCCCCCGAAGATTATGAGACTAGATGAAACTGTGAGAAAGAAGCTTTTTTGACTGGGTTGTTCATTTTGTTTTTAAATCACTGTCTTAGCGAAACATGCTTGAATTAAACAAAATAACTTTTTGTTTCTGAACTTTGGGGGAAAAAAGTGAAGAATTGTATTGGCTAAACTAAGCATCAGAGAAGCCTTTAGAATGCCAGAGTGTACAGATGTTCCTAATTGCAGGTCTGTCGTTTCTTACACAGCTTTCTGCAAGGTAAAGGAAGAAGATAATCTTTGTAGCTCGCTGCTTGGTATGAGTGTTATCCCACTCTCCTATTTACATGAACATCTATAATTCCCTCAGTGTCTTTTTTCTACTGTTAGCCCATAAATATTTGGGATTAAATCCTCAAGGGAAATATCTCTTAAGAAGGGCTATCATGAGCCCGGCTTGCCTATTCTTCAGGGTGATTCAGCTAATTTGCCCACTCTTCAGGCAACTGGCACAGAGATGGGTTGGATGATTCAATGTCCTTGGTATCACAGACTTCTAAGATTCTGTGGATCAACTGTAGCATTCAGAGAAAATGACTGAAACATGGATTAAAATACTAAATAACCCCCAAATCCTGCAAATGTGTCTGCTTAAGTATTTGCAGGATCAGAGTGTAAGACATTAGAAGTCAGTGAAATACTTTCAATGAAACCATGGTGCTATGGATTAATCTTTGCTAAATAAAATGACCTTTATGCCACATACCCACCTTCCTATCCCCAGCCCTGTTGCAGGGGACTGGTCAGTGGCAGTTCTTGGGTGAGGAAGTAGGAACAGTTTAGGCACCGGAGCTGTAGATGTTATGAAGTACGTGAACCAGTTTTACCCCTGCATGCTCTTAAGAATCAAATCTCCCCTCTCTCCAAACCTGCACAAGACCCAGTTCATGTAGGGAACCAAAACCTTATGAGCTTGAAGCCGCAAGTCTTGGAACCTCTGGAAATCAGGTGACTCAACTCATCTCATTTCATCACCAGATGGCTAGTAAATGGAATCCCCCCGTCCACCTTTAGAAACAACAAGAACAAGCATGGTGCAGCTGAGATCAAATGCTGTACAACTGTCAAAATTCAGCATATTCAGTTCCAAGGATCTGTTACCTGTGAAGAAAGGGTAGTCGTGTGAAAATGCATGGCTCCATTATGTTCTTGGGACAGCGTGCAACCATGCAAAGAGAAAGTTAATGGCTGTAACTTTTAGCAGTGATATCGGTATACTGTGTACCACAGCTCTGGAATCTTGCTCCACCAGGGTGGGCTGCTTTTAGTTTTACTACCACTGAAAGCAGTACAGTATTTTCCAGTGGAGGCTAGCGAGAAAGCAGAGAGGCAAGACAAGATGTAAAGCTGTGTTGTTTGCCAATATATAGCCAAGAGTAAAGCTCACTTTGTAATGTAACTACTTCTACTGAGGAGTCTGGGTTGGGTCTTCCAAATTTGGACATAAAAGCTTGGTTTAAAAAGAAACTTAATTTTTTTTAAAGAAATCATTCTTGGGGATTAGAGGAGAAAGTTGTAATGAGTGTGTAATGTAGCAGGATTGATAAATGTTTCTAAATTTCCAGCAGAGGGAAGGCAAATGCAGCGTTGTGCAGTCTGGGATAGTGACAAATGATAGAGGGAAAAGGAAGAGGTGTGGGCCAAATGTGGTTGCTGTTTGCATGTGCTCTGACTGACTTAAGAAAAGAGGGCCCCCTTGTTTTCACTCATTCTTTTATTTGTTTATATAGCAACCGAGTGCAGACGGCATTGGACAATATAGTGACTGATTGTGACCAACACTTAAGTCTCCTCCCAAAAGATTTTGCGGTCTAAACCTACAAAGGGCATCCTAGGCTGAATCATGTCCTGTGGTCCTTCCCCCATATTCTCTGCAGTAGCATCAATCTTTCTGATTTTGAGATATCTTGTTAGTGTTAATTTAAACTCCATCAGTTCAGTTGTTATGAGAAAGAACTCGAAAGGACATGTTTTGCTGTGGGACCAGGGCGGCTGTTCCCTCTCCCCAATTTTTCATAGCTGTACATATTCCAAGATGTCTTCCACTTTTAGCCTCCCCCAGACTTTGAAGGTTATAATATAATTACATATACTGTTCTGTATGTTGCCATACAACTTTGCCTCCCTCTGTCCCGCACCCACATTTTTCTGAAATGACACCCCTTAAAATAACCCAGTGCTATTCAACCCCAAGAGAGAGAGGAAGTTGGGCCAGAGACGTAGAATAAATAGCATGGAGGGAAAGCTCATACCCATGGGCTGCAAAGATGTTCTGCAGTTAATTGAAAGACGATGACTAGCCAGTGGCTAACAAGTGCCAACTCAAGTTCCAGATGTCTCATGTCGCTCATCTCCATGTGCTTGTTTAAAGAGTAGAAGTGGGGTCAGATTCAGTTATGTACTGGATTGGTCTGTTTAAATACACGTTTGCCTATAATCATGTATAGAATATGTACACAAAAGATCTTCCATAGTCTTGCTCCATTCCCTGCAGTTCATTCATGACCCTTTTCCTCCTGCTTTGAGGGAGATGTCATATGCTTGCCCCCTGCTTGTAATGTTATAACCAGGGCACCTCAGCAAGAGAAGGCTGCTGTTATATCAGGGACCAGCTCCAAAAGATGGACTTGGGCAGGGAGGAGAAAACCTCACCCTTCTACCAGGGGGCTGGAGTCTGCTCTCCTGGCTCAGATTGAGTAGCACTTTACTCTGTAACTAGTCTCAGTGCGGCCTCCCAGGGAAAAAGGGAGCAGAATCTGGCCCATAGTGTGATTTGGATGTCCCTTCGCTTTTGAGAGGGAAGGAGGGAAACTGAATCTGGCCAGTCCTCTCCTCCTTTTCCTCCCCACCCCTCTTCTCCTGTGTTGTAACATGAGGACTGGGTTCTAGTGAGAAAGCCAGGAAGCCACATGCAGCTGTACCGAGACACTCAGCTGTACCAGACACTCAGCCCTGAGCCCTTTTGATCAGGGGTGGGGATGGGTGTTCAAAACTAATATATAATTACAGTTACCTCAGAAATGAATCTGCTGTAGGAGGGTGAGCTCACTCAGACCACAGTATACCAGTGACTAATATTCATCATTGCAGGAAATTTCCACTTCTGCAGAATCAATCTCTTAGCAGTAAGGATCTCTGTAAAAAGAACCGTATTGTTGGATGCTACATTTTGTCTTGGCCACTTTCCAGCGTGGGTAATTGCATTCTGCTTGTCACACCTGCAGTGAAGTTGGCAGCGTAAATTTTCTCTTCTAAGCTGTTAGTGTTGCAGAGCACTCTGTGCTGAAACTGTTGAATGCACGCCGCAAGTGGCTGCACGTCAGCATGTACCGTTATGGTTGTCCAATCAGCTGGCAAAGCACTTTGGAATTCATTTGGATAAAAACTGTTGAATTAATAAAAGTTCACTAATCACTTTAATGATTCCTCCTGGCCTGGCATGAATAATAGTGAGAAATAGCACAGATTCTTTCCTGCTTCTTAATGTACTTTGGGCTACATTATTAAAAGCTGTTAGCTAATGACCAGGACTCAGCAGAGAGATTGTTAAAAAGGAGCTGAAGAACAGTTATATATATAAAAAAAAAATCTCATGCCTTCCAATAAATCTAGTCACTTCTTAGACCTGGTCTATACTACAGAGTTTTGTCAAGAAAAGTCAGCTTTTGACAACAAACCAGTGAAGGTGTACATTCTGAAATGCTCCTCTCATCACTATAACTCCCCTGCTATCTTGACATAATAAAACCACCTCAATGACAGGTGGAGGGCTTATGTCGGTATAGTTAGGGTGACACAATGTCAGTGCAGATGTGCCTAGATATCAGTGTAAACACTTGTTCCTCATTTCGGCTATTGGCTCTCATTCTTGCCAATTCCATTCTGAAGCTGTGAAATTGACAAGAAAGTCCAGCTGACTTCCACTCTGATGAAGAGCCGGGTGGCTGGAGCCTACTCCTGGCTAGAAGCTGGGGTAAGAATGGATCCTGCTCCCAATTGGGAGCTATAGGTGGCTAGGCTCTGTTCCCAGATGGGAATGGTGAGATATGGGGGAGAGGGGCAGCCTGGAGGAGCTGGGCTCTCAGCTCCCCACACTGCTTCTCAGGTTGGTGGCAGTTCTCCTGATGAGGACACTTACCATCAACCTGAGGAGGTAGTGTGGAGATCTACTAATTACTAATTGCAGTAATTAATGTGGTGGCTGTAAATTGACTTAACAGAGGTCAATTTATCTTTGTAGTACAGACACAGCCTTACGTTTTTCCAAAATAAGCATCCCAGTTACCAGTGATACTTATGCTCAAACAAAGCTGTATTCTCTTACAGCCTCATCCCTCTGCACTTGACATTGCAGTGAAGTCACGAAGTTGATGCCAAGGAAGAATGGTCTTGTGGTTTAGGCACAAGGATGGTATTCAGAGGGTCTAGGTTCCTTTCTCTGATGTCCTGCATTTGGATGTCTTTCTAAAAGATGTGCTCTAGATTAGCTAAGAGTTATTGGGTGTAATGCAGTAATGACTGGATGACAGTCTCTGGTCTGTGCTGTGTAGAAGGTCAGACCACGTGATCAAAAGGATCCCTTGAGCTTTAAAATCTGTTTATCTAACATTCCTATTACTGTAGCATCTATATGTGGTGGTCTTGAAGCTGTCCAGGTTAGAAGAGATACTGTTCATATCTTCAACTCCTTCTGTTTTAGGAGAAAATCCAAAAAAGAGTCATGCAACTATTCAATTACTATGCTTCGCTGCCCAATCTCTCTCAATCTTTCCCCTCCATTCCCCTTTCTGTATGTTTATGCTGTTGTTTAACTGGATTAGAAACACTTTGCAGCAGATACCTAACCGTCTTTAAGGTGTTTAACTCACTGTGGATATATCCAAATATTCTCTTTTCACCTTGGCAGGCCTGGGTGTATGCAATGCCTTCTCTCTGACCCCCCATCTCCCCCTCCCAGGCAGGACACTAAGTTTATGCAGTCAGGGCTCTAAAATATTTTATTTTGTTGAGGGACATTAAGTATTTGGTATTTTATTGGCATAATTTTATTTATTTTTATATTATAATGAACTTTAGATTTTGTTTTATTGCCATCTTTATATCAGAAGCCAAGAAATCCATCACAGATGGGGCTTAGTAAATAAAATGTATTATTAGGGTTATTTCTGTGGCTTCTCTTTGTGATGTCGTAAACACAGGGTTATGACTTCACTTGAAGAGCCAGGAAGAACTTTTTACGTTTAGATTCCAATACATATTCTGTACCTTCAGTAGCTAGCTGTGGGAGTAGATAGGGCTGTGTGGAAAGTTCATTGCTTTTTTTGGTGTGATGATGACTCTTGTTTTCCAAGACTAGTCCTAGGTGAAAAATCCCACCTGTCAACAAAATGCTTGAGAATTACAAATGTATCTCTGCTGTTAGAAACAAGATACATCTTTAGCTATTGAAAGATTAGATGAGTGTTTAACTTGTCTAATGAGTTTTGCTTTTTAAATGTGAAATGTTTGGATTGAAGTGCAAAGTTTCAGGCTCTGCTTCTCAAGTTATGTTGGCTGTGTACATGAGCCACTGGTTCAAAGCCTAAAAAAAGTGTTTTTCTTTAGCATTTGGTGATAATGATTCGTATGTGTTTGGAAAGTCACTCCGGCATTGAGAGCGTGCTCACACATTGCATCTTTTCAGAGTTTACTTGAAAAATAGAACATATTTTAGAAAGATGAAACATCCCTGTTTCCCTTTCCATGGAGTCACTTTGAAAATATTTATAAGCACTCATACCTTTCAGAATTAATATGCTACAAAGAGGTAGTTTGTCTCTAACCTTGTTGAAGCCAGGACATCCAAACTATGCAGAGCTGGCTATAAAATATCCTACTCAACTCCATATAAGGGCTTTTTGCTCGCCATTAAATGTTTGCTGTATTGTATGATTTACTTGAGTAAATGAAAAGGGCCCCTCGTGGGAAGAGCTTTAGACACATTCAAAATATTCTAGGAGAAATGTAACAGATGGCCGAGCTTAAGAATTGTTGCATATTCCACCAGAGAGAGACGTATTATATTTCAGACAGATACATGCAACTGCAGAGATCTAGTCTACAAGAAAGGTGCACTAAACCATTTATGTTGTCCTCTAGGGCTAAAATTGCACATACTTAATCAATCCAGTGTAACAATCAGTACTGAACAAATCAGCTTTGGGACTCTGGATGGCTCGATGTTCACATATTTTATTAACATCAGAGGCAAACAAAACCACAATACACAGCAAAGAAACAAGAGCAGTTTAAACAGTTATACAAATAAAACAACCCTAATGGCATGGAATGAAGTAGAGCACTAAATCTACAGTAGATCTCAAACTAATATTTAAAGGAGATTTAAAGGAGCCTTCTAATATACTTTAAACAAACACATTCCTGCCACCTGGAAAGTACCTTTGTGGTCCTGGGGCAGGAGGGGAGCATTCTAAGATGTAGCCAACAGGAATAATTTTGAAAAATAACTGCAAGTCTTTTCCCTTCCCTGGAGCGGGAACAGCTGATTCCATGAGGTCTTGACCGTCTTTTTAATAGGAAGATTGATGAGGAAAACGGCAATGAAATAAATAATATTTTCTAATCACTTGGTTGACAGTAAAATGTGACTAAATCATTACTGCTGAATTCTGAATATGATATAGCTAGGCGAGAATCAGCCATGTTTTCTGCTAGATGATATCTATCAGGACTATGAGAGCTGTGGGGAGAGACACTGAACAGTAGTTTTGTTTTATATGTTTGTTTTTACAGACTTTCTCCACTTCTGCCTCTTCCCTCTCTTGAAATTTTGGTTTGTGTACATGATCTGTGTGGCACTTAAATTACTTCTGAGAGACAGAGTTTTGTGGGGAGTGTGTATCATATCATTTCTGAAGACTCCTGGGTGAAATCCTGGTCTTGTGGAAATCAATGCCAAAACTCCATAGACTTCACTCTTGCTGTTCTCTCTTGCTCTGATTCTTCACTGTCTTGTATCTTGTATAATAAGGTGCTACCAAGTCCGAGATTTCTACCCACAGGTGTATTGGTGGTACCATTTCACATCCACAATCAAACTATAGCTCCTGAGCTGCATGAGGCTCTTTTAAAGTATGATTCATGGAGTCCCCTAGCCTCCATTCTCTGCCTACCAGACTGAGGTGGGGAACTCGGAGCTTCTGGTCTTCAGCAGGGTGGTGAGGCTAAAGGATTCTGCTCAGCAGGGGGCGAGGTCTTGGAGGTCAATGATGGGATTACCAGGGGGATGACAGTTTCTAGGTTTTACACAACTGATGGTGGACCAATGGATATTTAAAAAAAAATTCCAGCTATTTTAAAATGCTGCTCTGAGATTGCCTTGTTTCATTTATATAAATGTGAGGAAATAAATTCTGCCGTTATCTGAAAAGGCAGGATTAAAAGAAATCACTGCAGATTGCATTTTAAAATAATTATAGTGGTATACTGTGTTCCTCTTTCATAACCTTTGCTTACAGAGAGTTGAGGAACCATTACTCTATTTCTCTCTCTCCATTTTTGAACTGGTCTGTAGTCCTGGTAAAATCCTCTTCCACCCATAGAATGCTACACTTCCTTCACTTCAGAGATGCACTAGACATGCTATTGGCACTCCCAGAACTCAAAAGAAATGTCATGAAAAGGTCAGATGGCACTTCTAGCTCTAAAAACAGCATTGCCAGCTCGTGCAATTATATTTCAAGACTCTCAAATTTTGGTATTTTTCTTAATGCGCCAGCTACTGGAGGCAAGTGATTAGTGAAAATATCAGCTGTATACTTTTGAAAAGGGTAATCATGAGTGGAAGGAACTGTGGAGATGCTAAGCTGGAGAACGCTATGAATGGGCAATTCAGTTAAAGCAGCTCGGGAAGAGGACAGGGGGACGGAGAGAGAGGTGAGTTTGGGTGGATGAGGAGGCATTGGGAAGCCACACAGAGATTTTGAAAGTGGAATGAAGCAGTATGCACTTGCTGCAGAAAGTAAGAGGTTACTTACTGTGGGCTCCTGATGGAGGATGTGAAGTGGTGGGAAAGGCAAAGGGTTTTAGCATTTGGAATGGATGGAAAGGACCAGGGAGACTAGAAATGCAGCAGCTGATACAAGTGAGCTACCAAAGGCCTTGGCTCCTACAGTAAGTATCGGTGAGATTACAGAGGAAGGCGTTACAAGATGGCTGGAGCTTGGATAAGGGGGAAAGGGAGAGGAAGGATTTGAACTGATGGAAGATGCTGTGAACAAGGATGGGAAAGAGAGGGAGGAGGGAGCTGGGCTGCAGAAGGTATAAAGGTCAGTTTTTGTCTTGCTGAGTTTGCAAAGACAGTGGGACCGCTACGTCCACATACCAGAGAGGTAACTAAAGATGTAGGGAGGAGAGGCTGGAGCTAGAGAGTACATTTGGCAGTTATTGTAGCAGGAGAGATGGCAGCTAAAGCTGTGGCTGCCAAGGAAGAGGTGTCATTGCCATAGGAAAGTGCGTATAGATAGAAGAAGAGGGGACCAAGTATAGTCTTGGAAGTGGGAAAGGAGGAGCAGCAGCCCAGGGTAAAATGCAAGGGAACTGAGCCAAGTCTAGCGGGAGGAGATGGGAAAGAACTGCTGACTAGGACTCTTCTGACGAAGAATTAAAGTCCTTTATCATTATTGGGGTTTGTGGCTTTTGTTTCTTGTTTTGGTTTTTATACATCAGAATGAGAAATACTGGGGCTAGCATACCGCATTATCCTCTTCTTCGTATAATGTTTAAAAGCCAGTTGTAGTTGGCACTCTTTTAGCCAGCTTTTGTGCACAGAGCTGCCGTGATTTCAGCGAGAGCAGTGTCTGTAGCGTTCCAATGAACTTGATTCTTGAGGTCGCAATACCATGCAGTGTAGCCTGTCACATGCAGGGCATGCGGGTGTCTCCTGCTGATCAGAAGCAGGCCCGTAATGTAACCTGCCTACTCAATAACATTGTGCACTAAAGGAAACCAGTCCAAAATTGTATGACCTAAATTTGGGACCATTCCTACAACACTCTGAGCACTAGAGATCCAGGAGTGCAAAGATGAAATGTAGAATGTGTTGGTTTAGGCCTTCATGTAACAGCTATTTCATGTCTTGTCCTAGTTACTGTGAATAGTGGATTAAAAAGAGATTAATGGCCCAGTACGTGACTGTTTTGACAGGGCTTCATTCATTTGCTATTTAAACTATTCACTGGGTTCACCAAAGGATACAAAATCTGTATCTTGCTTTTTAAAAAAGTCTGGGAAAAAAAAAAAGAATTCTATTTATTCATTGAAATGGAAAGTCAGAAAACAAATAATTCTAATGGTGGTTTTGTTTTCCATATCCACAGAAAAAAGGCGCAGCAAGATAGAGCAGTGCGCTCATTTATATCCAGTAGTAGATTATCATTGGGATTACTCGGATGCTTTTGAATATTTAACAAATGAGGAAGCCATTAATTTATCTTTCTTTGAATCTGGTTCTGTGCAACATGCTTGATCCCCTTCAGTGTTTAATTTCATTAACGTTGTCAGAATAATAATTGGGAAGCATTTAACATTCCGCTAGAGTACAACAGGTATAGCAGCCTGAAGAAGGTTGTGGGCATTCAATACTTGTTTGGAAACCTCCAAGGGAAGAGTGGCTTTGGTAAATCGGTAGGTGGCATTGTCTTCCTGAGCCAGTCAGCCCTAGAACCAGTGTGAGTGTAGGGGAGCATTTGGCTTTTAGAGGTGCCGTCATTAGGATCAGGGATGAAACGGAGGTTCTGATCATTAGCGGCCATTTAAAAATTGCATGGTACTTCTTCAAAGACTACTGGTGTCCGTTTCAGTGATCCAAACTGGGTGATTAAATTGGACTTATCTAACCTGCCCTCTACCTCCCCACGTGCTTTTTAGTTTCTGTTGGGTACAGTTATTTTTCATAACTTCCTGTTTTAAACATTTCATAAAATGTGGTGCTCTAACACGGGGGTTCTCAACCCCTTCAGTGTCATGGCACAGTTGGGAGGACTCCCAAACCATGTGTGATACAGGGCCCCTCTCCTCTGTGCCCCCCAAGGTTCCCCTGGCCAATAGCTTTTTCAGCAGTGGCTCAAATTAAAGTGGCCCTCCACTGCTGAAAGAAAACTGCCCTCAGAGGCAGATCCGGTAGCAGGAGGCAGGAAGAGCAACCTCTGCTACCGTAGAGAGCGGCAACTTGGAAAGGGACAATGGTGCCTGCTGCTCTTAAAGTAGCAACAGCCTTTCGGCAGTGGGGACCGCTTTCGGTGGCAGGCTGATTTCATCTGACACACTAAACCGCTGTGCTGCAACACACTTTTGTGTCGCGACACAGTGATTGAGAACAAGCGCTCTAAGACACTGATTCAACAACAAGTAAGTCACGTACTTTAAGCACACTCTTAAGACCCACTGAAATCAAAGCCACTTAAATATGTGTTTAAGTATTCTGCTGAATCAGGGCCTTAGACACATCATGTGTTACACCCCGGTTGCTTACATTTCCATGGTGGAAGAAATGATTCCTGTGTACTTTAACATAATTTGTAAATTGCCGTGGGACTAAAAGTGTCATGTTATGTTAATTGATCATGATTAAATCTGCATCTTTGTGTGTCACTAGGAAGCTGTGCCTAGCTTTCATAATTAGACTTTGATCTGAACCTTTTAACCATTCAAAATATTTTCAGACTTTCTGTCGGGGACATTCTTCAAGATCTGCATGCTTTCCCACACCTACTTGGTCTCCCGTCATCAAAGGTCTCGGCACATGATAAATCTGCGTAGGAGGGAGGGCTCTGTGAGATTTCTGGTGGAGCTCAGTGCTCTTCTTCAAGTGTCAGGCAGGGTGGGTCATTTAAGAAGGATTAAAGATGCTCCATATTCACTCTGCAGTTGTCCCAAGGAGCTCAAAACTCAGGATCTGAGCTAAACATCTCCCTTACGTGTCCTCTGACCAAGATGATTTTAATAATAGAAATCCTTATGAAAATGTTTCCAACTTCATAGGCTCATATGATCAGCTTTTCATCTTAATTATAACAAGTATTCTGTCTCAACCAAATATTGCTTTTTTCCTGCTCCCCAGACATCTGATCCCTGACAGTAAAGTTCTGTTATTTAGACTCATGCATTTTTCTCATCAAGATCCAGGCGGGTGAAAAGGGATATTTTTCTTTCACTTGTAATGGAAAAAATTGCTATATATTCAGTTGGAAACTTGTTGAAGTTGAGATGAATAGGCATAGGCTGGTGAATCACCAAGTACTCCACCAAAAGACTGTTTGTGACTATCTAAAAGGGTGTGTGCTGGTGGGTTACCAACTACTCCACCAAAAGACTAAAGTTCTGGTGTTTAACTTTGTTCAATAATGTGAACTGAATATTGAAGGCCAGAGATTTAGCTGGTATAAATGGATTGAAGTCAATAGATCTGCAGCAGCTGAGGATCTGGTTGAATGTTTTAAGCTTTGGTTACCCTGCTCTGTCGAGCTACAGTGAAATATTTTTGCAATTTCAGGTTACTCTTCAGTTCTCACTACTGTTGTGTTGTGTTCCAGTGCTGCTAAATAATTGTCACATTCCACCGCAAAGTTGCTGCATTTCAGAGGCGGATGAAATGATAATATAATTGAAAGTTTGTAAAGTAATTTGGGATCTTTGGCATGAAAAGGGCTATAGAAATGTAAAATACTATATTGTTTGCCTTTATTTTTAGGCAGCAGCCAACTTCTCTTTTTAACCCAATGTAAGAAAAAATGCTATGGACATATAGACTGGTATTTTAACAGTCTTCTCTTAATCATGGAGAATCAGAATGATGTATTTATTGGAACCCTAAAGTAGTGTTTTTAGAGAGAACGGCAATCCTAGACCCTGCAGAAACTACCTTCACAGCTGATACTAATTGGCTCCCTTGTTGATAGTCTCAGCAGACGGTCCAGGGCTTGAATGCTCATGAACTCTCTCTTCTTCTTGAAAAGATGGTCTCTTCGGGTCCAGTGTGTGTTCTGTTCATAGCATGCCAGCAGAAGTTAGATAAAAACATGACGTACTGTTGCTGAAAGATTGTAATGTGACGCTGCTTTATTTCTTAGAATTAAAATGATAATCCAAAACCAGAGCAGACAAAGCAGGCTGCTCCTTAAGGCAGAGAGAGGCACAACTCAGCCAACCATTTTTTAGGATGGATGTTTCCAGATTGTTCAGATGCTTCTCCACAGAGGTCCCGAGATGGTAGGCAGGACCAGGAAAACACCATGGAATTTAAAATGAGCACCGTTTTGAGGACACCACAGGGTAAGGCACATTGATAGCTAAGTGCCGGGGAAGCTTGCACTGTCGCTGGCTTTAGACAATCTGTTCTTTGGCTAGAGAGGAGACATCAGCAGCCTGTCAGTCTGGCACATTTTGCCACTAATTCTAATTAATATCCAACAAAATAAAAATGAATTTTTTAAAATAAATTGCGACCATTGTGGTGATACATGCTGTAAACGGCAATTTAAATTTAGTAGGTAAAGTAGCTGGGATAAGCAGTGTTTCAAAGCAATTTACTTAATTACCTGTCAGGACAGACTGTACAGCCAGAATTAGAGAGTGAAATAGAAAAAGCTGGGCTGAGCAAATAGTCAAACATCCTTCTAATCATTTGAGAATGCTAATATTTAATACTGTCCTTAAACCCGTTCAGGTACCTGCTTCCCTATGGGATACGTTGAAAACTCTTCTGTGCAGTTGCGTCAGTCCTATAGCGGGACTGGGGAGAGATTGACTGACTGGAGGCCAACTGAGGAGAAGGAATAGGGCAGGAGTGATGTGTATGGAGTAAATAGGCCAAACTGAGTGGGGTGCATGAGGCAGACTTGCTGAGTCTCTACTGATGAATGCATAAGCGCTGCCATTTTAGACTGTCTTACCAAGAAGAATTGTTAATGTGTGGGGTTGACCTACTTTAACTTTTGCCTCCTTTTGCTAACTGTTATCATGAATATCACCACAGAGTTGCACAATATTTGATTTTTTCCCTTCTCAAGCTGTAGCTCCTGGACTCCAGTGAATATGTGAGAAATTCTTTTTAAGCTAAGTTTCTAGCTCTCATGGTTATGGGGGAAGGCTTGAAAACATGAAACGTAAGAGGCTCAAACCCTCAATGACAACTACAAAGAGACGAAATTTATTGCGGTGAAATCTTGTGATTTTTAAGCTGAAGTTTCATAACTGGTTTGGTCCTTAACTATAGCTGAATCTGGACCAATACGTTCAGCGTCCTCCATAGAGGCATCATTGTCCTATGCAAAGCTGGGTTTCATGCTCCTCATATAACTCCTCCAAACTTCCTACTTATTTGCTCTTTTTTTTCACACTACCTAACAGCCTCCAACAGTGTCATTTCCTCCTAATCATGGACAATAGACATCTTTAGTTCCCCCATACAGCACAGAAACCTTTGCATTGGCTTCAAGAGTATCATGCAGCAGACAGGAGTTTTTAACACATCTGAGATGTGTAAAGATATTTGCTGCACATGTAACCCATATGCCTAAAAAGGCGATCTCTTTGAGAGACCTACTGAGGGTGGGTTATGGTTGCTGGGCAGATTAGCTACCCACAACCAGAAACTTCTGGAAGCAGGGAGTGGTAGCATTTTTGAGCATGCTCCACAGGGTTCCCTCCTGGTGCCATGTGGTGTGGTCAGAGTCAGATGACATGAGAGCAGCAGTCTGTGCAGACAGCCAGCAGGAGCTGCTCTGAGAAGAGCCCATGTGCTCAGTTTTCAAGAGAGAAGTTGAGCCAGGAGTGAACAAGATGTTTTCTCCCTCTAATGGAGTCATCTGCAACAGACCTTGCAGACATGCATATGGGACTGATGGCTGGTTGCAAAGGAGAAGGAAAAGCCTGCATGAAATGCTACAGAAGATTCCTGCACTGAGAGAAGAAGAGGACAGCTATTTCTTGCCACTCAAGCCTCTACACTGGAACAAAGACTGTAGCTGAGAGTTGGATGAACTCCACCTGGACTTTGGGACTCTTTGGTATCTTTCATGCGGGGATTTCTGTAGGGATTGTTCTTGGTTAATTGTATTTTGTTTTCTCAGGATAAGGTTTATATAGTTAGTAGTTAATAAAGTTCATTGTTATGTTTGTTTTTAGTAGTATTTTAATGTGGGAGGGTAACTCTGAGCAATCTTTGCTGTGAGTCCTGTGCAGACTGATTCCTGGGTCTCCAGCTGCTTTCTCCATAGGGATTGGGATTGATTTCTGTGAGGCACTGGAGAAGGGGAATTAAATGAATTTTAGCTCACCCAAAGGTTACACACACACATATACAGGGAATGGTAACAGGTCTTAAAAAGTGGAGTGGGCAGAAATTGCCTGATGATTAGAAGTGGTGTCTTAGGCCTTGTCTACACTGAAAATACTGTGTCAATCCACATGGATCGATGCAGTGGGATCGATTGAGAGGCCAGTGTAGATCTGCTCAATTGATCCTGGAAGCATTGTGCTCTCGACTCAATAACTCCACCCCTCCAAGTGGATTAACACTGCGTCAATGGGAGAGCCCTTCAAGTTGACTTGGCTGAGTGTAGATACCGCAGTAAGTAAGAGTAACTAAATCACTGGGAGATACACATTTTGCGGCACACAGATTGCATATCTTCTATCAACTTAGCCCCACAGTGTAGACTAGGCCTTAATGTCTTAATCATAATGAACGCCTCTCCCCCAGGGTAGTGTTCCTGTACCATGTTAATTGGAGAAAATGAGCTAGACACCTTTAAAGCAAAAAAGACGCCTCTGATAGAATAACAGATTGTTGGGTTTCTCTCCCAGTGGGAAATACCTTGAACATCTGGAACTTTAAGTATGTCCATTAACCCATGCTAAATTCTACTGGCCCTCATCTGTCTGCCATCCATATCCATAGAGAAGAATTAATCGGAAAAAGTGATATTACACTAAACTGCAATTGTCTCTCACTATCTGAAAATTAAGTTGTCCCAGAAAAACAATCCCTCTCCCCAAACTTGGAACATTAAATACATGTTTATTTTTAGGCAAAATTCTGCATTCCACACACAACTTCAGCACCGTGATGCTCCTCATTTGGAAAGCTGTAAGTGGGTGAGGACTGCCCTGTGTGTGTGTTTCTAGGGCCAGAAAGACCCTTTGATTGGAGGGGCATCCAGCTCCATGTCTGGTATGTAAGATGGAGCACCTTGCCTCTCTCTCAATGACTGGAGTTCTGGGCTATGTCTACAGTAGGGAATTAAGGTCGACTTTAAAAAGGTCAACTTTAATAAGTCGACTTTAAGTCGACCTTATTAAGTCGACTTAGAGAGTCCACACTGGACTCTCTAAGTCGACTTGTTTGCTCCAGGGAGAGCCAGCCCCGCACAGGGCTGGCTTTCCCTGGGGCAGCAAGCCCCTGAGTGGTCCGGGGGAGAAGGGAGTGAGAAGCTCCCTTCTGCTCCGGACCACTTGGCTCCCTTCTGCTCAGGACTTCCCACTCATGCCCCGGAGAGAAGGAAGCCCCACGGTCCCTTGTCCCCGGGACCCACGCTTCAGCTGCCCGGGGCTCCCTTGGCCAGCGCCGCGCTCCAGCTGTCTCTCTAGACAGCTGGAACGCGGTGGCGGCCGCGTCGTGCTCCAGCTCTCCCTTTAAACAGCTGGAGCGCGGCG
>ML685755.1:51811804-51842100 GCA_007922175.1 Pelusios castaneus
GGTCCCTTCTTGCTGGGATCCCCGCTCTAGCTGCCCGCTGCTGAGCAGCTGGAGCGCGGGTGTCCAGCTCTCCTTCCTCATCGGGACCGCATGGTCCTGGCTAGGAGGGAGTGTGGGGAGCGTGGGGCTTCCTTCTCCCCAGGGTCCCCGCTCCAGCTGCTGATCAGCTGGGGCGCGGGTCCTGGGGAGAAGGAAGCAAGCCCCGCAGTCCTTTCTTGCCGGGACTTGAGTGGTCCCGGCGAGAAGGGACACATGCCATAAGTCGACAAAGTCGACTTAGGGCTACCCCATGTCTACACTGGCTTAAGTCGACTCTAGGGAGTTGACTTAAGCCTTAGATCGATTAGGAAGGTGATGTTAGAAAGTCGACTTAATTTTAATTAAGTGGACTTTATTTTCCGTAAGTCGACTTAAGGAAACTGCAGTGTAGACGCAGGGTAAATTAAGTCGACTTAAGCAGGCTTAAGTCGACTTAATTAACCAGTGTAGATGCAGCCCTGGAGTGGGGGGAGAAATCCCATAATATAGAGTCAATAGGGACAAATAAAAGGGGAAAGGAGTGATGCACTGTTTCCCCTGTGGCACTACAGATCCCATTTTTTAAAGGGAGGGCAAGGGAGGGCAATAAGGAGTTTGTGTTGCTTACAAAGAATTCCAAGAAGCAGGCTGATCGCAGGGGACTGTTGTGTGTGGTAGAGTATCATATCCTCCCTCACAGCATGAAGGGCTTTCAGCTGCTGTTGTCTTGAAATGAGTGCTGTCATGAGTGTTTACACACAAAGCTATGAGAGAGATATGCACTGAAGAGATGCCATATCTTGGCAAAAAAATATGGTGCACACACTTCCTCTCTGACCTCCCTAGCATAAATGAAGCCTATATCTTGTTGAAAGTAATGGTGTTTCTCATTCATGTGCACCTCTGTGCCACTACCGAACAAGGCTCTGTGCAGATATATCTATCATTTGGATGAAAGCCTCTTCAGCCTGGGAGAAACCTGTTTTTATTATTGCAAATTAATGCGCTCAGCTCCTTCAGCACCTGTGGTCTTATGTAAACTGATTCTAATTTGAGACATTTACCCAAAAGGAATTAGCAGAGAGTTTCTGGATCTTGTCACGTCTGGCAAGTGGATTACAATTTAGGACACGCTGACCTTTCCCTTCTGTCTCAATATCCACGTGTATCAAAATGAGGGAGTGGAGGAATGGCACAATTAGATTAATATGTTTCCTTAAGATGATTCTTCAAATGCTGAACTTTTGAACAAACTGTTCTTAATGCTTGAGTAGTGACCCATAAAGAATTGCTTTTAGATAAAGACTGAGATGTTTAGTGTATTAAAACAATAATAATGTGTATTTATCGAGTAGATGATTTGCTTTTCTTTCGGACTAAAAATCTATAGGATGGAGAAGGCAAGTCGTTATAAAGTTTTTTTTTTTGGCACAAAGAGCCTAGCTTTTGTTTCTGGTCCTACTTTCCAGTAAACAGATAAATACTAACCCAGCCTTTTAAAAAAATATTGGAAAAGCCTTTTCCAGTCATTAGGACAGTAAATCTTCAGCACTGCATTTCATAATAAAGAATGAGTTACTAATATCATAGGAAATGCTTTTGTCTTGATACAGCCTTCCTTCAGTGTGCTTTCTGATGGCCTTAATTGTGCATGCATTTGGGGGTGGGTAAGAACTGTCCTATCAATCAAATTTCTTTTGGAGAGGCAAATAATGGGAAGGAAAGGGGTAAGAATTATTTGTCTAAAACTCCCCTGGGGTCACAAACTAGCAAACACTGTATCACACAATAAGTATTGTGATTAACAATGGTGGGGCATAGGACCTGCCAGCAGCCAGGGCTGGGCAAACATGCATTCTGCCAGATTTTTCTATTTTTAGGGGCCCTGGAACTCTGGCCCCTCAAATTTGTGGGCCCCGGAACTGCGTTCCGGTGCATTCCCCTTTTCTTTAACCCCTGCCTGTTGGAGTCAATAGTGGAGCTTCCAGTTGTCTGACCCTTAATAAAGTTGCAGGGTTGAAAGAAAAACTCCAGTTGCAGAAAATGAAGCATATTCCTAAAACACACACCCAAGACAGTAAATGCACAGCACTTTTAAGGACTGTTTTAGAAAGGGAGTAATAATAGCATATGCTTTAGTAACCTTTGCCACATAATCATCATGTTTTGATTCCAGGTTGAATAGATCTGTGCAAATTTGAGTTGCTTTATTGAATCCACAGAGGAAGTCGGCTGTTTTTCTTCCTTCTTTGGTCTTTGGCATAGGTACCGTTTGACAGACCTGGAAACTAGGAGCCCAGAACCATCGAGTTTGCCAATTATTGCCAGATGTGCCTGTGGTGTGGATACATGTTCACGTGGCGACCACAGAGAACCTACCAATTCATTTCACATAGGCCATGAAGCAACTGGGGCTAGATTTGAACCGATGGTTTAGTAATGAAAAGTGCTTTATCTTATTCCCTAACATGTGAATCATTGTAACTCTGGATTTCTCTTTTTAAAATGTGAATGATGTGGGAGACCATGTGCCTTCTGTGAACTTAAAATCGGTTTAATAGCTTAAACTTAAATATAGGCAGATAAAAGAATTCAGACTTTTCTGCCCCTCGGTTTGTATGACATTGTTTTCCAATGCCTAAGCACCATCAAGGTTGGATTTTTGTTTTTCCTTTTCCACCAGCTGTGTTCAGTTTTCCTGCTTTTAACCCTGGTGGTTTAATTTAGCGTCACTTGGCGTATAGCCTTCCTAATTATGTCTACCATCCTAGTTTAGGGTGATATGAATAGCATGCTTGGCTCTGGTGCAGTTCTGTTCCACGCCACTAGTTTGATGCTTCTGGCTGTGGTGCAAGCTGGGGAACAGAAGCTTTTTTATTAATCCTAAATTATTTTTGAATTCTGTCTTAGTAGTAGGAATAGGGCATACCTCAATTTTATTGGAGGGCCCAGGTTCCTACTGCAAAGGGCTATTGTTGAGTATATGGGACAATCCCACCACTGGAACAAGAGTTAAGGCCTTTCTTTGGGGTCAGTTCTCCTCTGCGTGGCACTAGGGGATGTTGTTTTCTCCCTAGGGGAGTCTGATTGCAGGAGCCCTTCTGGGTCCCTTCTCCCTTGGATGAGACTACCGATGTCCTGTTTCTGCATGGAGGTAGAAGAACTGGCTGTCTCTCTGTTATGCTGTTGCGTTGCTCAAGTGCTGATTGTCCTTGTAGTTAAGGCACTAGAGTGAAATTCAAGAGATCTGGCCTTTGCTACAAAACCTATTTGTTGCCATCCCAAACATGGGAGCACGGAAAGCGGTGTGCCCAGCTGCCTTGCGAGTCACGTGCGACGTGAGGGGAAGTTAGCGTGCTCTTCCAGCATGGGGTCACGGGCGGGTAATCAAAATGAAGACACCACCTCACCAAAATCAGTGCATAAATGGAAGGAAGAAGCAAGCAACTTCAAGCTGTTCAGGGCAATTCTAAATTGCTCTTTCCCCCCTCCTCACTTGCGACTGGGATAATTTTGAAGCTGTGGTAGGAGGGTGCTGCTTCTGAAAGGTGGGAACACCACATATTTGAAGCATGGATGAGTGCCAGGTTTTGAGGGTATGGGGCAGGTTTAGTGCACTTAGGGCATAAGCCGACATTCCTATAGAACAGAAAGCAGTTGGATTTGATCCAGCTCTGGCACCTTAAAATTGATCAGGAGGGGAGGAGTCCTGATGGACTGTCCTACTCATCTGGCTTCATTGTATTGAGAGAGTTAAAACTTCCATCACAAGAATTGGTGTTTCCTATAAGAGCATGTCCTTGGAATAGCTGCCGGCCAATCAGAGACCTCCTTGACAGTCCATTCTCTTCCCTGATTAGAAAAAAATCCAGAATTTCAACTGGAGTAATCAATTCACTGTATAAAAAGGGGGCACACAACTATTGGCTAATGACACAACTAATGATTCAATTATGCAAATATATATTGTCGGAGAGCTCATGGGGAAAAGCAATGTACTAGTGTGGGTTTATTTTCAACTAAAGTGTTATATAACAACATCAAAGGTGTCTGAAGGAATGATGTGAATCCATATTGCCTAAAAATTCAACCAGCTTTCATGCACTCAGAGCAAGCTAACTGCTAACACAGTAGCAGCACTTGCCTTCCTTAAATCTGGGAATGGGTGACAATTCCTACAACAAGAATACTTTTTATTCAGTTCTATTCCAGCATCTCTTTTTCAAGCCGCATTCACCTGTGACCCAGCCAGCAGGGGATGGGTAGCCAGTTTTAATGTCAAGTGCCATGTGAAAGTCTCAATTTCAGGAGACACTAATTATAGCAAGGGCCACCTCAGAGATATGCTGTTAGGTGTGATATTATGAATCATTACCGATGGATCTAGGAGATAAGATTACCTTTATGGAAAAATGGGGAAAAGTTTCTAAAAATAGGTATCGCTTTGGCAATGGGAAAATATTTGGAGGAAGGCCAAAACTATTTTTTTTTGTACTCAGTAATGAAAATTATTACAAATGGCTTAATCAAGGGAATCTCTCTTCATTAGAGTTCAGGATATTATTATTCAAAATGAAGTCGTAGATGCTGGAGAGGATATGAAGGAATAGTTCCAGGGGGGTAACTGTGTTAGTCTATGTGGAGCAAACCCACAGGACTCAGATGGCAGAGGACCCTGTTGGTGGTTGGTTTTGGGTTTTTTTAAAATGGAGGAATAGGGACTTTTCTGCCTATATTGTGGGACTGCACTAAAAGGATGATTTGGAGCAACAACTAAAATTTTCAAGAAAACTGCAGTTTGCCTGTCTACAGAATCCATCCCGGTTTTACTAATTTTGAGTCCAAAAGAAGTTATTGCCTCTGTGACGGACCAGGTGATATGCAGTCATTGTTGGTTAGCAGATGCCGTTTTGGAAAAGGACAGATCCCCCAACATTAGTGTTACGGTGAAATAAAATGTGGTGACTTCTTTCAATGGGAAAAAATGGTACACAACGTACGGTTACCATTTTAAGAATTTAAATATAACAAATACATAGATAACAATATGATAATTGACCAAACACAAATGGGTCTTTTAAAGGTCAGGAACACATTTAAACAGCAGAGGCTTTGCCACATTGAGAGTGTGGAGAGAGTCCTCTGTCTTTTTAAAATGATTAGAAAAATCCTATTGACTCAGGAGAAATAAAACTGAGGCTGGATGAGTGAAATGCGATCATTTAGTGCCTGTTGGCTGCTGACCAGCAATGACATGGTGCGTCTGACCTGAGGCCGAGAATTAAAACAATTTCAGATTGTTTGTTTCTTTGGAAATGATCATGAACAGCAAAAGAAATGGTAGCTCTTTCCCGTATCTGACTCGAGAGTCAAGCAGCATCCTGAAATCTGGGAAGAGTGTTCTGGCTATAATGAAAATTGGTACTAAAATATATATGATAACTCTTTTCTTGTCCTACACAAAATCGGACTCTAGATCCAAGTTCTCCTTGGACAGGCCACCTAAAAAGGAAATGTTACCAGCCTGGCAAAAGACCAGGATTTGTACAAAGATTTGAAGCAATAAAAACACATAATGCTGCCACTGTTGTTAAAGCACTTATCTATCTGCCTTAACTTTTTATGTACCACCTGTCAGTGTGCTGTGTGTGCTGTACAAAATTAAAAATAACAAGAACAAAAAGTTGCTTATCAACCTTCTTTGGAGGTAGAGGAGCCTTGACACAAAGCGTACAATGGCTTCTTTTGGATGTCTTTCATTACAAATCACGACGCCTGGACATGTGTAAGGAGACTCGTTAGTGACTGTGTGCTTGAGCCTGCTAACATTCCATCCTGGTTTTTCAAGAAATAGCCCTCTCGCCCCATCACCACCTCCAGAATCAGAAATACCTCATATCCGCTTTGTACTTCAAAGCGTGTTGTCAGCTTCAATGCCCTGCTTGCTTTCAGAAAAGGAGCGGATAGGGAGAGCAGAGCAAATAGTATCAAATCAAAGGTAGAATTATTAGACACTCAGACTGAAGATCTGGTGTTTCAATATTGTGCCAGTCTTTGTTTTGGTCAGGCTGATAGAGATTTATGTTTTTGGGGACACAGTATTACCAGGGGCTGTTAATAGTTGGAAGGTCCAAGGGGTGGCTTCATTACAAAGGTTGGTTAAGTGATTCCCTCATGTCTGTCTAATCTGCCTATGGTATTAAATGTATTTGATTATTTGTAAAAGTGTGTTAGGAGCCTTCGAAATGAAAGGTACTTACAAATGTAAAGTCCTAGCCCTTTAAAATTCTTCCTCTGCTGCAGGGATGGAGTTTCTTCTTTTGCTAATTTTCAATCCTGTTTAATAGCACTCACACTGCAAACAAGAAATCCTCTACAGAGCGATGGGTTTATTTAATTGCTTTTTTAAAAAGCCAGCACTACAGAGCCGCTCTTTAAATAGAAGTCGCAAGTAAAGACATAAGGAAAGAGTGTTCCCAGGCTCAGTCAAATAATTTTTTTATTAGAGATACCCAATTCCCATTGATTCTTGGGAGCTGGATGCCTTAGTGAACCTTGGCCTTGGAAAATAGTTGCTAATGATTTGGGGCTGCAGTTTCTTACAATAAAAAGTGGGGCATGCCCTTTCTAGTGGGGTGCAGAGGAATGTTTGGGAAGAGGAATGCCCCAATACAAGCCCTGCATAGCAAGGCTGATGTGAGTAGAGAGTTGCCAGACAGCTTATGTGGAGGGGAGCAGCTTGTGTGAGTGCCTCGGGCCAGTTCGGAGTGGCTTGGGCAAGTGGCTAGGGCGAGCTCTGCGCAGGTGGGGGTAGGGAGCTTGGTTGAGCAGTGTGGAATGTCTCATTTTCCCTTTGGGAAATATGGTCACCCTAGTATCAGGGAAGGGAAGAACATTGCATGGAGGCAGCAGTGGAGGAGTCTGAAGGCAGGACTGGTAGCAGAGGTGAGGAGGTGGGCAGTGTGAGGGTATTGTCCTATTGAATAAGGGATGTTCTGGGATTTGGAGAAGAAAGTTTGCGGGAGAAGAGAGAGAGAGACAGAGAGTGGGGAAAGGCTGGGAGTAGAGAGGGAAGCAGAGAACACTGGGTGGTTTAGCAGAATTATTTTTTTTTAAGTCAATTGAAACATTTTCCTGTCAAAACATTTTTGTGAAAAGTGTGCATTTTCACGGACATTTTTTGCATTTCCCAAAATAGAAAACAAAAAACAAGACTCAGATGTTTGGGGATGAGTTGTGAAGGACACTTCAGGCTTTCTATTAAAACTTGAAAAATGTGGATGAAAACATTTTTGTTTTAATGGAAACTTTTCAACCGTGCAGGGATGGAGCGTCGTTTCCCAACCAGCTCTGTTATTTAGTGCTTTAAGACATTCCCCACAGGGTTACTTTTTGTTAAGTTACACCATGCCCCTATGCAGAAATCTCAATGTTGTCCTTTTAAAAACATTGTTCATATTAGTAGCTGTTACATTTTGGGAAGCATTTGCTGTAAATAAGCAAGGTAATAAGATACCATGGGGTCTTCGAAATGACACTTCCTACTGCCCAGACAGAAATGAAAATTTAATCTACTTCTAAATGTTGCCATTTCACTACAATCTCCAAAGAAGCATAGAGATGTTTTCCTTTACTCTTCTGACCCAGCTGGGAAAATGCTCTCCCATTACTCATTTAATTAACTTGTTCCTATAAATTAATCAGGATTAATTGTGTTTATATGTGCCAATAATTCCTCCAGAGACCATTAAATGCTGAAAGTTAAAATATATTTTTTTAGAAATCAATGGCAGAGATTACAAGTTACCCACCGTGATGGATGTTGATGGCTAGACGACAGCACATTTGGTCAGATTAATTAAGAATAGTTATAATAAACCAGTGTTGTATTACTAATCTTGTTTACAGTGATTAGTGCATGACATACATATTAGGGAGTGTGACAATCTTGCTCAGACTATTACAAATTTTAGCACTCTGAGTCTGAAGGTGTCACAAGATGGTTAAATATCAGATTCCAACTTCAGAGAGGATGAAGCTGAAGTGCAGGGGTTTTAAGTGTTTTATACGAGATCGCACCAGCAAATCAATGGCACTTGAGATGAGAACTTAAAGTTTAGACTCTAAGTCACATAGGATGAATATGATCATCTAGTCCGACCTGCACAACACAGGCCACAGAGCCTCATCCACCCACCCACTAACCTATGACTGAGTTATTAAAGTTCTGAAATCATGGTTGAAAGACTTCAAAGGTACAGAGAATCCACCAGTAAATGACCCACGCCCCAGGCTACAGAGGACTGCGAAACCCCCCCAGGGCCTTTGCCAATCTGCCCTGGAGGAAAATTCCTTTACAACTGCAAATATAGTGATCAGCTAAACCCTGTTTGTGGCAAGACTCACCAGCAGATGCCCAAGAAAGCTCTCAGAACTCCCCTCATCTAACATCCCATCACAGGCCATTGGGTATATTTATTGCTAATGGTTAAAGATCAGTTTATTGCCAAATTATATTGTCTCATAATACCACCCCCTCCATAAACATACTAGGCTCAGTCTTGAAGCCAGCCAGATTTTTTTGCCCCCACTACTCCCCTTGGAAGGTTGGTCCAGAATTTCACTCCTCTGATGGTTAGATAGCTTCATCTAATTTTACATCTAAACTTCCTGTGGACCAGTTTATATCCCTTTGTTCTTGTGTCCACATTGGTGTTGAATTTAAATAATTCCCCTCCCTCTGTGGTATTTATCTCTTTGATGTGTTCATAGAGAGCAATAATATCTCCCCTCCACCTTCTTTGGGTTAAACTGAACAAGCCAATCTCTTTGTTTCCTCTTACAATCTCTTCTGTCAACCTAGGCAGTGTCCTCAGTGAGCACTATGGTGGCATTTCTGCTGCACTCTCACCATTAAAAATGTATGCCTTATTTCCAGTCTGAATTTGTCCATCTTCAACTTTCAGCCATTGAACCATATTGTATTTTTCTCTGCTACACTGAAGTGCATATTATTAAATATTTGTTTGTTTGACTGTAATCAAGTCAGATTACAAGATCGAGTAGATACTTATAGATTGTAATCGTCATCCTTTAACAAATTCTGTTATAAATAGATTGAGCTCTTTAAGTCTATCATTATAACCCACAGCTTCTAACACTTCAATTGTTCTCATGCCTCTTCTCTGACCCGTCTCCAATGTAACACTTTGTTGAATTGATGACCCCTGAACGGGACGCAAGATTCCAACAGCAGTCACACAGTGTGAAATATACAGGCAAAATAAACTCTCTTCTGCTAATTGAGGTTTCCCTGTTTATGCACCCCAGGATTGCATTAGCACTCTGGCCACAGTGTCACATTGGGAACTCGTGTTCAGCTCTACCATGACCCCAAATCTTTTTGAGTCAGCCTCTGAGACTGTAAGTCTTGACAACTGGAAAGAGAAGTGGGCATATTTACTAAGTACTTGGGGTATCTCCTTTAATTCCTGACCTCATTCTAAACTGCATGACTGCTTCATTGTCTGATGATGTCATTAGATTATGTAGTTGACAGAGTTTACTAGGCACTTTCATTCTTTCTTCTCTAATGACTGGCTTCTTGCTCCAATCTCCACCCACACAGACTCTTCACTTTGTTCTCATTCTATCTGCCCTCCATGATCCCTTCCTTCCTCTTTAAAGCCTTCCCCTCAGTATTCCTCTCCCTTCTTCGTTCTTCTGTTTTGCTGATCCTATAGCTCGATAATTCACATTGCCATAAAATAAATAAAGTAAAATAAACTAAAATCCTCTCAGAATTATTTTAAAAATGATGGAACTAATATGATGCTCATTGCTGTTCACCCTCTTCTCTATAACTATGCCTGTGTCATCTTTTTAGACTCTGATCTAGTGTCTAGTGACTAAAGCAGAGACCTGTGAGTTGGAATTACGGGTTCTTTTTTTGGCATACTCTTGACTTTCCATGCAAACTTGGACAACATTCTTTTGTCTTTTAGCTTAATCATTTTGAAATCTGAATGCAGTTAATATTGATCTTGCTCACCTGAGTATTGTGAAGTTAAAATTTTAAAGTGCTCAGGGATAATTAGACATAAGACACTATTAAAATAATGTTCCCAGGTAGGCTAGGTCCATAATTCAGGTCGGTGCACAAAAAAAGTGTTTAAAAAAATCTAATATAAATAGGAATGTTCTCACAACATTAGAAAAATAATCAAACAAACTACACACACAAGTTTGGGACTGACCCTGCAAACGCTTCCTCTGGGTATACTGCACAGTACCTGGAATAATCCAAAGGAAGTCAATAGGACTACAATTAGTAAATATTATGTTTGTTAGTGTTTGCAGGATTAGGTTTCTACAGGATGATCCAGAGCCTATTGAAATCCAAGGGAGTGTTTCCATTGATTTCAAAGGACTTTGGATCAGGTGGATAGTTTGAATTTAAACTTCTTGCATTGTTTGCAGGCAGGCATTATGCCTACTTCATGAGAACTAGAAAATGCAATGGACTACAGGCAGATGTGAAATGAGTAGTCTGTTTTTATTGTTTAGACTGCATGATGCACAAACCAAACAAAGGTGAAGAGAATTTTAAAAAACTAGTTTACTTAGTTCTAATAATCTAAGGTAAAATGAGTAACACAGGTAAGAGGGTTTTTCAAAAAAGTGTCAGATTAAAAATCTTGTACATCATTTTAAGTACAAATTATTATGTTAATTACTGATTTATATATTAAGAATTACAAAAGTTCAGAAAGTAATTAATATAAGTAAAATAAATTGCTTCAAAATCAGAGGTGACATCAATATTTAATTTGCTAGGTACCTGTATCCATTCTCACCTTGCAAATTTTAGGTGGAGGACAAAAATGCTGTATTTAAGAATATAGTATTTCTTACTTCTTACAACATTTCAAATACAAGTTTGATCAGAATAGAAATTTAGAGCTAGCATGGGGAGTCTGATTCTGATCTTCCTTACACTGGTTTAACACTGATTTAATTCCTTAGACTTCAGTCAGGATACTACTGATTTTATGGCAGTGCAAGTGATCTCAGAATTAGGTCCATTTTATTGGAAATTTCTGCTGACGTGTCTTTTGCTTATTTGTACTACTAACACACACAGTTAAATATACAAAAGATTGTCCCAAGTTAGCCAGGCGTCTAAAAACAGCAGAAAACATATGATTGCCACTTCATTAAGCATTAAAACGTGAATTAGAACCAAGCTGTGCTTTCAGATGCACATATGTGGCTCACGTTGAAATCAGTGGGAGACACATGCATGTATCTGAGGCCCGAATTCGGCTTTCTGCCTGAGGTTTTAGTAAATCAGTGCAGTAGGCCCTGTGAGCTAGTAGATCCATTCTTTATTTACAGTAGAGAAATACAAGAGTAACATTTCATTCATGCTTGGTTACACAAAGCCTTTGGCTTGGTACAAATATACAATACATACAGATTACTGGTCAGGCTTACAAATCGAGGTATTAAAAGGAAACTCTCCACTTTATAAAAGACTTGAGGATCTTTTAAAGATGGCTTAAAGCTGCATGAAAGCAGGATGGCAAGTTGTTTACACGGTTTGACACTGAATTCCCACTCTTTCAGTGTCACGAATGTAGTCACTTTCCTTCAGCAAGAGAGATGCTGCCAAAAGCCGGCTGTTCCCGAAATGCCAGTTGTAACCAGAAACTTTCTTTTCAAGTTATATTTCACAGCTTCCTCATGGTGAGAAGTGCTTCTCGCCATGTGAACTTTTCAAATTGTTGGGCTGAGCGGAATGGCTGGAGTTCTCCAGTGAGGCAAAATTGGCTTAATTCATCTTTGAATGAGAGACCTATTCACATCAAATGTGTAAGAAGGCTGGGGTATATTTTCCAATCACTGTGCATCTTTAACTCCCCTTAATGCTAATTGGAGCTAGGTTCCCACCTCCAGGGGAAAATATAAACTTCTCTGTGTGGTTCAGACACCATCTGGTGAAAGTTACAGATTTTTTTTTTTCATTCTGTGCATTGAAAAGAAGTGTTCGTTTTTTGCTTTTTTCAAGTGCAGTGCATTTCCTCATCCTTTCTAAAGCAATAAGGGAGTGTCATAAACAGAACTGGAATTGGAGCAGAAGCAAGGTGGGAAGAGGGGCTATTTGCTGTTTTAGCACAGGATTCCTTAAATATACATTCTTGAAATCAGATGGTGATAAACAAATGAAGTTCCCAAATCTCTTGATGTTGTTGGATTGCCTCCTGTTCCATCTTTCTCCATAGCGTTCCTATTTGGATAGGAACTGTCCTGCATAGAGTCATAGACTTAGTTTAAGATCCGAAGGGACCATTCTGATCATCTAATCTGACCTCCTGCCTAACTCAGGCCTCAGAACCTCACCCACCCACTCCTCTAATAGTGCCACTCACCTATGACGGTGTTCTTGAAGTCCTCAAATCATGGATTAAAGATTTCAAGATACAGACACTCCACCAGCAAGTGACCCATTCCCCATGCTGAAAGCAAAGTGAAAACCACCTGTGCTCTCTGCCAATCTGCCCTGGAGGAAAATTCCTTCCCAACTCCAAATATGGCGATCAGCTAAACCCTGAACGTGTGGGCAGACACCAGCCAGACACCCAGAAAGATTTGTGTGCAGTAACTCAGAATCCTTTGCATCTAGCATCCCATCACAGGCCATTGGGTATATTTACCACTTTCAGTTAAAGATCAATGAATTGCCAAACTAGGATATCTCATCATACTGTCCCCTCCATAAACATATCAAGCTCAGTCTTCAAGCCAGCTAAATTTTTTTTGCCCCCCACAGCTTGACTTGGTAGGTTGTTCCAGAGCTTCACTTCTTTGACATTAGAAAGCTTTGTCTAATTTCAAGTCTAAATTTCCTGATGATCAGTTTATATCCATTTGTTCTTGTGTCCACATAGTTGCTGAAGTCTAATTCCTCTGTCACCCTGATATTTATCCTTTTGATGTATTTATAGAAAGCAATTATAGCTCCCTTCAGTCTCCATTTGGTTAGGCTAAACAAGCCAAGCTCTGTGAGTGTCTTCTCATAAGGCAGGTTTTCAATACCTCAGTTCATCAGGGCCTGGTCTACATTTGCTGGAAAATTAGTTCACAGTCAACATGAAATATGCAAGCTATATAAAGTAGCTTGAGTGTCTCCCATCGACTTGCTAAATTCTAATTAGCACAGCATCCCCACTATGCTCTGCTGGTAGGAAATGCCTTCCCATTGATGCAGGGTTAATCTTTTTGTGGGGGAGGATTTATTGACCATATTTGTGCACAGCATTCCAGATGAGGTCTCACCAGCACCCTGCTAGGGGGGCTTAGAAGGCACTAAAATTGAACGCTAAGAGGGGCTGGATTTTAAGGCATGGATGGCCATGGTACGATCCAGTGTTAAGTGTGCATTATTACATTCTATGCTGCTGTTACATTACAGTACAGTGATGCACAATCAGCAAGTGATGTTATGCAAGACAGACTTGGATAGGAAGCCACCTCCTCCCAGGACCGTGTCGCTGTAGTGGCATGAGGAGGAACACTGTGTATGGATTTTGTTTGGTCTCACCCTGCACTTTGACAAAAACTGATTTACTGCTAAATGGCATGAGTCTCCCTAGTTCTTAATTTCAAGACTTTTCTCAGACATCTTAGTGTTGGACAGAGCAAAGTCCTAGAGATTCAAAATAGAAATAACATCTCAAAGACAATGCCGGTCTAACAGTAGCACATGATTTGTGTGCATGTTTGGTGGCAACTGTTTTAATTCCTGAGAATAAACCAGATAATAAGAACTATGCCATGGTCATTGCCCATTGTTTTAACCCTGTCCCTACCCATTTATTTTCCTTAGTTCATCACTCCCGGAATGTTTCAGTGATTTAATTTAAACTCAACAGCACATCTGTCTGCAGAGCCAGTGAACCAATAGTCAGATTGCCTGTAGCAGAACATTGGCAGACTCTGCCATTTGGCCTCTGGGGGGGCAGGGGATGCCCTTTCACATCCCTGCTATGCCAGGATCCAGATAATCTCTGAGTAGCATTATTCTCTCATCAAGGTACCTTGGAAATCAAACCCGTCATGGTCATGTTAATTCCCCTCACCCCACCATCTCTTAATCCAACCACAAATAATGAGCTAAGAGGTATTATTTTCAGGTCTCTCATTGGTGGTTTCAAACAGCTCTGAATCAGCATGCTGAACAAAGGTCACATGCCCACTAAACTGCAGGGGTGGGTTTGTTTATTTTACGTTAGAGGATTCATCAGTACAAGGATTTAATGCAGCACACTTTCTTTGTAGCATTTAAAAAAATACATCTGTTTCAGTAGACAGCTGAAGACTATAATTATGTTATGAATTTAACTGGTTACTGGATGGACAGTAAGTCCGTTTGCACCCTTATAATCAGGAATGTAAAAGTCTGTTCCTTGATAGGATTTGCCATTCCCATAATCACTGATTACTGTCGGGCTCCTGATGTCTGCATTTATCTTCAAATGTAGGACTGTTGACTCTAATCACATTTCATTGTTCCACAGTTGCTGTTGTCTAGTGCAGATCTCTTCAGTTAGGTCATGCACATGGAGTTGGGATCAATGTGTGGGTTGAAAATCTATTTAAGCTCTTGTGTATTTATGACTTGAAAGCTCAGTTATGATCCTGTCAGTCAATGGGACTTTTGCTGGTGATTTTGACTGGACCAGATTTAGTCCTTAATATGACTGTGCAAAAGGGAAACACCAAGAGTAAGTTCTTCTTAACTCCGCTTCTTGCTGTATTAACAAACTTTTTAGGAAGGTGGGAAATGGCATCCTGGGTAGCGTTAGCCTACACATATGTATATAAACAGCATATAATATCTCATGTTGTTTCTTAATAAGCTTTGAAGCATTAATGTCTTTTGTTTTTAGTCAGTGAAGAATCTTCAAGGGCTTTGCAACCATACCACACTCCTTTTTCATTCACCTCTCTCTGGAGTGGAGTGTCAACAACTACCGTCTTCAGTAAAATCTCTGTGGGGACTTAGCTAGGTGGAATTGAACTATCCATGTTGAAGTTTGGCCAGGATAGTTGCAAGGACATTTTCATGTCAAGATTTTTTTAAAAATGTTACTTTGTGGTACTAACATAAAAATGGAAGAATTTAAAAAATTTGTTTTTGTTTTCAATATGAATTGTTTATTTTTTCCTTTTCTTGTATTCAGTTTCACTTTCAGATCCTTATTGCAGTAGCACACCACTTCAACATTCCTTAGCAAGGGAAGGCTTTTTTTAAGGCAAAAAATTCCCTTGGGATTTTAATAAAAGGCATGGAAATATTTCTGTTGGTAGGTTTTGTATACATTAGTTCGTACACAGACCCTGCACTTTGGGCACTTGTTCAGCTGGAAGTGTTCCTTGGACACTTCTGCCCTCATGAAAAGTGGCATAGGACTTCTAGTAACCAAATCATGTGATCTGCATCTTGGGCTTATGGAGATGCAGAGATCAATGCTTCCTTCATGCTTGGAAGGGCATTGATTTGGCCGAGAAGTTCCACCTACCGAATCTGAAATAACTTCGATGTCTCTGATGTAAGTACCAACTCAAGCCACTCTTCTTTATGTATAAAAGTTAGTCAAAGAACACTGCAGGCCATTTTTTTGTCTTCCTCCAAAGTATCAGCTGTGCCTAGATCTAAAACAGAACGTCTAAAGAAAGATATGTGGTAAATTGCATTTAACTAAAAGCAACCAACTACCAAAATCTACAGTAGGTAGAGTATTGATAACTATGCTGAAATTATTTGTTGAGTCTGGAAGGTTAGATCATTAAGCAAATTATTAATAAGGACACAGATCAGAAATTTATACTTCCATCTAGTCCTTGACAGGTTAACACATCTTCCCTTCCATGCTCACCACCCCAAAGGCTACATTTTATCAGATCAGTACTAACAGGATATGGTGAAGTAATTAAAAAACCCAGATGTTGCTATGCCTAATGACTTAATATATTCATTTCCCCACTCTATCACCTCTAATTTTAGACACCTACCCACTTATATATTGTTTCCAATTGTTTCTAAAACAAAAAACATACCAACAACCAGAATTCCACACTTTTCAATGGAAATGTTATGCATCTGAAGTTGCCTTGTTGAGAGATTTTAAATCACCAGCATAAAACTTGTGTTCCTGGTGTCATACTCATTGTATTACAGGAGTCACCAAATAATTTACATTTAGAGATGGCACTGGGTATGTCAAAGTCTCACAGTGACTTCGGTTTATGAATGTACAGCATTTCTGATCACGCAAACTAAGCTTTGTAGTTTCTAGTGTCTTTTCCACTTTCTGTCCTGTTGATATTTTAACTCCAGCCAGAAAGATCCATCATTTATGCTAATTAGGGAGAATTCAGTCTCTCTCTAGTTGATGCATTGTTATATAGGCAGATCCCTAGAGTATTGTTCAAAAGAATATGTACACTTTCATTTTCATGGTTATATGGTCGCTCTCTGTGGCTTATGACCCTTTTAATTTGTCTAGGCTCAATAAAATATATCTATTTAAAGCATCCTGTCTCCTGCTAGCTGCAGAACCATTTCCTTTGAATAGTCTGCATGCTGAGCAGTAGTTAAATGAAGTTGTTTAATACCATAGAGCATTGTCCACAATTATATTTATATCCTCAGTGTTGCTTTAAACTCAGGTATATGGTTTCTTTGAAATTTGCTATGGATATGTTTCTGAAGTGCAGTCAGAGAAGAATTCATGCCAAAGTCCCCACTCCTATATGATTTTGTATGGTTCATAGCACAATCTCTCACTTCTAGTGCTTACGTAATAAGATACGTTGACTCGTAGCAATTCCGTTTCCATTGCGGTATGACAGAATTCACCGCAGTAGTAAAGTACAAAGTTGCTAATGTGGTTTCAGGGTCCCATGTTGAAAAATCAGACAGTTCAGTCACTTGTCCGTGTACATAAATGCATGGGTTTGCGATCTGGCAAGTCTTAAATCTCCCTGGATGCTGCATGTGTATTCTAAAGGGAAGCACCCAAAGCTATGTATAGGAGCGAATTTGCTATTATTGATTAATGAATGCCCAGACTTTGTAAGCTTGTGTGTGCCTGTATGTACATGTCTTTTGTTTGCAGTTCAATATGTGGAAAAATAGCATTTGGTTGGTGTTCATTAACAAATTGAGACCTTTTTCTGCTGCTTTTTTTTTGTGTTTGAAGATTCTATTAAGTGCTTGTGCAAGGCGATGTCCTGACAGCACAGGAGATTGAAGTAGACTGCCCACCAAACAAGTATATCATTGGCAAATCGAATTTCCCCATGTGACTCTATTAGTGCGCCTCAACCTTTACTCATAGAGATCACCTCTGTCAGCATGACAGGAGAAAAGTCTCAGTGCTTATTCAACCTCTTTTCTGAAGCAGTCAGTTAGTTCTAATATTAGGGTAGACATGCGCTCACTAGAAGATATACTAACAGGTCACTTCACATAGGTCAGATAGATGATAACAAATTTTGTTCCCTTCCATAGGAGGCTAAATACCTCTCAGTTTTGAGGTTTGTCCCCTGTTTTAGACTCCATTACCTCAATTTCACACAAATTGGGCACACCCCCACCTTTATTGTTGAAAACTTACATCTCCCATGAAGAACTGTGGTTAAATAAAGGATCATTTGTGCCTTCCTACCCTGATTTGGAAGGTCATTGTCATCCATATGTCCTACATTTGGGCCACAACAGATTGAGAGGCTAAGCGGGCTGGGTTCCGGCTACCGCTGATTGGAAACACTTCATTTTGCACAATTTAGTCTTGTGGTACAGAGGTAAAAGGCTTCAAGCCTCCTGGCCAGTACAGCTCTCCTTTGTGTGGTTTTTATTATGCTTGATGCAGCTTTTGTATTCTAAGCCTGTGTATATTAGATATGCACTTAGGATTTAGTGTGTTCAGAATAGGTTTTATAAGATGGTGCGGACAGAGCTATTCCCCATACTAAGCATCTACCCAATCTTCTCGGCTTCTATCACTGCTTTCAGAAAGCAAAACCACTGTGGGTGAAATTACAGTACCAGCAACTCCATTTCAGGTACATAGCTCCTGGTTATAGAAGTACTCTACTTTCAGAAATACGCCTGCGGTTTTGCAAGAGGGGCAAGCCACAAATTCAAACGACCTCTGAGCTTGATGTGCAAAAATACATGTACCAGCTCATGTCAGTGTTTGTATAATGCATTTTTATGTGCATACTTTTCAACCTGGCCTACCATCTACAGGAATTGTTACTTCATGTGGTGTCTCTGAGAGTTAACTGCAAAATTACCAGCCTGCTATGGGATTGATGGTGGTACTTGTTTAAAAGACTGACAGCATGCTATGGAAATGAAGAAACCTTCTTAAATAGAAATTTCACAGATGGGCTAGGTCTGTCTGTATGTAATGAACAGCATGTGTAATACACCATTTCTTCCATCTAAAGGAATATATCTTGTAGCAAAGCAGGATTTCCTTATATAGGATTTATATACCCACTCATTCACTTCATCATGATGCTGTTACAGATTTAATAATAGGACATATTTTGGGCTTGTTCCCAGATACATTTATACAAAATTTCAGAAAGAGAATAAAAATCTATCCAATCCATCTTAAATAATGTGATTTTTATCTTCTAGGGAAAAAAATTAAAAAAGCTGAGGTCATAAGCATTAAAGATATTAACTACATGACACTGTGTTGATAATTGGCATAGAGTAGCCTGCATATATGGATGATCTTGTCTGATCAGGAAAAAAAGTAAAGGAAAGACACTTTTGTTTCCTCCACCCTCCCCAAAAAAGCCAAGTCAAGAATATTTCTATTTAACAATAGCTAAAAGGCAAATGTCATGCTAAATCTCCAAATTGCAGTAGCTGCGCAATTCACCTTCAAACCCGAGGTTCAACCAGAATTGCATTGTTTACTCATTTCCAGTAGAAGGCAGCAGCTTTCTGTCTCAGCCTAAAACCTTCTAGATTGTGTTTCCATTTCTGGATTTGCCAGGTGTGGTGACCCTTGCAATGCAATGGATGAAATGCCAGTAATCACTAAATAACCAGCATTCAGTTTTTCAGAAGGAGTTACGGCTCCTGTTTATTTGCTGATTCATTTGAAATCCCCCCCCGCCCTCCCCACCATACTTACTTAGCATAAAGCTTCTCCTTGCTAGTTTGAAACAGTGCAGAAGAGAAGCCTGGGCTCTCGAAATAATGAAGATGGCTAGTGGCTACAACTGGCTGGCAGTGAGCCTGCATGTTCAACACCAGTTATGGGCTATTGACTGGAGAGGAGTGCAGTGCAGACAGGCAGCCTTATGTAGAAGTTGGCGTACTTTTCTTGTTTATTTGGAGTGGAAATAGGAAGACTTCCTCGCAGGTCAGAAGAGGTTGGACCATCTGTGTCCCGAGGAGTTTACTTGCCCTGAAAATACACTTGGTTCATTTTCTTCATTGTCTTAGGAAAGACCCTTGCAGAGGAAGTTCGTAGTGTGCTTAAATTATTTCAGGCTGGTTTCTTATCAGCATTAACAAATGAGGATTTGGATACTGAAAGACTAAATTTGCTGGAAGGATGAATTAGGAAGCATGCAGATAACACCATCAAAATTAGTTCTAAATTAGTTATATACTCTTAAACCTGATAAAGGCGCCCAGGGGACAAACATGTCAAATTTGAGAGTGATGCCATATACATGATATTTTGGAAGTCATTTTCAGAGTGCAGCCATAGCAGCTCAAGGGCCTTCACCCAGAAGTTTCTGTGACTCCCAAATCTTGGACTGTGGCTGCTGCCTCTTATCAAACAAGTGCCTGCCAGTGCCTTCTTGTTAGTGTAATATTTAAATCTTTGAGTGGAAATCTTTCAAAGTTCACTTCCAGGATTTGGAATTAATGAGATGGGGGAGTCCCAACCTCCTAGGTGGCTTTGAAAATCTCAGATCTACATAATGAAAGAGCATTCTGCCTTGACTACTAGCTGCTGGTGCTGTATACCAATCACACAATCACGACTGTTGGCGTCAGAAATGGTGTGTTTATTTTTCACAGTGCAAATATTTGCAATAAAAATAATAATAAAAAGTGAACACTGTTCGCTTTGTATTCTGTATTGTAACTGAAATCAATATATTTGGAAATCTAGAAAAGCAGCTAAAATATTTATAATACATTTAAATTGGCATTCTATTGTTTAATAATGTGATTAAAACTGCGATTAAGCGCAGTTTTTTAAATCGAGTTAAGTCAAAACAAATTAATTGCTTGAGTTCACTGTTCAGTGCAGTTGGGAAAGAGAAATTCCCTGAGGGTGAGAAAAAATGTGAAGTAAATGAATTGCTACTTCTTTCCCCTAAAAAATATAAAGAAATGTGCCTGGAAGAGACAAACCACCCCAATTCCTTTTGATTTGAGAAGTGAGAAATTTGAGGACTAGAATGTAATGAATGTATATGCAGTACTTCCTTTGAAGTGCTGTGTACAGAGGAGCAGAAGAGTGAAAGCATCTTTGGAATTATTTTAAGAGATCAATTTAGGAAAAGTACGTGAGGGACAAGGGGTGGCAAATAGTACAATATATGAGAGGCAAGATGGGAGTGCAGTTAAATCAACCTCCCACTAATATGATTTATGCTGGTATAAATCTGGAACAACTCTGCTAGAATCAATGGACTAACAGTGACATAAAACCCATGTCAGTCAGATCTGAATGAAGCCTATAACATATGATGGGGGGGGGAAAAGGTGATAAAATCCATCAAACTGCTACCTGTGAGCAATGTGATTCTAATGATTGATATACCATGTAAAGAATGTTCGCATTTCTACTAGTTTATCCAGCTAGTCACCCCAGGAATTACATCTCTCTTTGGATCTGGGCCAGCCATAAGAAATCACCCATGACTAGATTTTTGGTGTGGGAAGATCAAATAGTGAGTTGCCTTTCCTACTGGCCTGGGGTGTGGGACTGGGCCCAATGTATGTGTGATATTACCCCTAAGGCAATGTGTCCATGTCTCTATGGTTTTTCTGTCTAGTATGTAAGGATTAAAACTCTAGTGCTACAACATTGGTGTCGCTGGTGTTTCTGGAGCTGAAGGGGCAGGGTTCCAGCCCTCACTCTGTGAGAGTTACATAGACATTATCTGTAAATGATTCTATCACTGTCCCCACAGAATTGCTGAGTCCATGTAGGAAAACTGGGTGTAGAGGTTGTCAGAAATGTGGGTCTCCAAGTAGTTGTTTATCCTAAGGTGGTGTGTTCAGGCCCATATTCATCTGTGACCATTTTGAAGAGTATAGGATAGTTTATGTTGCTTCAAGGAGCAATTTAAAAAAAGGGCCGTGTTGTGTGACTTTGTGGTTGCAGAAGTGATTTTGAGACATGGAAAGCGGGGGGGGGGGGGGAGATAAAATGCTACACTAGCTTAATGCAGTTATTCCTTCCAGGTCAGGACTAAGGGGTGTTGCTGAGACAGTTCATCTAAAGCTTTCTGAGCTGTATGTGTGAGGTGATCAGTCCCCAAGGCAGCCAGTCTGATACCTTCTGCGAAAGGACATAGTGCTCTGCAGATCCCAGAGAAGAACACTGCTCCTGCCATGAAGAACTCAGTCTAATGCGACCGAGATGCAATCTGAAAACACTTCAGACCAGAGATGGATATGAAGAAACCAATATTGCAGATACTAGTGTCGAAGTGGGTCCAAAGCGGTAGCTTTTAATGAAGGATAAGAAGAGTGTCTAAATGCTTAGTGCCAAGAAGGGTGATGTTATTTCAAGCACATGGGTGAGGAGGAATTAATTTATTCCTAACTTGAGAGCGAACTTCTAATATTCTCCCTCTTGAGCAACTGTTGTCTCTTGACCTGTCTCTCATCCCCCTGATACATTTGTGTGCCAATGTGTATAATATATAGTACCTACCTGTATTTCATGCTGATAGGCAGCAATTTAAATGGTTTTTGAGATTTTTGTCGGGTTAAACACTTTGAGCAGCTTCAGTGAGACTGCAGGAATGAAGGCTTCTCTGCACAATTCTCTAGAAATTCACCCCTAAAGTTTTAGTCTCTTTTATCTTTGGAAAAGCCCCCACTGTACTGCCTCCAGTGTTACATTTGCATCTTTTCCCTTTTCAAACACAACTGTCTTGAATTATTTGTATTAACTTAAAACATCCCTCTTGACGGTTCGGGGAGTGAGAGAAAGTAACTAGGGTTTTGGTTTTTGCAGTGATTCTCTTGTATGTAGATACAGTCCCTGGAATATGGTCTGCAAAGATAAGATGTACTTTATGTATCATTGGCTATTGTGTTACATTGTCAGCCATAACACAGCAGCTGACTTTTCGGCCTTGGAAGCTTAGACAAAAGACAATTAATCTTTCATTCTGTTAAATGGGTACTTTTTAATGTGTATCTGATGCTGGTGGAGAAATCACTAATGACTTTCTGCTATTCTGATAAATGTGGAGCAGGAGGAATGGTTTCAGTCCAGTTAAATGGCTTAATAGAGGCGTGTATGGATTTAAGGAAAGAAAGACTAAGGGATAAAACAGGTAATTTGGTCTTTAAAGTTACAGAAGAGCTTTCAGCAGTAGTTTCTCCTCAGAGGTTCTGGTAATGCATCAAGGATATAAAATGTCAACTAGGAAAGTCTCTAAATCTGACCAATTTAGGTGATCCTATTCCTTAGGAGTCAGTTACATATGAATAAGAGGAACTACGTAATGGTTCATGTTCAGAACAGGGCACAGAAGATAAATAGACTCTGATTCTTTGAACAAATGCCAAATTTGTTAGTTACCTCTCTCCCATGTGCAACAGGGAAAGGTTTGTTAACTATTTCATTGATGTCTGTATAAAACAAGAACAATGATTCCAGAATGTGACAGCTCAAAGCTAAATAGGGTTGTATTTTAGGGGATTACTGATTTGTAACCCCAGATGAGAAATTCTGTGATCTCAATGGGTCTCAGTCAAGCCAGTTAGAAAATTAAGGCTGGAGTAAAATTGTGATCTTCCTTAAAATAGGAAATAGGTTAACTATTGATAAGGCCATTGAAGCTTTTCTTGTATTAATTTCTTTTTTTTCCACAGGCTTTCTTGCTTCAATGACTCCTTGATGGAGGCAAAGTTTTGCAAGGGCTTTTCTTCTACATTGCCTCTCCACCATCCAAAAAGTGAAGTAGAGCTGTGAACAAGTAGCTTCAAAATGTAAAAAAACAAAACAAAACAAAAAAACTGTAGAAATAACAGATCTCTTATAGTTTTGTCCCTGTGAAGAGTCATTTTAAAGTGCCTTTGGAAAATACAACAAATTAATGGAAATACTGCAGTAGCTCATAGGTTGTGTGTGCATTCTGGTATGTCCTAATCTATTGGATGCATGTCAGATATCCCAAAGTGTTTCATTTTATTATCCTCTCAGTCTTAACGGACTGATTCAAATCATCTTTGGCATGTGATGATAGTGAGGCAAGCTCTCTGCCCACAGTGTGAAAAATGAGTAGTATCAGCAGAAGTCGAAGCACAGCTGTTTTTGTCTGAATTATTGGTGAGGGGTATGCACATCCCTTTTTGGTGTTTTTTAGTTTCATACAACTGGCAAAGTGTGATAGGAACATTTGCAAAATTGTATCAGATCTATGATATTAAACTACAACTACGTAGGGATTTTTTCCATTAAAAAAACACAAAATAAATCACAAAATATGTCTCAAGTTCCAAGATTTTTTGCAAATGAAGAGAAAACAAAACTTGAGCCCAGTTCATAATTTAGTGCAGAAGAATGTGATGTCCACTGTGATTAGGTTGCATTGGTTTTGCATTCTAGCATGCAGTTCAATGACTTTGCAATAGACAATCTAGGTTGTTTGTCTTTCGGTTTTCTCAGTGGGGTGTAAATGACACTTGCTCATCTTCTGGTTCATTTGTACTTATGTGCTATTTGGAGTCCTCCAAAGCGATGTAAGAATATAAACACTCCTATGACATAACTGAGAGCTCTTGGGAAATTATCTCAGAGAGCTGGTTGGAGCAGCAAGTTATGTGTGTGCTCCATTCCTCAGATAAAAAGGAGGGAAACAGCTGTTCATTTTGCTTAGATCAGCCATCTGAAAATAGTCTTTGATATTCAAGGTTTCTAGCACATACTTTGAAGATGTTTGTTTGAATATGAGACATGGGTATGTTCCTATCTTGCCCATATTAATTACTGAAGCTTAAGGCAGAGATTTTAATTGCCCTACTGTTTGTATTTTCTGGGATCACTCTACCCGTTGATACATGGATGTGTTCTGCCATCTAAACCATCTTTTGGAACAGCTGCTGTGCAAAATAGAAACAGTGTTCTGTGGAACTTTTAAAGACTAACAGATTTATTTATTGCATGAGCTTTCTTGGGAGAAAATCCCATTTCATCAGATTCCCATCTTCAAATCTTAGTCTTTAAAAGTGCCACAGGACTGTTTGTTTCTCTGCAATAGACTAACACGGCTCCCCCTCTGGATCTTGTGCAAAATAACTCACCTTAAAGTTTTTTTTAATACTCTCACCAATACATCCTTGCATATCTTTTAAAGTTCAAGGGTCTCAAAACATATGATGAAGAATTAAGTTTTAAGGTAACTCTGTGAGGTAGCGATTAGGGTTAGCACCTCTCAACTCCCTGTAGAGGTGGGGTTATAACTACTTTAACAGGGTGGACTAAGTACAGAAGCCCCCTGCTGCAGGCCTCAGGGTCCTGTCCTACCCATCCCAGGAAAGGAGCAGTGGAGCTAAATCCTCCAAGCCACCTAGAGAGATTGCACAGGAAGCAGCCAATCAGAAGAAAGGCTGTAAGGGACTAGACAATTGAAGGGTTGCTGGCTAGTATTAAAGGAGCTGCAGTGCAGACTAGAGTCAGTTCTTTGCTGGAATTAGACAAGTGAGGATGGTGCTCATGGCTGGCCTAAATGAATTGCAGCACCATGGACAGCTCCGTGTTGGTAGGGACTTGGGGGAGTGAGAGAGAGCACCTAGCTGGCTCCTGGGCCTGAACACAGAACAACCCTGAGCTAAGGGTGAAGCATCAGTGAAAGCTGGGACTGTGGGGAAGTGGCTGAGGAAATTAAAAGCAGTTTTTATAAAAAGACACATCAGTGTGTGGCTGCTATTCTTAGGTTCCTGAGCTGGGATCTGGAGTAGTAGACAGGTGCCAGTCCCCCACCAAAGGCCAGTGGAGATGTGGCCTACAATTGGATAGCAATAAACCCACAGAAGAGATTGGAACTACTTAGTGGCCCAGCTGGGTCCAGAGAAGATGAAACCATTGGTTGGGGGAATGGCTGGAAGTATGGCCCGGTACCATACTGGGGCAATTTAAAGACTGTAGACACACCCAACCAGTGAGAGATGGGTACCCAACCATTATTACATACACTCATTTACAGACTGAAGAGCTGAGGCACGAACATATAAGCAATTTGTGCAGTTCACATAAAGAGTCTGTAGCAGAGTCAAGCAGAGATGTGGTTCACAATCTTGTTCCTTGTAGTCATTAGGCCTCATTTCAGGGGGCCGGTTTGACCAGTCACATTTCAGATTGACTCTGAGCTGGACATGTGTTCTCTCAAGGTCTTTATGCTCAATTTTCTCCTGAAACTATTTTCATATTCCCTGTGTCATAAAGTATGTTTGAAGAAAATAAATTTAAAATGGCATTAGACTTTTCTGCTGTACATCACCATTAAGACCAGAAGTGTGCCTAAAACACTGGAACACTGTTTTTTTTTTTTAATACTGATTCTAGTGAGAAAGCAAGTGATAGAAATTGCACAATAGAAAGACAACATATCCAACATGAGTCTGTTTTTATAAAGATTTGATTTTTTAGATGCAGACTTCACTGCTCTCTGAAGATAAACTTTCAGAGCATTTTGCTAAGACCATGATACTCTGCCATAAATCCATAGACCCGCTAACCTTATTTTTTGAATCTTATTAGAAGCCACATGGCAGTGATTTCTACCCTGGGCAAGAATGATACTGAAGTTGTCAGTGATATTACCGAAGAAGAGAGGCAAAGAGCTAGAAATGTGTATAATCCAATTCTTCCTAGGCTTTAGAATTAAGAATTAAGGCTGTAAGCATGCATGTAGCTTCTCATGATGGAGCCCCTTTCTAAAGGACCAGATTAGCTAAGCCTTTCTTAATGCACAGGTTCAGCCAATGGACAGTTATCTCAGTCACAGGAAGCAGAAAAAAACGGGAACCTCATGGGAGGGAGAATAGTGCCAGAAAGAGGATCTAAGTCCAGAGAAAGTCTTACATCAAATAGAGTTTAGAATAATTTTCTGGGAACTTTTGGCTTGGGTTTATTGGTTTATTCCTTCATGTGAAGAAAAATTTTTAATTCATCCTTAATGGTCTGGAGAATCCTTGTTATAACCTGAATCAGCAACTCCATCTCTGTGGCAATTTGCTTCTGAAGTGAACTGGGGCAACTGGCTTTGACAGTATGGCCTGCTCCCAGGATCCCATAATTGTACTGAAGCTACCCAGAATGGTACTTTGATAAGTTTTTATTTATTTATCTATTGGATTAAATCTCATGAGGATTTGACTGGGATCCCTCTGGGGATCTAAGGTATTGAAAAACTATGTTAGTTACCTGGGATAAGGCATTGTGCCTTCTGTGAGAGGACTGAACCTACGCTCTACTGTTGTAGTTGGGGGCATTACATTGAGAGAAACGAAGTTGATTTATAAACATGTTGAAAATGAAGAATAAATTTAGTAGCTGAGGCCATCTGCAGGTATAATATGAAAAGGAAAAGTTACAGCTAACTGTTATCCATAGCTGTTAATATTCCTTGATTGGGGGCGTAGGTCTGGGGAAGAGGTTAAAGATCTGAAGGTTTTTTAGAATGTTTGTGTGAGCTTTAATTTTTCACACTTAGTGCAGCTGCTGATCAGAAGTGGATGCAGAGACCCCATCCTTATAGGGAAATCAGTCCTCCTTTCTAAACCAGGTGTTGGTACGTTAGTGTCAGACTCTGCAATCTGTGTAACTAACCCAAGATGATTCTTTAATTTCCTTGTTTACAGGAGATTTTTAAAGAAACAGCTTTATCAAAAATGTATGATGAATAAAGGAATAGGGGTGACATCTTTCTCTGAATCGTGAATAATTGGCTACTAATTGAGAGTAGGTTGGCAACTCATATGTTCTTCCGTGGAGAATGGTACACCTGTGTTCACAGGGGCTGTTTCTTGGCCTACCATTTGTTTCCTTTTCATGTGTTTCCTTCAATAAGAGGTCCAACTGCACTTGAACACCTTACGAAGAGAAATGCAGATTTTTGTTTGTTGAGGCCTGCATGTATGCTGCTTCTTTAGGCCACCTGTAGGGAGAGGTTTGGTGAGATTTGGAAACAATGACATGTATCCCTCAACATGGATGCAGGGCTCCTTCTTTGCAACCGTCCATGAGATGAGAAGCTGAAGTCCTGTCCTAAACCAGTAACACCAGAGCTCCAGAGGAAGTAGATGAGAGGCCACCAGTAGAGCTGGAAAAGTCAGAATTTCCATTTCACAGGAAATTTTAATTTTTTTCCACTTTTTTTTTTGTTCTAAATCAGAATACAAACAAATATTTTGGAAGATTTTAAACAAACAAATACGTTTTCAAATTTTTGTTTTCAAAAGTTTATTTCAACATGAAATGTTTCTTTTGAATTTTCTTTTTTCTGAGTTTTGTATTTATAATTGTTACTTTATTTCACGCAGTGGGATACATAGTGACATGCCATGTGATACTATTACTGTTGTGTAGTATTAATGGAAATAATATATTAATGAATATTTTATTTTAATTTTACGTGGTTATAAGCAGCTGTTGCTTAATTCTGATGGAAACATTTTCTTATTTTTCTGGAAAAAAGATTCCACGCTTAACCTAATAATATTGAATGCACTCCTCTAATTAGTACTCTGAGTGCTTATCTTCCTTTCGTGTTCAGAGTGTTAGTGTCAAAGTGTTTCATCATCACTAACAGGAAACAGTTTCATCTAGAAAAAAAGATGTTTAAAAAAGTGATAGAATATCCAGACTTGTATATTATGTAATGATATATCATGTATGTCATACTATGACACGCAGCAGTAATAGTGCGTAATATAATATAAATTGACATGGTGTCACTATGCACTGCTACTGTCTCTGAAGTAATGTAAAAATAAGAGAAGTAACAGTGAAGCTCTGCATACCCCACAGCTGGCCCAGGGAAGAATTTTTCGATCACATAGTGCATGTAAGTTCAGGTTTCTAAATCTGCTAGGGTGATCTTGACCTTGAATAATGCTTTTCTCTTAGCTTTCCTTAATAGTAGAAGTTTCTTATGATTACTAGAAAAGATCCATCATGTAGGGAGGACAAATGGTTTGCTCAGTATGACTAAGTGAATAAAAAAGATCCTCGGAGAGAGATTTTTCCAAGGCCTAAATGGGACCAAGGCACCCAGCTCCCACTGAGTGTGTACCTTTGCAAACCTAGCTCTGCTCTGAGATTATCCCATTTTTAAGTCATCGGACATTCTTCAGTTTTGCTTCACTTCACTTGTGCTCACATTTTCACTTTTTGAAACCACAACATGTTATTTTTTAAAAAGCAATGTTAATTTTGAAACCAAAAGTATTGATGTTTCTTTCTGTGACTTTGAAATGATTTTGTTTCAAATTCTTTAAAAATTTTATTTAAAACGTTTTTCAAAAATGCTAAAAATAATGCTCAAAATTGAAATAAAATGTTTTAAGTCAAACAAACATTCTGTTCAACTTGAAATTTTTTTTGGATGTATCGACATTGCCAATGAACCAAAGCTATTTGGAATAGTCCGATGGTTGCTCAGGTGATGAAGGGATCCCCTCTTTCCCTTCCTGCTTTTGTGTCAGTGTCCTTGGTTGGAGAAACCTGGCAAAAACACTATGGCTGCGTCTACACTTGTAAATTAAGTTGACTTAATTTACTCTGCATCTACATTTCATTTTCCTTAAGTCGACTTAAGCAAGCTGTTTAAGTCGACTTAAGGAAAATAAAGTCGACTTAATGAAAATTAAGTTGACTTTATTAAACCTCCTTTTAGTTTGACTTTAGGCTTAAGTCGACTTAAAAAAGTCGACTTAAGCCAGTGTAGACCTGGAGTAGCCCTAAGTGGACTTAGGGCTACTCCAGGACTCCCTCACTGCCCTTCCTGCCGGGTGGGGGGGCACAGAGGGAGCCTGGCATGCCCCCCCCCAAAGGGCAGGGCAGAGCCCTGCCCATCCTGCCCCTAGGCCCTGCCAGGGTCCATGTCCCCCTTTGCCCCATTGTACCCTAGTACACTGGGGCAAAGTCTGAGCCCCCTGGCACTGGGCAAGGGGTGTTCCCCCTGGCACCGTGGACCTGCCCAAGGTTCCCCTACCCCCTAGAAGTCGACCTAGGGTGTCCAGTGTGGACGCTCTAGGTCGACTTTGTAAGTTCCCCCCTAAGTCGACTTAAAATTTAAGTGTGGACATGCTAAGCTGACTTAGCTAAGTCGACTTAGGTAAGTTGACTTAGCTAAATCGACTTATCTAAACGACTTAGCTAAAGTCGACTTAAAATTACAGGTGTAGACAGCCTTAGATACCCAGGCTGGTGAGGCCCGTAGACTATACAAGGTAATGCAACTGGTGGAGTTTCTCATTCCTCATGCAGGATTTGAGACCAAACGTTCTGCACGTGCTCATTGATACAGTGAGTAACAGAGGGGTTAAACTAGAGCTGGCTGTAAAATTGGTATTTCTGTGAGCTTTGACATTTTGTTTCTGTGGGTCAAAACCCAACATTTTTTGTGGAGGGAGAATCTTTTGCAAGTTTTGTTGCCTCCCTCCCCGCCTCCTTCTTTCGGATTTTCCCGTCTTTTCAGCTAAAAATCTCTAGAATGAAAAACTTCAACCAGCTGTATTTATAGTGTGTTTTGAAGGCTCAGGTATACAGAGCTGTTTCATTTGCTTCCTCTTTCTTTCTGTAAGATGTAAAGCTGAATTCCTTTTTCAGGGCCCAAACTCCTCAGTTGAAGGAAAACAAAAATCAAGTGAATCAAGACATTCCATGTAAACACTTGTTTAAAAATGTTTCATTTTGGCCTTGAACGGTGTGCGTGTGCGTGTGCGTGTGCGTGTGCGTGTGCGTGTGCGTGTG
>ML685755.1:51842110-51885346 GCA_007922175.1 Pelusios castaneus
GTGTGCGTGTGCGTGTGCGTGTGCGTGTGCGTGTGCGTGTGCGTGTGCGTGTGCGTGTGCGTGTGCGTGTGCGTGTGCGTGGGGAAGGGACCCATTATTTGCTCATCTCTTTGGGATGCCTTTGCTCTTATGTGGCTTGGAGGAGGAGTGAGCAGGCTCACACTTGTACTTTCTGGTAACCCCTGTTACTGCACATTTCATAGGACTCCCAGTTCTGTTGTGAAGAAAGCTGCTTCAGTTCTTCCAATGAAGCAGACCCATTCCTATTGATTAGTCTCTAGATTTCCTTACCAAAAGAAAGCACTCCCTGCACTGAACTCTAAATGCTAGTGCTCAGCACAGCACGGATGCCTTCTAGAGCCTCTGCGACAGAACAAGCCAGATAGATACCTTATTCCTCATTGTTCCATGTCTTCTTCAACACCTATACTTTTCACTGTATGATGGTGAAAGAGAGCTCACAAATAAGCACTGTGTCCTTAACTAAAAAGAGATCTCAAACACAAATATAAAATGCAAATCCAATTGATGTAGTAATTGAGGAAAAAGAGAATTCTTTTATTCTCTTGTAAATAATGCTCTGGAACTGAAAACATAAATTATGAAATAGGTCATGCACCAAATGTTAGTTTTAAAATACCTTGACATTAATGGAAGGTAGAGCATTTGTCAAATATTATGGTGCTTCAGCATGCACTCCATTCTTGTAGCTGCACTAATAAGAATCAACACCTCCTGTAGATTTCCTCGATCAATTTACAGTGTCATCCCCATTGACAGAAAAGAGTTCAGGCTTGGTTCATAGTTGCTTTAATTTTACCCACTGCAGACCAGTGATATTGCTGCATTTTCCTTAGTATTCACTATGCCGTAAGTCTGGGAAATCTTAGCACTCCAGAGATTAAATGCAGAAAACATAATGTACTGGACTCATTCAAATGTACAGTGCCATGTTTGGTTTGGTTTTGATGACATATTTTGTGGCATGCTCATAGCATGTCAGCACTCCCAACAGGATGGCCTTGGCTGATGTTAATATCTGATTAGAGTTTAGAGAACGTTATAGAGCATTTGAACAGCTGAGACTGCCATCTCTACAATTGGAAAATTCCATTTCTGAAGGGAAATGGAGCAACAGTTAGGGATTATTTCATATTTTCTTTCTGAATGCTAGCAATGTAGGGAAGGCTTTTTGATTTTTGATGGAAGAACTGTTTAAAATCTCAACTCAGTAACAGAATGCATAGAGACAATGATATTACTGGTAGGCTTTTCAAAATCGCTTTGTATTGCTCTTTTTTGCATCCCCTTGAAGTTCATGGAGTAAAATTTCCATTGATTTCAATAGAAGCTGAGTTAGGTCGACACTGAGTGACTTTGAAATTTCCACTGTACAGAAATACTTCCCTCCTTTATTTACTTGTACAGATCTGAGCTCAGATCCCTATTGCTGCAAAGTTTAAGTGACAAACATCCTGGAGATCAGAAAACTGTCAAGTGCTGTTGGGAGGCAAGAGATTTAAGAGAACAAAAATTGAAGGTTTTCTAATAACCTGTTTAGGATCCCACATCTCTTTGCTTTAGTGGGAGGGAAGCCCTATGAAACAACTCTATCAAGGCTAATAGTAGTACACAGTTCCTTTATATATTATATTTTCTTTGTTATTAAAGACATTACACAATTGCTAGTGTCACCATTGAATCAAACATAACATACAAGTATGCTCCCTCTTCTATATGCAGTGTTTAAATATACATATCATCAAGGCAACTAGAGTGGGTCCATGGTTAAGGATGCACCAGACTTCCACCTTTGAAATGACCTTAAAAATTTGAAAAAAAGAATTCTAGCAGCTGTATCTGAGCAATGGCAGAGCATATGCTCACATATTATATCTGTCTTGCAGAATGGTGATGGAACTTGCTAGCCCATGTACAAAATCTACATGTCTTCTTTTCATCTCATGCTGTTGGATGAAGAAAATGATGGTTTATTCATCTGTCAAGAAAGAACACTTCCACTCAGGGCCAGCCCAACCATATAGCTGAACTAGGCATTCGCCTAGGGTGCCGGACTTTAAGCGGTGCCCAATTAGACAGAAGTGAATTTTTTCTCTATTAAAATATATTAATATGTTATCTCTTATAATGTGAGGGAGGAGGGATGCCAAAGTTGTAATTTGCCTAATGTACCAAAAACCCTTGAGCCGGCCCTGCTTCCACTTAACAAATTGCTCGTTCCCCCCCCCCCCCGAGACACAATGCTTGGTGGCAAGGCTGAATTTTACATTCTGATCATACAATATTTGTTTCCTTTGCCTGAAGCAGCTGATTTCTTACTTCTGCTTTGTAAGGCATAATGTGCACATTGTTGTTGGTACGATCCTGGGGATCAGTGCAGTAGTCAGTTGAATATTTTGAAAAGGATTCTGTGATTTAACAAAAGATTGTGAGGAAGAGGAGGGAAGGGAAGGGCTTGCTATTAACAGTGGCAAGAACTGTTAAGAAAAGAGATTGCAGAATGGGTAGGTAAACTGAACAAGAATCAGATTGGGTCCCTGTACATCTGAATGTCACTGACTAGAGTTCCTATCAGGAAATAGATAAAGAATTTTGTGTCTGCATTAAGGCTTTGGAAGGAGAGTGCTATAAAACAAGAGGACTGGCCTTGATCTATGGAAAGCAAGTGAATTTTATTGTTTAAACTGGACTAGATTATATGTAATGCATGGAATTCTACTTTCTGGCATTTTTTGATGAGGCAGTGAGGCCCACAGAAAGCACAGGTCCCAGAATAAGAAGCTCAATGTTAATGCAAGCAGAGTCTGCAGTGAATTTAAGTGATTGGTCCAAATTTACATAAAGTCTGTGGTAGAACTGGGAATGAACACTGTACATATAACATGCTCATTGTGCCTTAACCAGAAGAAATGTTTTTCTTCTGGATGCTGCAGCCCCTACCATACCAAACAGGAGCACAGGAAAACAAAGGTGAAAGGTTTTAGATCACTAGCATATTTTTGTTGGTTCACTGTGTGTGAGGAAACATTACGGAACTGTTGTTTACCCTCTGCCAAACCTTATGTTCATCTAACAATTCAATACAAGAGCCTTAGTTGAATGAAGGGTTTCTTTAGGGTGCAGTCAGTTCTAGACTGCTTTCTTATTGGAGTTATTCAGTAAAATAATTACTGCTCCTTCCCCTCCATTCTCACTATTGAAATGTATAAAGACATTCTGACAATGCAACCATTATTGTCTATTTAAAACTTTGCCCTATGAATTTTAAGTCTTTATTTTGGTGGTCCAAAATACCCCAAACAACCGATTTCTTATGTTCAAGGGTGTGTGCATGCACTCCACACCTCTTCCTGTGCTGTCTATTTTCTGATCTTGATTGCTTAGGTGCTAAAATATTCCTGTAATCTAAGTGTGACCCAGGAGGTTTTTAGTGCTAACTAGCAAGGGACACAAAGAGGGTGCCTAGAGGTTACAGGAATCTCCTGAGTTTCGTATGTCCATTCTAGTTCACCAGGCAACATCTCTAATAAAAGCCAGTGTCACATTAGGCAAATCTGTACAACTGTGAAAGGGATGTTATGAAATGGTAGAAATTGAGCTGGTTTGTGAACAGTTAATACGAATAAAGTATATGGGACTTTGCTGTTGCTAACAGAATTATTTGCAAGTTAATGAGGTTTGTACAGATGTAATTAAAACCCAAACTTAGTCCAGTATGTATGTACTTACATATGTATATGTAGCTCTGTGTGCGCATGCACAGTGTTCCTCAGTATGACAACAGAATTGACATTGAAGCCTACATAAGTCAATACTGCTCCATTAAACCCTGCATTCTGTTTATGTGGTTAGTTCATGGTGTAGTGCATTACCCTCAGGAGCCTTCCTTTCTTTCAGGAGTACCCTGAAACCATATGGGTATTTTCTAGTGATCACCATTATGGTGAATGCCATGCATCTTCTGATGTGTCATGAAATGCACTCGTGCTAGTCTGTGATAATTGATATTCAAAGAGGTACTGTTGCAGAATTAATGGGATACTAAACTTAACTGAAAGTTCCAAATGAAGGCTGGTGTAAAATAAAATAAAGGCATGCTTGATGATTTGGGACACTTAGTGCAACATGCCAGTCTTGAGTAAGAGGAAGAAGGTGGGAGGTACGTATTAACTATTTGGAGGGAAGCGAGGGTTGGATCAAAGATAGGCAGGAGTTAAAATTACCTCTCCAAAGATTTGTTTTCCCCCCCTTTGTTTAAATAATAGATTCTAGAGCCATAGGCATGTAGCACAATAACATTTTCATTATAATCACCAATATTTAGGCCTTTATATGACTGTAAGCATTTTCTGGGACTTCGCTGTGGTTAGAGGACTGTGAACCAAGTTTTCCTGAGTCCATTCTTAGCTTTGCTAACCCAGTGTGGTTACACGACAAGTTCAAGAGTTTACTCTAGCCAATTAGGGTTTGTTCAGAAAATAGAAATCCATGTCTAGTGAACCTGAAATGAAGTATTTGTTTCAAAACTTTTTGCGAGGAAGCTAAAATTTTCATTGGAATGATCATTTTCCTATGAGTCAAATTCCAAAGGGGTAGCCGTGTTAGTCTATTGTAGAAAGACAACAGAGTCCTGTGGCACTTTTAAAGACTAACAGATTGGGATTTTCTCCCACGAAAGCTCATGCGATAAATAAATCTATTAGTCTTTAAAAGTGCCACAGGACTCTGTTGTCATTTTCCTATGAGAAATTTTGTTTTGACAAAACTGTTTTCCCCATGGGAAAATTTTCCACCTGAAAAACTTTGACCAGCTCTACATAAACCTGGCAACAGTCTTCAGACTATCCCCTTACTTTCTACCACAGAGTTAAGGTGACTATTTCCTAGGAAACTGCCCTTTTATGTTGACAGTACTATGAAGGAAAACCTACTTTTTGAAATCCAATGTATAAATATGTTAATATACACTCCCAAGTACACAGATTCTCTTCCCCTTCACTCCTGCTTCCTAGGTACAGCTCCAGCACAGTGCCAGTTTTGAAAGGGCTCTTTTAACAACTTTCAGTTAAATAATCAAATAATTATTCTGAGCAGTCCTGTCATTATTAATAGTTTTTAAAATAATCTCTTTAAATTGAAATGCTCTATCTGCATTCTCAGTATAACAGAGAATAATCAATATGAACTATACAGACATCTGTTGAGATGTATGGGAGTACAGGGTTTCGGCAGATGTTTCTTGGCACTTTTATCCTTCTTTTGAGAGTTAAGTTCCAGAAACTTTTTATTAAAGAAAGTGTTATATCTGGTGCTGGTAACCATATGGAACTCTGAGATATAATTTTTGTCTATTTGAACCAATTGAAGTGAATTAAGTGCTTCTTGAAGTATGCTGAATTAGAGAGTCTTGAGGAATTGACTCTTCAAGACTAATTATCCATGAGATTACCTCACATCCATATGCCTTTACTCTGCCCATTTCTAGGATTGAGAGAATAATTTAATTTTCACATGCTTTCAAAACTTGGTCTGCTGATAGTGCTAATAAAAAAAAAATAGACGAGCATATTGGTCCCTTCTGACCTTAAAATCTATGAAAAGGGCCAATTGTGAAAGTGCTTTTAGTGATGTGGAATCTATCCCATGAGAACTGCACGTTTCAGCAGCTATCAGGACGTATACACTACAGACCTACCCCACCCCGTTGCACTAGTTTATTATGGGTAGCAGGTTCTGTATTCCTTGTCTCAGTCCCTGTGGCATCTTTATTTAATGAGCACAGGATCTACTTAGAAGCTAATGTAGCTACTATTTGTGGCCTGTGATGTTTGGTTTTGTATATTCGTTATATTGTAATACATTTTAAACCTTCTACCCTTTACTAAAATTTCCAGCTACTAATTAAGTGATGTTGTGTCAGTGATATCCTTTAAGATCAAATCGGCTGAGGCAAACAGGTGAGAATGCACAGCTGCCTGCTAGGAGAAAAACAGAGAATAAAAAGTCTAATTCATTCAAACCACCCTGAGACTTCACAAACCTTTGGCAAACTGCAGGATTAGCACAGGGAAGCAAACATTACACCAGCTTGTCTCCCATCGGCATCCAGAAATCTCCGTAGGGAACTGAATATCTTAAAATAAGTCTTGAGAGGCCTATACAAATTTTTTTAAAAATGCTGGTGGTCAGGATGCGAGAGAGACTAGAAATGGATGAAATCTCAGAAAACTGAATTTTTAGTGTTTGGTACAGCAAAGTTCACAGATAATCTTAACTTTATCTCCTGGAAGCCTTTTCCAGCCTCCTTAAAAGAATTAAGATACAGCTCTGCTATCTAATGTAAACAAATCTTAATTTTTGGCTGTCGAAGTGGCTTTAAATTTTCTTCTACTGTTTTAAATGTTCAGTGTATTTTAGTTTTTGCTGGTACTTAGGTGGTAGGAGCTGATTTTCCTTTAGAGGCTGGATGGACACTATCTGAACTGGCTGATTGTTCTATGTTATAGGTATGTGACTGAAGGCATAGTTCTTATCCATGTCTTTCAGTATTACGCATTGTGTGATGTGTGGTGTATATAAACTGTATATACCCTTATGGAAAATGTCTGTACAAAGGTAACTTTTCTAAAAGTTTTTAAATCATCCTATAGGATTTAATAAATATGTGTAGCTGAGAAATTCTATAGCAAGAGTCTTTGAAAAAAACTGACGACAGTATATAGAAATGGGGATGTGTGTGTGTAAAATATCGATTATGTATCATTTTCTTTTGACTCACATGCATACATATGGAATCTGTTTCAGGCTGTTACTGAGATGCAGTTGGTACCAAGATGGTGTGTGTCCAAGAGAGGCTTGGAGCTGAGGCACCTCTGTGGCAAATAAAAAGGACCCACAGGGTGCATCAACATTTCTGTGGATAACCAGCCAGTTACATGGGAGAGGGTGACATGTCTCACCAGCCCCCAGTTCTGATTCTTGCACTCCCACAAGGTCCACATGCCACAAAGAGTCTTCATGGGATCTGGTGAGGGGTGGGGGGTGAGTTCCTGGGCAGTGGGTGTGACTTGAGGGTAGACTTCCCACACAAACAGGAGGAAATCATGCCAAGCATGAGTTGCAGACAGCATAGCAGCTTTGCAGACTGCCTGGCAGGCTTTACTCCAGTCTTGCTTTCCCTGAGAACTAGTGTGGTGTAGGAGGAAGAGAATGAGATGGCAGTAAAAGTTCCTGCAGTAACTCCCTGAGAGATTGATGTGACCTGGAAAACTGCAGGGGTGGGGCAGGAAATTGAGGGAATGGAAATTGAGGAGGGAACTGGTAACATTGGGAAGGAAGGAATTTCTGGATAGAGCATGACAGGGTGAGAGAAAAGAGAATATTATGGATTGGAGGAAAACCTTGAAGAAAGGAAAGGTGCAAAGTAGCATTTACCCTTAGGGAGGCATTCTGCCTTGCCTCTCAGCTCTGAACTGGTAAGAGCATTGTCACTCCAGGAGTTCCTCAGAACTTGGCAGCTGGAATGAAGCTAACAGAAACAACTGGCGCACAGGTAGAAACTATTTTTGTGAAGTACAATCATTTTAATTGGATGGTGTGTCCCTTTAAATTGTCACACTCCTTCAGAACTTCATATCAGTTAGCAGAATTTGCTGTTCTTCTAAAGAGGCCTCCTACTTTGCAGAGATGACAATAAATAGAAAGCTATTTCTATCAAAGCTGTAGCAGACTCTCTGAAAGTTACTTCAGACACATAGCAGAATTAGTTTTAAAGTCGGGGTGGGGGTGTGTGTGTTACTTTTGCAGATAATTTATTTCCAGTCAGGAGTTCTCAGGAGAATGAAACACCTTTGCAAAGTTCCTTGATTTGTGCCTTATGTAGGGCTCAATCTTTGAGGATGTCTCGGATTGTAGGATTAAGCTTCTCATTTCCAGCTTCCTTTCTGTAGCTTCATCTTGGTGATCACTAAGGAATTATTATTGATAAATTAATTATAAGGGATAAGGGCTATTATCATCAACAGATCTTTTAAATTTGGAGCAATAAGTGCCTCCTCTGTTTGTCTTTTTGTGTGATAACTTGTATTAGGGACAAGTACCCAAATGCTATATTTACAGCAAACTAATGCAACTTGTAGGTCCAAGCTTCATTTGTTATTTATAAAGGACCACTTTTTTTAATAAATGAGAAGTGCCATTTCTTTGACTCACTTCATAGTGCATTCATGGGAGAATGGGCCTCTTAGTATGCTAAGCATCTATTATTTATGAAATGTTTTAGCTGGTGATGAGAAAATCCTAATTTGGATTTGTACTGTGTCTGAACAGCTTTAGTTTACATTGATTTTTTTTCCCAAAGACAAAAGGTTACCATTGCAGATGCTGTTGGTGAGACATGATGTACGTGTAAAGTATTTCAATGGTGCCCTGCAAAATATAAAGGGTTCGGCAAACACCTCTTGAACTCTCTAGCATAAAATCTTCGCTCCCTTTTGCAAAACTAGTCCTCACATCTTTAATGTATCCTACTATTTCAATTAATTGAGTCTTTTTCTATTACCATTTGTTTTGGCTTCAGAGCAACAGTGACTTGAAGGTATACAATTTAGTAAGGAGTTAAGTAGTTAACCTTCAGTATGTTCTGTGCAGCTATGCAGATAACAATGTTAACAGGAAGTAACACACAGGTATTAACAGTCTATTATTTTACTGGAAGTGGGAAGTCAAGCTGGGATTTGGGTGCAATAAATCAATTTCTAACCAAGTAGCAGGCAGATGTGCAGGCTTAAATACAAAAAACACAAAATAATTATTTCTTAAGAGTGAATTCACTAAAGAGTAAGCTGTAAGAGAGATTGAAAAGGCAATCGTGGATAAACAATGACATTTATAGACATAAACTAGGGAAAATTCAGCTGCAGATGCATGGGAGAACATGGTGGGGGGGGAGAGGAATGGACAGAGCAGCTGTGCACAGCACATCTGTGTGGTGTGGAGAAGGCAGAGGTGTCAATGTAGATCCAGTGCCCTCCCACCCCTTCACTCCCAATCCTCTGCTGCAACAGCAGGCTCAGAGTTGTGGGGAGCTGGCTCAATAGCCCTCATGGCTTTAGAGTGGATTTAATCTCCTCATCCCCTCCATGATCCTCCATGACAGAGCTCAGCTACTTGGGCTTTGTGTGGGCAGAGTGGATTTAACCACCAAAAAAAGGTCCAGCAACCACCAACCAAAATCATTAAAATCATAGGAAAATAAATCTTCATCCCAGAGCCATTATTTATTATTCACTACAGCGTGCTATGAAAAAGTGTGGGCTGTCGCCTGTTGTCTTTCCCAGCATGAAGATCCATTGAGTTTTGCTGGTGGATAGATGGCTGGATACAGTCCTGTCCTAAGTCATTTTGCCAGCCTCTTTGTTCATCACGTACAATAATTTCCTGAATTATGCAGTTCCGTGTCAGTGCTCCTTTTCAAAGGCCCATTGTTAATTATTGTCCCCAGTAATTATCTTACAAAGGATTAGTCACTGGAGCACTTCTTGCTCACTTAAGCAATCCTATTTAAATTAATGGGACTAGGAACACAGGAAGTGGAAGACTAGTTCAGACCACTACTCCATCTAGTTCAGTCACCACCAGTGACTATTACCAGGTTTTTTCAGAAGAGGGGTAAGAAATCCTACGGTAGCACTTGTGGGGAACATAGTTCACAGGAAAACTTCCTCCAACCCCCAGTAGCTTTAAACTGGCTGAGCCCTGAAACATGAAGGTTTTTAATCTTTCCCAAGTCTCTTATTTTTAACAGTTATTGTTCTAACTCTGGAAATTCTTGTTATCCGTGTAAGGGTCTAATTTCATCATGTAATCTTGTGGCCATGAGTTCCACAAACTAATTCCGCATTAGGTGAAGAACAAGAACAGTTTGTGTTCATAAGGATTAGTCACATGAGTACGTTTTAGAATTGTCTGTATTTAGTGATTATTTCTGTTTTAGTTGTATTAAATTTAGGTTTAAGTACTCTTCTATTTCATATCTTTTCCTAATCTTAAAGCCCTGTATGGATGGAGCCTTATCTCTTTCCCTTTAGGCAGATTATTTCATTGCTAAATTACCTTTGCTGTTAAAAAAATTTCCAATGTCTATCCCAAATGTTTCCCTTAATTTTTTTTGCCAGTAATCAGCTATTATATCTGCTTATACAGTTCCCAGCAGTTGTAATCTTTCCCTGCTCCTGTATATTGTTACCTCTCAAATATTTGTAGGCATGTTTATCAGGTCTCCCTCATCTAACCCAGTTTTCTCCACTGTTTCTTGAGTCAGCTTCTTATTTCCACTTGCAATAGCTGTAAAAGGTTTCTTGATGAGCTGGATTATCATGTACTACTACTTCCTTGGTTTTTTTAAGAGCAAAATTCTTTAAGATCCACACAGCAAGGCTTCTCCACAGGTATTTTACAGGTCTTGTGTGAAGTGGAATACAGGGCTATGTAGCTTCCATGTTGCTCAGTGTACGAATTTTTTTCAAAATCTTACTTTAGTCTAGTTATTCTTCCTTTCAGTAGTGGCTCAAAGACCGAACCCCATACGAAGCAATGCTGTTATATATCTCTATGGCACTGTTCTCTCACAAGCAGAAGTGACCAGAGCTGGCAGCTTTCAAACTTGTAAAATTTTGTTTTTCTTCCACACCGGAACAAAGCCAAAACTGTCTTGCCATCTCATGGTTAGTTTTTGGTCTGATATATGGAAGACCCAGGCCATCAAATCCCTGCCCTGCTGGATTCAGAGGAGAGTTTTTCATCCTAGATCACTGTGAATCAAACAAAAGCAGGTACTTGATCATGTGGGTCTTCCATAGCTCATACTGGTACCCTAACCCCTAGGCTCTCTAGTAGGAGACAGAGTTGTTCTTTCTTCTGCTCTTCCTTCCTCTAAAAAATGAATCTGCAACATCTCCACAAAACATTTTTAATTTCCATCAAAATTCACTAGCAATGACCTTGGCTTCTGCACTGAGAAAATAGGCATCTCATGTGCAGGCCTCCCCCACACCTCCAGCAGCTGTCTTCTGATTCTGTTTTGCTGGCCTTAGAGGAGGGGTTGGATTTTACATCAATACAGCGATTCCTAATGAAATATTTCTCTCTCTCTCTAGGCTTTGGCTTGGGGAGAAAGAAATTCTCATCAATAGTAGGCACTCAACGTTTTATTAAATACAGACTTTGTCTGAAGACTTATTGCAAGTACATTGTTGAATAAAACATTCCCTTCTATGGTAAAACAGTGGGCAAACCCCCCCCCCCTAACAACCTCACAAAGAACTTAAGTTATACGAGAGCTGGCTAAATGGAGAGCGTTTTTTAATAGCTGGCTTTTTTGGTTGTTAACCTTCTCAAAATAACTTAGCACTTTCTCTGTTGCTGAGAATAGGTGCCATTTATGAGCTCTGTGTGAGCTTTAGTCAATCAGTCACCCTGAACAGTAACATAATAAATATATCACCATCTTGTTTGTTATTTGCCACCACAGTACGAATCTCTTGTTATCAAGTTGCTGCTTCCCTTTCCTTTTCTGTTTTGCTTCCCCTTTTCCGGACAAATTGCTAAATGGATACATAAAGTGATATATCATATATACATCTGATTCTCCTTCTGCAACTAGATCATGTATAAAGGGATTTGAAAGAGGGAATGAGAGGGAGTCTGAGGTCATTTTTTGGCTCATTTGCAACTTTTAGGTTTCTTGACCCAACCCTCTGATGTGTAGGATGCTTTGAATGAACACATGTTGCTCTAATTACGGTGCTTTCTTAATGGGACCCACAACACAGAATCTTTACTTGTTGCTTTGTCTCTTAAGTTAGTTTTCCAAATTTAACATGGTCATTTTGTGTCTGGTGCTTTTGCCATTCTGCATACCTAACAGAATAAAAACCATGATATAGCATCCAGTAAGTAAATATTATCCTGTGTGGCTTTTAGCAGCAGATTATGATTTCCAGCGCGCCTTTGGAGAGCTGAGGAAGAGGGCATCCATTAGTAAAACTGGATGAATCAGTAAGAGACTTTTGAACTGGGGCTTATGAATGTAATGAACAAGAGTTTCCTTTAACATTTGGGGGAGATGGAGTCATTTTGAATTTGTGTATATTTGAAAGAAAGAGAGAAGGAAATAAAAGATGTTTCTAGCTCTCATGGTTGGGGAGACAAGCTTGAACACATGAGCTCTAATGGCCAGAAACAAAAGGGAAGTAAATAGAACTCAAAATGTTGTTAATTTTGAAATCTCATGACTTTGAAGCCAATCTTTTGATTTTTTGGGGGTGGATTGACTCATGATTTTAGAATGGTTGGGGTTGGCACTAATGTCAGCCCATGGTCTGCAGAGAGCTAGCTGATCAGAGGGTGCTGGCTTTCCTCCTTATTACCAGCTGCTAAAGTGCATTAAAAGGCAGCTAAAACACATTAGATATGTGCCTCATATTATTATTCCATTAAGGCAACTGATGCAGTTGCCACATGTAGGTTTTGCAGTCATCATTTGGTTACATCATGATTTGGTGGATGTGGCGTGGGGGAAGGTTTCTGAGGGACAATCTGTTCATGTGATTTGGAAAATGCAAGAACCCTTAGTGCAGACCTCTTCTAATCCTACATGCAGACACAAATACAAGTTTCACAGGAACCGTACTACCTAAGATCTTAATTTTCTATCATCTGGGCATGGGCCATACTGTAGTCACTGGATGTGTTCGTTATTTAATTACCTTATTGACAGTACAGATAATACTGCTAAAAATAAGCAACACATTCAACGAACCAGCAGGATCCTTGTGCATACTACTGACAGTTTGGTTTTTTGGCTGAAAAGATGGCCTCCCTTTGTCTTTAAACATATTACTGATTGTTTGAAAAAAGCCCCACACTTGACAGACAGAACTCTGTGTGATAGTTTCTTACAGGAAAACTTGTGTCTAGACAAATGAAAATAGTCCGTGTTTTAGCGATACCACTTATTCAGAGCATACAGGACCAGAAGGATTAAAAAAAATCCAGTACTTTGGACTCCTTTAGACAATACAGTACTAAAAAAAAATAAAATAAAAAAAATGCTTCAAGCTCTTCAAAGTAATATAAATGGAAGAGAATTGACATGCATTTTTTCAACTGCTTTATAAAGGATGATTTCTATCTTTATGTATTCAGTTTTCATTAGGATGTATTGCCAGACTGATAACCCCCTACTTTTGTATATCAGTACCGGTAACTATTGGGAACACAGAAGAGCTGAAAACTGATAGCTATGGTTAGTTGCAGTTGAGTAGATGTAATAGGTATGGTAAGTGTTGTGAGGCTATTGTGGATTTTAAGGAATCCTTTTCTATTTCTTTTTTCTGATGGTCAAGCGTCTGAGTACTTCATCTTAGGCTGCTGGTAGGAGAACTTCCTACTTCATTCTCAGAAATGCAGAACCTTAACTTACTAATAGCATGTGTATACAATGGGTGTGCATAGCACAGAGGCAGCTCTATCATAATGTAGATGTTTCCTACATTGATAGAAGGGATTCCCACTCTGTTCCCCCCAGCTGTGTCTACACTAGGGATTAGGAAGGCTTAACGAGGGTGCCCAGGGGTGAATGGTGTATCTAGGTCAATCTAAAATTTAAATGTAGATGAAGTGATTTTGGTGGTAGAAATGGAGAGGGGCTTTTCTCTCTCTAAACGTAATATCCTTTTGTAATGCAATGAGGAGAGCGTGAAAGCTTGGGGGAAATGGGGTTAAGAGTTAATGTTCTATGCAACTACATTTTGTAAAGGTGAAGTGCATGCCCTTTGTGCCTTCTTTCCAAGCTGTGATGCAACCCTTTCAAATAATTGTTCTTGCATAAACATTTTCGTAGCTCAAGGACAGCCAGTGTTCAGAACAATCTAATTTCTTACGTATGGTCCATATCGTATATGACAGTCACTAACTGAGTCCAGATGCTGGAGTCTTGATGTAGTCAAAGAAAACTTTGGCCCTCCATGAATAGTTCAGTGAGCTGAAGATACCGTTGGTGCTGAAGAACACAGTAGTAAGCACTGCTACAGATTCCAAAGGTTATGACCAGGCTGATGCAAGCCAGATAGTGGAGCAAAGCAACTGACATGGTTTGAAGGATGGAAGAGAGTATTTTCAAGGAAAGACATTGCTAATTATGGAAAGTTTCATTTACTCTTTTTTGTATTGCAAATCACAAATTTAGTGACTTTCCTAAGAGCTGCTTTAGTGCTAACCTGACATAGATTTTAATAAGCAATCACTCTCTTGAATTTGTATCTGCACTTTGATCATTTTGGTTTAGGGACACAGTTACTCTGCTGTAGGAAAGACTGAAAACCGAAGAAAAAAGGGGCAGGAAGATAGTGGTTTAACTAAACCTGACTTCTTCGCAAGAACACTGGACAGTTGGCAGCACTCCTACTAATTTTGTTTGTTTGTATTTTGTCTGTGAAAACATTTTTACTAGTCTGATCACCTTGTTTGAGGCCACACTTACGCTTACTGGAACTTAGCTAGATAAAGCACTTTGTTTTTGCACATGTCATGTCTTATGCCTTCTGAAATATTGTGGTCACCTAATTCCTTCTGTGAATCAATACTGTATATCAGGGTTATTCACACTGATCTGGGTTAAGAGCCTTAAGATGTCTAGCTGGGGCGGGTAATAGCATCTGGTGGAGGGGAGAGGGTTTATGGGGAGCAGAGGTGAAAGATATTTCAGAATAAAGAGTCAGGCATATGCAGATAATGTAATGTCTAAGTCAAAATGGAGCTGAGCTGCTGAAGCAGTGATGCTCCAGGAGGTGGGTATGCTGTAGCTAATTGATTTTCCTGAATGCAGAATGACTAAAGATAGGAATGGAGAGAACTCCATTGGCACCATCTGTGATTCACAGCCATTTCATAGCATGCTTGTTATAAATGTAGGAGTAGACTCAAGTTGGCAATTTTGCATGTAAAAGTGGCTTTGATGTGAGGACTAATGCAATAAATGTGAGTCAGTTCAGCTACATTGCAGCAAATGGCATACAGTTGCTGGCTGTATCAGAAAAGAAGCCAGAATTACTCTCCATATTTTCTAATGGTACAGTTTACTAAATTATGCATCTTGTATGTTACTAGTCCAGTTGAGAAGAGAATAAATTAATTGTATTGTAATCTTCATAAAGTCTTAGATATTTTAAGACATTGTGAAGGAATTTTTATTTTAAATCATCCCTCTGGATTTAGTTAGATTCCTGGTCTCCATTTTGGTGGTCTTCAATTCCTCCATTTTTCAGTCCCTTAGCCAGGACCTCTGCTTTTGGAATGGAGAACTTGTGGCATAGCATTTTCAGGGCTGCTGGGGGGTGGGGGGGAGGGGAGTGTTAATTGCGCTGACTAGATTGGTTTTGTGGCAGCTGCATAGTGGCACATACAATCTTGAATACTTCCGAAAAACATCTCATTAGATTATTCCTGGATTTTATTCTCAGTAAATCCTTGTCACATATGACCAATAAACTTGTCTTTCTACAGGACAGATACTAGAGTACTGAACCTTCTAATTGACAAGATGGGCACCGCAGTTCAAAACAAGAAGGGATGTAAAGTTTTATTAACCCTTTTGGGAGCGTAGTGATTTTAGTGTGGGCACAATGATGTCCCAGGTAGACAGCCCTAGAGATGAGAGGATTTCTGTGCCCACAAAAAGGCACAGTGCCAGTACATACTTCCAAAGACAGCTCTATCAGTGTTCCTTCTCAACCACATTCCCACTAAATCACCCCAGCCAAGGTTTTCTCTAACCGGACCTTAAATATCTCCAAAGACGGAGATTCCACCACCTCCCTAGGTAACCCATTCCAATGCTTCACCACCCTCCTAGTGACAAAGATTTTCCTAATATCCAACCTCGACCTCCCCAGCTGCAACTTGAAACCATTGCTCTTTGTTCTGCCCTCTGTTACCACCGAGAACAGCCTAGCTCCCTTCTCTTTGGAGCACACCTTCAAGTAGTTGAAGGTTGCTATCTAATCTCCCCTCAGTCTTCTCTTCTGCAGACTAAATAAGCCTAATTCCTTCAGTCTCGTCTCGTAAGTCATGTGCCCCAGCCCCCTAATCATTTTTGTTGTTCTCCTCTGGACTCTTTCTAATTTGTCAATATCCTTTCTGTAGTGGGGAGCCCAAAACTGGACACAGTATTCCAGATGCGGCCTCACCAGTGCCGAATAGACTTGTACAACATCTTACTAAAATCATTTTATTCTAGTATTCTAATAAATGGATCACATTATGTATTTAGAAATACTATGTACTGGTTTAGACTGTTCTCAGTTGTGTTTATGTTTTAAACATCATGCAGAAGCATTGAGACTATGAACCTCCATGAAATATTTTTTGGTCCTTCTCCATTTTGGATATTTAGGAACAATTTGTCTGTTGACCAAGACAGAGTATTCTAATTCTGACCAAAGATTGATGAAACGACATAGCCCATGGTTAAGCCAGATTATTCTGAATTAACTGAGTGTTAGGCAGTAGCGCTGGGTGTTAACTGCAGTGAAATGACTACTTAACCTACATAAGAATCCAGAGAGTTATTTCTGTCACAGCTAGCCAGACAGCAATGTTTTTCAATGAAACTACTGTCATTCAGAGAAGTCTGGAAATATACTGAAGAAATCCAAGTGGAAAAAATGTATCTATTTTTCACATAGAGGAAAATAAGGTGACCCAGAAAAATAATTAAGACAAAGGTGAAAAAATTCGGAAAAGTGGTAGATGCTGCTGAAATTTCATCTGTTTATATTGAGTTAGAGTCGTGAACTCATCTCTATCTTAAGGTTTTATTCAGTGTTTCCCTTAAAGGAAAGACCGTGTGTTATATGAAGGATACAGCAGATCTCCCACAAACGTATAACATGATTTGGGAGTAAAGACTGAATTTTCAGAGGCTTTTCAAATAAATCTTTTTGAGTTAAAATGAGTTTTAAAATGGTAGCATTCAGACATTTTCAGTGTTTTATCCTTTTTTTTGTGCCCTGGTGCTAATGAATGGCTTGTTTATCATCACCACTCACACTTTCCTGGTAGTTAAAACTCATTATCCACAACCCTTTCAGATGTATATTTCAAGAAATTTGATTTTACTTTTTAACTAAAAATAATCTATTAACCATTGTTTTGTTCTCTTTTCCATGGCATTCATAATTTTTCTTTATTCCAAATGGCTGCCATGGGATTGAAGCCACTCATGACTTCAGTAATGCCATATGCACATTTTTTTTCATATTCAGAATGATTGTCGTTTCCCATAACTTAGTCTGATTGAAACTACCCACTTTTCCATTACCACTGACAAGCCATCATGCTTCCCTCTCTGCACAACCCTAAATACTTACTGATGCTGCCGAGACTGTAATTAAGATTATGCATTATACTATGAGGGACATTAATGTTTTGTTAAGAGGCACAGTTGATGACTTTCAGTGAATACGTGCTCTGTAGGCATCAAGTTCTGGTTTAGAGGCCTCTTCTTGTTCTTTAGAGAGCGACTCATATTAACCACCTTCATCTTTTTTAAATGAAGCATTTTTTTGTACAATAGTGTTGAGGTTAGTTTTACCTTAGCCAGTATTTCTGCTTGTCTGTCCCTTGCAATAATGACAGAACCGTAACATTATTGGATAATAATCCAGAATTCAAATGTTCATGCAACCTTCCCAGGTTTGAAAAAGGGCTTTGAAAATCTTAATCCAAATGCAGATTGCCACGTTCGTATGGCAAATCCAAGTGGGAACAGACTTTCTGGCAATATTTTTGCTTCCATTTAGACCACACATCCTGCTGGAGCAGTCTTTCTTTAATTTTAGAACTTCTTTCTACTTCCAGGTGAAAGCATGTACTATAGAAGGATGGAAGAATGAAGGGTAAAGAATGGTGAAATGGAAGTTAAAACTAAACCTTTAATTTGTGTAGATGAAGATTTAACTGAAGCATTCATCTTATCGGCTTCCCCACCCTCCCTCATTATATTGATTCTTATCTTTTTTCCTCTTTTGTATGGTCCAATTATTGTATGATGATTCAGGCCAACTTTAATTTTTATCCAGTCCAACTCTAAACTAGTTCATTCATCCCTAGTTGATTTATTCTTAAAGGAGCGGTGTTCCTCCGTCATCTCTGCACAAGTAGACTTCTGAGAATGTAATTATATTGGTCTAACTGATAGCAGCCCTTTGAGAAATGTGCTGTAAAGCTTGAGGGTCTTTAAATCTGGAGCAAAAATGAAAAAAAAAGTTTGAGAAAGTTTTAGAGGAAAAAGTTAGTAGAAATCTATTTAAGTACCACTCATTTGCTTAGGTGACTTGTTCAGTTTAGTGACAGTGCCATCATTAAACCTGGGAACATTTAATGCGGAAGGGGAGAAGACTACTTCAAGGACGTTGATAGATGAGGAGGAAAAAGATTTAGTGGGGGATGCAATGATATCTGAGCAGTTGGTTTTGTCATTCAGTATTGCAATGACAGAGCGTTGGGGCCTGCTGTCTCTTGAGCAGGAGCAATGTCTGCTTCTGGACAAAATCTAAAGACCAGGGTCTTAAAGTCAATCTCATAAACCCATAGTCAGGCATTTAAATATGTGGCATGATTTTCAAAAGAGATGGTCACCCTACACTTTCCTTTAAGTGAACGGGAATTCTCCAGAATTGATAGGTTCTGGAATAACTAATGCTGTAATAAAAGCCAAGAGCCTGAGTAGAGGCTGGCATGCCAAAGAAGGAACAAAGGGAGGAACTGGGTTTAAGGGAGCTACGGATTCCTGGAGTATCCCAATACACTGGGGTGATATGCGGACTTCTTCCCCAAGTTCACTCTGGCTTGCTTTGCTATCCAGCATGGAACTCATGGTCCGTACTTCCTGCCATGAGGGATCCTGGGACTCCAGTTGTCCCTGGCCTTTGTGTGTGATGTGAAAGGTAGGGAGGCTCCTTTAAATAGATACGTCAAGGACCAATGGAACAATCTGGACTTAAGCCTGCAGTGGCAATTAACATACCTCAAAGTTAGTTTTGACGACATTAATTTCTCTCTGCTTGGATAACACTGTCGTGATTATGGATGGTTCCTCTCTCTCTCCTCTTCAGTGCACCGCCATTTATTTTTATTATACATTGATGCTAAAATGGGCACATTCTATAAAGAGTGAAATATAAGCCTGGCTTGAATATGGAAGATATTGAAAACAAAAGAGTTATGGACAGAGTCAAACTTATTAGTCCTTGATGACTGATCTTGGAATAGCCATTGGGACACAGCAGGTTTAGATGACATCTCCTTCCACTGTCTGGTTTATCTGGGAGGTTGTCAATTCAGGCGTTTAAGAGCAAATGGCTCCAGTGATCTGTTAGGCTTTTTACTGATGGCATTATCATTTTGTATGCATAAGTGGGATGTTTTAAGTGGGATCGTTGTTAGATTTCCTTGCTGGCTCATGACCGGTTGTTGCTAAGAGATATTCACACGCATTTGCTGTGTGAGGGAGTTGATCTCTGCTTCTAGGTGGATTTTGATAGCACAATCCAGCAGAGAGGAATATGTGGATTTTTGAGCAGTGCAGAGTTGGGAATGCCGTGGAGTCAAAATATACCCCTGCATAGTTCTTTTCTATTAATACATATTGTTGTTATAAATGTATACCGTACATGAGGCTGTTCTCTTATATGTGTTTCTTTTCTCGATCTAAACAGTGCTTTCCAAACAGTAGCATCAAAAGAGTGGGGGAGGGGGGAGAGAGAAAAAGAGGGGGAGAGTAGCACCGAACATAGATGTTTTATGTCCTGATTTCTTGAGTTGAAATCCAAGTATGCATCTGACGAAGTGGGTTATAGTCCACGAAAGCTTATGCCGAAGAAAATCTGTTAGTCTATAAGGTGCCACAGAACTCTCGTTATTTTTTGTTGTACTACAGACTAACATGGCTACCCCTCTAGAAATCCAAGTGAAACTCCTGGGAGTAGGAACCTTCAACACAGATTTGGCTCAGGGCCTCCATGATTAGCACACTTCCAATGACTATAATAATGTAAACTGTGTGAAATCTGGCAGAAAGGGTTCACAGGTTGGGTTTGACTAAGCACCCAAAAGTCTGAAATTAAGATAGGGAACTGATACAAGCTCATGGCAATGCTGAAATTGGGAGGTGAATCATACCCACTTCTCTCTCGCCAGCTGAAAACAAGTTGAAAAAAAGTTGGAGCCACCATTATACTTATCAGGGCATTTCATTCACTCATTTTTCTAATTTTAGAACTAGTTCCTGGGTGTTAGTCTGCTGATACGTGTCTGGACCAAAACTGTCTTCTCTGAAGAGGGGTGACTTTACTGAGTTCTTCAAAGATGATTATGAAATTATTTGTTTGAATTGGAATTAGTTCCCCGCGGAACAGGTCTTCATCACGAAAAAGCTAATTAGAGCGAACAGTTGTTTCATTTTCTTTATGACTATTGGGGCACATATATGTTGGTGTCAGAAGAATTTAAAGAGAGATGGTCAAGGTTGATGGGTCTCAAATTAAATCTACCATTCCCCTTCCCTCACCCACTGCATGCGTTTGCTAAATCTTTGTAATCCGTTTATGTGCTACTTTTCTTCCTTCATTATAAATGCTTCAGTGCTGTTGTTTATCAGTATAAATATATTCTATTCCACTAGCCTAATTTTCTGTAACAAACTAGTGTCTTTGTGTGTTTGTTTGAGATAGAGGAAGTAACATTTCAGTAAGGAAACAGGTTCCAGTTTCAAGCTTGTAAGAACTCATAAACAGTACGGATTTTTTTAATTATGAAAAATTACCTTGACACTGTGTCCTTAATTATTCTCAGAATGTGAGACAGATAATGAACACTTCAATAAAGGCACAAAAATAACTTTACATTTCTTTAGTTGACTTTGAAATACTCTTGAAGTACTTTGGTGCTAGAAATAGTCCAGTGCTGCTTTGACTTCAGCTACAAGCAACAGGGATCACTGATGCCATAGCTAATGAGTGACCTGCAATAATTTCAGAGATAATGGGAAGAACAAGATGGATTATGGACCAAATGTTTGCTGTGGGTTGTTTAGAAAAGGGCTGTAAGCTCTTTGAAGGGGCAGTCAGTACTTTAATGAAGGAAGGGTAATTAGCCCAACATGACTGAATTAAGTTAAAATCTCCAAGCTGAATTAGTTAAATTGTTTTTCTCCTGGTGAGAATTTTCTTATAAAGAGAACCATTCTTTCAGGCTGCTGAAAGGATAACAGACTGAGGGACTATGTTGCTCTCCTGTATATTTTTGATTAATAGAAACTTCCCAATGGAGATTTGACCTATGTCTGACAGAGACTATATTCCACGGCCCTGGTTCAGTAAAATACGTAAGCACATGCTCTTAGCCTCATTGACCTTAATAAGACATAGCGCATACTTAAGGGATACCCTGAATAACGATGCTTTCCTGCATCTGGGTCTTAAATTGTTCAATATAACATTGCTTTCTGTTTATCTGAAGGACTAGACTGGGCTATTTGGCCCTTGATGTTTCTTGTCTCAGACAAACATGAGTATGTGAATCTGTTCAGCCTGGCTGAACAGAAGTGCTTGAGGTTGTTCTGTAGAGCCACAGAGAAGCCAATTTAAGAGCAAAGAGCTCTCTGCTGAAGAAAAGAGTTTTTAAAAGTGCAGTTAGGGGCCAAACTCCCATTTGAGCCTTTTGAAATCTCTCCCTAAATCACTACTAGAAAAATCCTGACATCTGTGTCTTGGTATATGTAGTGGATATTGAGGGACAATTGCCCTAAATATCCTAACAGGATGGGCTGATTCTGAACTGTGATGATGTCCATTTGAAACTCATCTGTAGTATTACATCGTTGAAAAACTAGTATCCCTGATAGAGATTGTCAAACAAATTCAAATCTTTTCATTGTTCATGTGGGGGAGGTGGGATTTTTCATGGCAATGTTCACGGTCCTCCCCCATTTTTATTAGATTTTCTTAGTTGGCTTTCTTCAACACACTCTGCCTGTCTTTCAAAATATCTGAAACAAAATGTAGGCTCTCACAATGAGGTTTTGTTACTGCATGGTTAGTGCCTAACATTGGTTTCTGTTTGCGAGCTGCCTGAGGCTTTACATATTCTTTGGCTAGAAAATGAGTTCCATAAGAAGACCTTGTATTTTTTTAATCTTAAATTGCAAGTGACAAATTTCTTTCTTTAGCTTCCCTCAAGAATTAGCATTGCTCAGCATTCTAGCCAAGCTTTATTAACAGAATTTGATATCTAAGTAAAAAACAACAAGAGCATCTAATAATATTCTAAGTTGTTCAAGGAATCAAGTCATTTGGATGAGGAAATGTTCAATCTGATGATGCATTTAATTAATAATAACAATATAAGAATATAATGGTTGCACATTCTAGCTTTTAATATCTATATATATGGTATTTGCATGTCTTACAATGCTATTTTTTTCAAACCTATTTTAGTAAATGTAAAACTTCTGATTTCAGATTTCATGTTCAACCTTAGCTGTTGCATTTCCAAAATGCGGAGTACTGGACTAGGCACCTTTTCACATAATTTTTGCCTTTTATTGCCTACATCAAAAGGAATAAATAAAGTTCCCACTTGTGTAATTAGAAAGTACTCACTGACCAAAGCCAGCTGGTGCCTGTCGTTATCAATAGTAAACTGAATATTGATATATTTAACAGGCACAAATTAGCCAAAGCATGCCTTACTGGTACTGCAGGCCTAGTTTGTATCTGTACAACTCAGCTGACATATTTTATGAGCCCACAGTTTAAGGAACAGTTAAGGCAGATAAATACACTCAACACTGATCCCACCCTCCACTCCCATCAGCCATTTGGTCTTCCTGTTTTCTGCTCAAATTGCAGGGTTTTTCCCTTTTGACTTTCCCTCCCACTCCCCAGTTAAAACTGCTCCAAGTCATTAAAAGCAGGTTAAGGCTTAGGATGGTTTTAAGATATTTTAACTGCTTTAATGCCTTAGATTTTTTGTATGCTTCTTTTCACTGGAGGGGGGAACCCAAACAAACAAACAAAACAAAGCTGAAGAACACAATTTTGTGGGTGGACCACAAGGTTAGATGACTAGTGGATGGCTAGATTAAGGAAAAGTCAAACAAAATCAAGTTGCTGATGCTGCTTTGATCATATCCTTTCTAAGTAATGTGTGCATTTATCTTTAACTGCGCATTTTCCAGTCTAATAAAAAGCGATGAGTCGCACCATATTGACTATAAAATGTTTTCTTAAATCAGTTTTAAGCATGCAGTTAAGCCATATCAAAGTGGTATTCTGTCTTCTCAGCTTTTTAAAAAAATACAATAATTTTAAGTATTTTAAAGAAAACAATAGATTCGAACATGGAAAAATATTTTGTTTGCTTAGTATACAGTTTGTAAATTCTTCTCCTTTCAAAAAGTCAAATCACCCCCTCCAAAGCCCCCCAAAACAAATAAGCGGACACAAAAAAGAAACAAGCAAAGATACTCGCACTTAGTGAGGACAGTCTCAACTGGGAGACTGATGGGTACTAACCACAGACGTCTTTGCATGCAGTCTGGGTAATAAAGAACCAAACTTGGAAGAGATGAAGAGAGGGAAGGGGCCAAGATTGGACTAAATGATAATTGCTGGGTACTCTGCCTTGCAGCAAAACCATGTGGCTTTACTGTTTTGGCATGTCCTCTGTATGAGGATTACTGCTGACAAGATATTCCAGTCATCAGAGCCGTTATCTCTAAGGATCTCTGGTGTTCCCCAAGTCCAATAATTATAATGGAATATGATTTCGGTAGAAAATGAAAAGGTTCTGTGTAAAGCTTCAGAAAGCCCACTGCATTAATGGTGGTAAGCTGTTGCACCAGCAGTTAGGCAGAAAAGGGCAGGAATCAGTAGTGGCATTGTAAGGATGGTATTTAGATTCTGTTCTGCTCAAGAGACGATCCTCTTGAATATAGGTCATAACGGCAATTAACCTTAGCTTCCTGGGTCAGATGGAGGATAGATTGTGTGTGTGTGAGGGGTGGGGAAAGATGTGGGGGAGAATGAACTCACCGGTTAATTTCCTTCCCTTCCCCCTCCCCCCCCAAATCAGGGTGATAGGATGGGATAAGAAGATAGAGAGGACATTTATTTTCAGATGATGTGACTGGTATCCTTAGGAAAATGCTGTATCCACACTATACTGTTTTCCCCAGCGGACAAATACTTACCACTTCCTCATATACACGTTGAGTCTGCTCTCAGTGAATGTTACTTGAGTTCAATGGGAGCAGACTGCATTTGTTAGCTACTTATAACGCCTTTGTGAGGTAGATGGGATCAATGTAACTATTATATTCTGAAGCTTTTCTTTTCTGTGTTCTGCCCTTTGTTATGTTCAACCTGTGAAAAGACAGCAACCATTTTCTTCAGAGTGTATGTTACCTTTATACCAGTGGTTTCAAACCACGGGGTTGGGACCCAGGATTGGGTCGCAGACCCTCAGCCACTGGGTTGCGGCGCCCCTGGCTGCTGCTTCCAAAAGACTAGAATGCATTACTCAAAGATGTAATTATTGGGTTGCACACACAAATGATTTTTTTTCAACTTGGTCCTGAGGAAAAAAGTTTGAAAAACACTGCTTTATACTGAGGTCATACACATGCATAAATGTGCATGTGCGCACATATACAAACACTTTATTCTTTCAGAATAAAAAACAAAGGAAGTTTTTGCAAAAACAAAACAGTAGATAAGTAAGCTATGCGAACCCTGGTTTACAGTTGGGAAAAAGGAGGGCAGAGATTTGCTTGAAGACAGTGAATTAATAACTGAGACTGGATTAGAATTCAGGAATGTTGTACTTGTCTCATGTTCGTTCCTCCAGACCGCCTTGCTTCTCAGATAAAGAAAAGTACCCCAGAAAAGCAAAATATGAATGAGAGGGCTGTAGGAAAATCCAGATATCAGACTTTTATACAAAGCAGCCGTGTCGCATCTGACCCTGTGCTCTTAACCTAAACGGGATCAGTCCTGACGGTGGAGACCTCTTCCATTTGTAACTGATATTCCAGTTCTCCTTGTTATCATTTTAGATGTTTTAAAGCCTCAGAATAAATTTCTTATGGGCTTAATTGTCATCAGAGAGACTACAAAGAAAGATCTAGGTGCTGCAGGAAATAGGATAGCTAATTCTGTAAGTGATACTATTCTCTTTGAGTGAAAATCAACCCCCTGGTATTATACTTTACTCAAGGAGGCATGCTGGTCACTTATCATTAAAAGTCTCTGGGCATTTAACCCCACTGTTCTGCTAAATTCTAACTGAGAAATGACACTGTGTATAGCTATTGAGTGCTGCTCTGCATTGGATAAAGGCTGCCACCTTCCAGATTTGGAAATGTGTGCAGTTTAGTGATGGATAAAATAATTTCATGGTGGTGCTATATACAGCTAGAAACGTTTGACTAGTGTGAGATTGCTGCCTGAATGGTGCTATATAAATATTGCAGTTTTATTGTTTGTTTTGCTTCTATAAACAATTGATTATGCATAACTATTTCCATGCATAACAGGAGTCCCTATCTGTGAGTCTCTGATAGCTGGAATCTCCTCTTCATTGGCATGTTTCTGTTTCTGCTAGGTTGTCTGAAAGTTAAGGAGATTCTACAGTATATCAGAAATATTCTTTCTGCAAAGTCAAATATATGCTGTTTGCTACAGCTGAACAACTCTGGTTTGTATTTTTATAATAAACGAATGAAGGACAATGATGCACGGATCACTGCTTAAGAAAATTGATTAAGGCAATTGGCTGTATATTGCATATAAGAATCAGGGATATATGGCAACATAATTGAATGCTGAAATTTACTCACCAAACTCTTAGTAAATTACTTTACATTCTAATAGTTACTGGCTCTTACAATTTAGAAGTCTAGTGGCACTTCTAAAGACTAACAAATTTACTTATCACAAAGCTCGTGTGATAAATAAATTTGTTAGTCTTTAAAAGTGCCACTAGACTCCTTATTTGTTTTGCTGAACAAGACTGACGCGGCTACCCCTTTGGAACTTAAAAATTTAGTAGTCAATGACAACTAAAGGTTCAAATAAGTGGGGGGAAAAATCCAGTTTTGCTCCATGTTGACTGTGTGGCCTCCTTAAGGGTCTCCATGGCTCATATCCCATGTAGACTCATTGGCTATGTCTACAGTTGCTAAAATTAGTTTGAATTAGTTAGTTTGAACTAACTAATTCGAACTAATTTTAGTTAGTTTGAATTAGCTTAATTCGAACTAGAAAAAGTTAGTTCGAACTAAGCAAGTGCCATTCATGGCACTTGCTTAGTTCGAATTAGCGATCCCCATTCGTTTCAATGGCCAGTTAGTTCGAACTAAGAAATTAGTTCGAATTAACATGGCCACATTGGCTAATTCGAACTAGTTAGTTCGAATTAAAGCCTTACTTCTGAAGCCCTATTCGAACTTATTAGTTCAAATTAAGGAAGCCCTTAATTCGAACTAACTAAAGCCTAGTGTAGCCATGGCTTTAGTTAGTTCGAATTAAGCCTCCTTAATTCGAACTAACTTTCCAGTGTAGACATAGCCATTGTGATTTGAAATCCATTTGTTTTTGGATTCTCCCAGTAACAGTCTTATTCTGAGGATTGGCTGCCTCTTGCTACAATGGAACATGAGGCTACCTCCCCATCCTTTGTCAGATGTATGGCTGATGATCTGAGGGCTGACCTCAGGCACAAGCAAACAAGTGAGCATTTTGGGACCTGTTCTGGTCAGAATCCATTCATCTTATGGTCTTGTGAAACCTCTTCCTCCAGCAGTGGGAGCAGAGGAGATGAAAATATCTTCCTGCCAGATTGCTTCCCTATGACAGCAGGACTGGAGGAGGAGGAGGAAGAGGCGGCAGCAGAAACTCGGGCCTGATCCCAGTCTCTAAAAAGGAAGGGACCTCAGAGTGTAAAACAGCTTTACGTGACCTGCACTATTAACATGAGTGGTTCTGCTGAGCATGTTTAGAGAGAATAACATAACATCCATCTGTAGGAGAGCTTCCAAAGGCAGACCGATGACCCCTCTTCTCTCCCCACTTAAAGAATTTACAGTGCAAGTGAAGTCAGAGAAGATCTGCGTAAAAATACGTGACTCTGTGGTCTTTATTAATCTCTCTTTTCCCTCACTGGCTTCTTGGTCATATCTGAAGGCCTCTTGAGCTCTGCAAACTCCATCCACATTCTGAATGTCAGATGAAATTCTTCCTGACTGTGGCACAATTGCTATTAATAAACAGACTGCAGTTAGGACTCTGCTGGCAATATGCTTGGAGCATGAGGCAAAATAGAATACAGGTTGCTCCCCTATTGCGGCACTGACGCTCTGAGCTAACAAAAATAAAACAGAAAAAGATTGCTTTTATCTATCGAATAAATAGAACTGGCTTGGAGACACAAAGGGAACTGATGTTGAGTTAGGTTTCTTTTGGCTCAGTCACTTTTTTTTTTTTCCTGACCGTAATCCTGCTTCAAGGAGAAGCTGATGTCTGCCTGAATGCTCCTAAACTGGTATTTGTGTTCGTGTTGATACAGTGATCTTCTTTCTCAATTCTGGAGGGGTTTGGACGACTACTACTGTTTCTTCACCTCCCTGTCAGCATAATTCCTTAAGCAGAACAAACTGGCATGTGGTCCGTATTCTGCCTTCATGGCACTGATAAAAGCACCACTGGCCAGGTGGCTGAACACCAACGGTTAATCTGTCTCTGGTGGCTGCTGGTCGTGGCAAGAACTACTGCCCTGAATACACCTGGATTCCCTATTCAGTGGTTTATCTCCTGCAGTCCTTTTCTGACCTGATACCTAGTATCTTCAAGCTGCACTTCGATGTCATGTGTATTGTGGTGGCCCAAGGAGTACAGATTGATTTCTCTGGCACCTGCTATTATATAGTCTGCCTTGATCAGCTACCTGAATAAGCACCAAAAGGGTAGCCATGTTAGTCTATTGCAGAAAAAGAGAGTCCTGTGGCACTTTTAAAGACTAACAGATTTATTTATCACTTGAGGTTTCATGGAAGAAAATCCCACTTCGTCAGATGCTTTGAAGGTGGGAAAGCTCAATGATAAATATATCTGTTAGTCTTTAAAAGTGCCGCAGGACTCTGTCTGTTTTTCTACCTGAATAAGTGACTGATGGGCTGTTTTTTCCTCGCAGAACAGCTGTCCTTTCATTCCCACTCACGTGGTACAAATGAGCTGTGCCCCCACTTAATAGATGGAATGTATACCAGTGTGCAAACTGTCTAACCCTATTATGCTTTATTCTTTTTTCTATTTATTTCTATTTATTATATTATATTTATTATATAATAAATTATAATAATAAATAATATAATATATACAATATATATTAATATATAATATATTATTTATGTATCTTATATTATATTTATAATAAATATTTAGAATATTTATTATTCTATTTATTTTTTCTATTATTCTATTATTCTTCAAGGGTAAGGGTCCAAACATTGTGTGAATGCACATTGCTCCATCCAAACAAGTGTGCATGATATTGGGCAATTAGTCATCAGTCCAGGTCCAGCACATACAATTCTTTTTTCAACACTGTGGTATAGCAGCAGGAATTTGGCTGTTGTTAAAAGGGGCTTTGCCTGTTCCATGCCCCTCCTCCCCCCACTTTATCAGAGAGATGGGCCATACAGAAGTTGCACTGACCACCGTTTTAGAAGTCAATTTCTTTGGCACATTTGGGAATCTGGTGACTTGGACACCTCATAAATACAGCTTGGTACTGTATTATAGAGGTTTTGAAAGCAAACTCCTGGCTGAAGCACCAAGTCTAATGCTTTCAGTGACCCGTCATGTGATGACAACCCATTTCTCAGATGCCTAGGAGACAGCTCTACTATGCTTATTTTTTTCTCCCACTTCACTTTCTCATTTTCGGTAGCACTTGATCTGTGCTTGGCAGCTATGTTAAGATGTGGACTCCTGCTTTAACGGTGAGATTCCATATGGTGGTCCTTCTATCCATGCCATTGATACTTGCAGGAGAAGTAGTTACCGATTCCTGTCTGTGTGATGCACTTTTTCACCGGCTTCTTTATTCCCTGACTCAGTTTCAGTCAAGATCTTGTTCCTCTTGGTTCATTTTCATCATGGTTTACCATGTCGCTTTTTGCTCTTGAGGTGCTATGGATAAACATGCTGAGATAACTAGTGACTTCTAGCAAGGAAAGCAAAGGCGGTCTTACAAAATCATTTATTTGAATGGAAATTATCAATGTGATCCCCTCCATTAGTTGCTAGAGGCCCCTTTGGGAGCTGATTTCATTTTAACATTATGTGGACCGTAAGATGGATAGAAAACTGGCTAGATCAACAAGCTCAGCGGGTAGGAATGAATGGCTTGATGTCTAGTTGGCAACCGGTAACGAGTGGAATGCCCCAGGGGTCGGTCCTGGGGCTGGTTCTGTTCAACATCTTCATTAATGATCTTGATGATGGGATAGACTACGTGCTTAGTAAGTTCGCGGATGACATCAAGCTGGGGGGAAGGGTAGATACTCTGGAGGGCAAGGATAGGATCCAGGGAGACTTGGACAAATTGGAACACTGGGACGAAAGAAACCTCATGAGGTTCAACAAAGACAAGTGCAAAGTCCTGCACTTAGGATGGAAAAATCCCATCCACTGCTACAGGCTGGGGACTGATCGGCTAAGTAGGAGCGCTGTAGAAAAGGACCTGGGGTTTATGGTGGACGGGAAGATGAATATGAGCCAACAGTGTGTCCTTGTTGCCAAAAAGGCCAATGGCATATTAGGCTGCATCAGTAGGATTATTGCCAGCAGATCAAGGGATGTGATAATTCCCCTCTATTCGACACTGGTCAGGCCACATCTGGAATACTGTGTCCAGTTTTGGGCTCCCCACTACAGAAAGGATGTGGACAAACTAGAAAGAGTCCAGAGGAGGGCAACAAAAATGATTAGGGGGCTGAGGCACATGACTTATGAGGACAGACTGAAGGAACTAGGCTTATTTAGTCTACAGAAGAGAAGACTGAGGGGAGATTTGATAGCAACCTTCAACTACTTGAAGGGGTGCTCCAAAGAGGAGGGAGCTAGGCTGTTTGCAATGGTAACAGAGGACAGAACAAGGAGCAATGGTTTCAAATTACAGCTGGGGAGGTCAAGGTTGGATATTAGCAAAAACTTCCTCACTAGGAGGGTAGTGAAGCATTGGAATGGGCTACCTAGGGAGGTGGTAGAGTCTCCATCTTTGGAGATATTTAAGGCCCGGTTAGACAAAACCCTGGCTGAGGTGATTTAGTGGGAATGGTCCTGCTTTTTAGCAGGGGGTTAGACTAGATGACCTCATGAGGTCCCTTCCATCCCTATTATTCTATGATTCTATGAAAAACATCCTGGAGAGAAATTATTGTGCTTCAGCCACCTTTTTATTTCATATTTTCATCTGTCACATGCAGAACATTAAAAATAACCTGGTGGCTAATAACTGCCTCAAAGTAACTGCCACAGATGTATTTAGATGAAATAAAATGGTAACTAAAATTAGATTTCTTAAAATTAGTTATTGATAATTTCTTTTACCCTCTAGATTTTTTTAAAATTTTGTTTAGTAATGATGTACATCAGTGTACTTTGTCTATTTTATGCAAATGTAGTATTTATCAGGTTGGGCTTCAATATTTCATATCTCTCTGTCTGCAGAGAGATACTGTACTTCCGTCATCTGTTTATTATGTTGTAAAGTACCTTGGCCAAATTTTTCAAAGTGTCCCATATATGTTGGATACAGCCTTCAGCATATTTCTTGTGGTAATTTTGGGGTGTCTTATTTTATGATTGTGTTTGCATGGTAAACAGCCTGAGCTTTTGTTATGATCCAGTTCTATTCAATGCAGAGGAAAAATTGTCCTTTTATAAAATAGAAATCTGGTTTGAAAATGGAGCTCCCAGAATTTAAATATTGTCTAGTTAGTAATATATTTCTCATATAAAGTATATTTTTGTGTGAAAATATTAACATGAAAACCAAGATATAGAAATTACTGGGAAAGTCATTTCATTTGGGGACAGGAACAACATTGACTGGCAAAAATAAAATTTGCAAAGAAAATGATGTTTACCATGTTACTTAGTGAAACTGGTTTGAAAAATTGTTCTGAAAAAAAGCCAAGCACTATAACATCAGAAAGTATTATTCTATCGAAGAACCAAGATATATTGTACACCTATTGTGAGACAAGGGAAATGAAGTAGTCAGAACAAGAAAACAAACACTATTGACTTTTCTTAAACTCTTTTTGTTTTCCATGGTGGTGAAAAATAACCTAGCATAAATACATTTGCAGTAATCACAGAATGTACCCAAGTACTATGCAGCCCTTTGATGGAATCAAAATAGTGAAGAAGGGAAATGGAGATGCCATATTTTCGTGTTTCTCATTCTCATGCAATATTTCAGAGGCAAATGATTCATCCTGGCTTATTGGTGTACAAAGACTGTTCACAGTATTGGATTAGTGGTATAAAAAAAAGACCAATTTACAATGGCAGCTGGCTCTGAAATGGATGCGTAGGCCCACAGTTAACTTTGGTGATAACAGAAGATAAGAGAGATACTAATGTACCTGGTTCTGCATTTCTGGTTTCTATATGAGCTAAGACAAATTTTCAATGACACTTTTGTTTTCAGGCAGATTCTGATTCTTCGGGTGCACTTGCTGTTCACTTAGCTCCTTTCTGATGGCAAAGGAAGTATCTGGAGCCCTGCTTTAAGGCTTTTATCTGCAAAAGAAAAGGACACAATGATTCTAGTACACCAAAACAAGTAAATTGCAAAAATATATTTGGCTCTGTGGTGCAAATGACTTCTTGTTTTCACCTCAAAACCCTTGTCTAGAAAAAAGACTGACCTGAGCCTAGGTCTATGTAGTCATGAAGTGAAAACCATGACTTTCAGTTCATTGTGGGACATAAAGAATGAACCTCAGTTGGCAATTAGTTATTTATGTGTTGTACAAATGATGTGTTGGTATCTGTAAATTTCAAGATACTTTACAAAAACGGGGAAGGATTATTGTATCCTGTACACAGAAAGGTTAATTGAGGTATGGCGAGGTTAACCCATAGATTGCTCAGGGTTATATGACAAATCAACTTCATAACCAGCATTAGAAATTAAGTCATCTGCCTATTACACCATCTCTCTTTCTCCCATAGAGAGCTGTTTGTGTCTTCATCTTCTTCTTGTCACTATATGGACTTTATTAACTGAGAATTAATGAGAGCTGAACTTCATTAATAAGCAGATATGGTACATATATTTCATGTCTGAAGTATATCATGTAGGTGGACCTAATGTTAGATGACATTTCACATCTTTTGTAGCGAAGGGAGAATGATCATGATTAGAAAGAAGTGTTCAGCAACTTTCTTTCTAGACCATTAATACTTTGGTTTTTGTCAGAGTTGCTGACCATTGAAGTCTGTTGGAACAGAGAGTGCTCCGACTTCTGAAAAAAAGGTCATAGTTGTATTAAAGGAAAAGACATATTAGACTTTGATGCCTTTCCGTTACACTTCTCACACTCTGATTTTCTTTGAGTTTACATGGAATAGTTATGCAGATCTGGCATTTAGCTGGCAGTTTTGGATCTTGTTTTCAGAGAAGCATAAAACCAAAGTAGTAAAGGGGGTAGCTGTAGAAATGTGGCCCGAACGCTTCCTCTGTCAGCAACTGAAAATTGAGCCTGGCAGTGATCCACTGTTAGTACTCTAACCTCTACTGAGAGTGCCTCTGCCTTGTCTTATCGTTTGTGAGGCATTAAGACACCAAATCTGTAGTTGGGAAGAAATCTGGAAGTGGAATTGTCAACACTTTTGAGCGATAATGCAATCCCTTTCCACCCATGTAACTCTTCTACTCAACTTCCTGTCAGACAGCCCAACCGCTTGGTTTGATCAATGAGACAGATGTCACTGTTATTGATTGATGGTATCCATTACTTGAAAAGTGCAAGCCAACCCAGTCTATCAAGCTCTGTCCATGTTGTACTCGTGTCTAGAAAATTAAACAACATATCATCAAATACCACTTACGCCTATTGGGTTGCTTTCTGCTTGGTAACATGATCAAGGAAATAGTTGCTAGCAGATAACTCCAAAGGACATTCTGATTCCTCTCTAATGTGAAGACACTTAGAAGAGTGCCAGAGAAGAGTTGGTTGTCATATCTGTCATGTGGGTGTGGGGATCATGGACCAGCTCCCTCGGTACCAACTCTTTGCTGTGAGGATTAATGGTAGTTGAATAGATGTGTGAAATCACTTACTGCTCTCAAGTGCATATGATTGGTCAGCTGAATGATAGCAAGATATGGCAGACAGGCACGCACAGCAAGGAACTAGTCATAGGGGATGCTCATTTAGATAGTCATAATATGGTTTTCTCCTGTTTAAGTGAAGCTATTCCTGGTAAAAGGTGCCTGACTGATAGCATATGAGGTTCTTGCCTCTTGTTTAACCACAGAATTTTTATCTCACAGGAAATGGCAATCACAAGCTTCATTCATAGTGTTTTGCCAGTGTGACTCAAGCTATCGCCCTGAGAAGAGAACTCTTTTGGGAGTGTGAGGTTAATTCAGAGTCTGTGCCCATTCAGTGTTTGGCCCTTTGGCTGAGTCTTACAATAAGAGTGCCGAATACATTATGTCTTTATATGGACATGTCTGCTAAGAAGCAGACTGAGGTTTATCAAATATGTTAATAAACCATCAAAGATCTGACAGATGATAGCAACTCTAGATCAATAATCTGAGCTGGATTGAAACAAGCAATTGAAAGTTGAAATGCTCCATCGCCCAATACAGTCTCCTAAATGACCCAGTTTTTCAACACATCCTTCAAACATGTCTTTCATATTGTAACTGTTGTCTCAGGTAGCAGGGAATTCTAAGCGAAAGACCGTTCTAATATGGAATGCTAGAGACCCCTTCACCTCTAACACTAATTTGTCCATAAAGTCTTAGTTTTTACAATGAGATTCAAATTGCATATGGGTCTCTGTTATTTCAGTGTCTAATCTTTCAAGTTACCTAGCAGGTAATTTTAGAAGATACAGTAGTTCAAGGGTTCCCAACCCGTGGCCTGCGGGGCTTTTTCAATTGGCCCGTGCTCTCCTGCCACTCCTCACTGGGTCCCACACGCAGCATGAAGTCAGTCCTGGGAGCTGGGCTGTGGCTGCTAGCCAGGATCCAAGTCCAGCTTTCCACTAAATTGTTTTTAAATTTTAAATCAATGTTTCACTAAATAAATGTTTCACTAAACATTGAATAAACGTCAAATAAATGTTTCACTAAATAAATTTTAAATAAATGTTTTGCTAAATAAATGTTTTTAAATTTTAATTGAAACATTTATTTAAAATGCAAATTAAATTTAAGCAATTTAAGTAATTTAAATTAATTACTTCATTTTAATTGAAATTTAATAGAAATTTAATTAGGTTTTCATTTAATTTTAATTAAATAGACAGGTGGCCATTCACTGCTTTAAAAATTATATTTGTGGCCCTCGAGGCGAAAAGATTGGGAATCACTGCATGTACTTTTCTGTTAGCCAGGTTGACTAACCCCTTCCCCTTTTTAACCGGCTAGGTTTTGAAGTGTGAAGTGGTAGAAGGTTCATAAATTATCTTTCCAACCAAATGTTTCTTTTAACCACAGTCTCCCATGAGCAAACCAGCAATCTCAATGTAACTATTGCTTCCTGTTTGTGATGGTCTGCATTCCATTTGCTTTAAGCTCTGGATTATAGGGAATTTAGATTTTAGGAAGTTTCCCCCTGTGGTAAGATTTCCTGGATCTGGATTTCTTTCATGTTAGGTCAGGGAGTGTAACCATTTCATGTGTTTTAGCTGCACCATCCACGGCCCTAAAAGAGCTTTTGATAAATACTGAATAATTACATGGGGATCGTTCAATATTCTGAGAGTTCTTTTGATACTTTCAAGGAATCAGGGAAAGGAAAGAAACCTCATGTAAATATACTCCATACCAACACTGTATTTGTTTATTTCTGGTATTGCCTGAGTGTCGTCTTAAAGTAGCTAAGCTCTTAGTGCACTTCATTTTAAGTTGGAGAGACTGCATACATGGAGATAAGATCTGTCTTCAGAATGATCTTTGCAAAAGGATTAACTGATGACGATACAACAGTTAAAATGCCTGTAAATCATGCACTGATTTCATCACTTTAATCCCAAAGAGGAATTTATGGTGACCTAGTTTTGAACCCAAGTAGGTGTGTAAGGTTGCCTCAAACGGCAGCCCACAGAACCAGTCTCAGGCGGATCTGAGTGCTCCGTTGTATTCTTGGCATAAAAAAGAAGAAATCCAGAAACCTTCTTGGCGGTGTCACAGACCTTCCTAGTCCTAAATGGCCACCCTTAGGTGGGAAATCAACATTACCAGGTTATGTCCTTGGGCATCCCACATTCTGCAGGCCTGGACAAGCGGGGATGGAAAGGCGAAGGAGTAGGGACGTGGGAGCTATGTTAGGGTCAGTGGGAACTGCAGGGCCTGCCCTCAACGCCGTGGACTTGGAGGTGGTCTGGAATAAGTTGGCCCAAATGGGTCAGCTCACTAGCCAGGCCATTGGGGAGCAGGTATTGTCTAACATTGAATATCATGAAAATAGGGTCAAAACCATAACAGTGGCAAGTTGTCCACTTGTGCAGTTGCAACAAATCTTAAAAGCTATAGTAGGGGGTGTTCGAAATTTAACAAAGGAAACGGCTTCCGCCATAGCTTGCAGTACCATGCAAACTTTCGCTATCAATCAATTCAAAAGACAGTTCTTGTGGGTGAGGTCAGGAAGCCTGGAAGTGATCTCCACTGCCTATGAAAAATTGTGCCCAGATTGCAAGCCCCTTTTCACTAAGGTGGTGTCCTCCGGGATTATGGGGGCCCTGACTGGGTATATCCACTTGAGAACAGTACCCTGGGATCTCCCAGTAGTCCCTATTTTTAAATACACCCCAGTACAAGTGGTTTTAGGGGTTTGGCTGCCAAAAAGCCCAGCAAGATGGATAACCAGAGAGGGTAATCTGTTGGACCATCGGGGCTGTGAGCATTGGGGCCACAGTGAGTGTTAAATCCCTGCCAACTAACCAGGGAAGAGGTGGGGGAACGTGTTCTAAACGGAGTGTTTACCCAAACAGAGGCAGTCCTGACTAACCATGTAGGGTATGTGTGTGTGGCAGCTGTTGCAGAGGTAAAGTGGAGTGACAGCAGCACGTCCCCTGCCCCCGTAAGAGTGTCGCTGTAACGCATCAGCGCTAGAGACAGGTGGAAAAATATATGCACATCCTATTTACCAAAGGGCTAGCAGTCTAGAAAACATATTTCCTCCTAATTGGACCACAAGTTTGGGACCCAAATGGGACGAAGTGTATGCCAGTCTCCATATAATATATCAAAAAGGGCACCTGCTAAAGTTAACTGCAGAACTGAAGTCAGTATCAGGACACCATTTTCTTGCGCTACAGCCCCTCCTGGATGGGAACTATGAATTTGGTATTACACCCGACTGTAATGGTGCTCATAGGATTTATTACCATTTTGCTAATTGTCTGTTGCTTAACCTGCTACACCTGGCGTTTGGCCCAAAAGGCCCGACGAACCGCAGATTACATAGACCATTATTTTACCTTGCGCTGAGCTCATCAGGGAAGGATTGTGATGAGCTAGTTTAGAACCCAAGCAGGTGTGTAAGGTTGCCTCAAACGGCAGCCCACAGAACCGGTCTCAGGCGGATCTGAGTGCTCTGTTGCAGCCTATGCCAGGATGTGCATATGGTCACCAAGTGCTGAGCTGACAGCTTCTGCTACGTAAAGTTATTGATACACAGTATATAAGCCGGGTGAGAGTGGGGAAGGGTCGAACCACTACGAGATGGAACGAACCACCCGTTAAAGCGATCTCACCACCCCAGACGCAGGCGATGGGAGGCTCCCGAGAAGGCAGGTTGAGAGGCATTGGAATTGTTCGTTATCTATGGTGCTGTGCTCGTGCTTCTTAATCAGTTAAATAAATGTAGGAAATGCTTTGGTTACAGGGAGTTCTGTGTGTTTTCTTCATTCCAGGTCTAACAGAATGATAGTGCCGTAGCTTAACAAATGAAAATGATGGATACTTCATCTGTGATTTCGCATAGAGATTTAATGTTGTATTAAATATTCACAGCAAAATTGTCACACAGATATTGAACATTATTGCCCTAAGCCTTTTTCTCCAATTGGAGTATTGTAAAATGTCTGTGCCTATGTGGCACAGCCATGTCTTTACATTGGAGTGTTTTGCAGAGATTCTGCAAAAAGCCAAGATTTACGTTCTCTGATGTTTTACTACAGAGATTCTTTAGGTCGTAGCACCCTCACCCATTACCACTCTGCAGGACAATAACGTGCATCTCACAGGACGAAGAAACGTCACCCCTCACTCCACATCACATATCTGGAGTCAGTCACAAGTCAGCCTAATTGGGTATATGTATAATTGTGGTTATATTAATCCTAAATCATAGGGAAAACTTCTTCACCTAAACCAATAATATAAAGGGACCATTGCCTTCATAGCTGGGGCTGAAATTTCTCCTGTCATCCTAATAGACTAGTGGTGCAGTGTTCTGTACACTACATGACTAGCTGGTCCCTTTAGGGTCTGACTACATTGGCACTGTTGTAGTGCTGCAGTGTAGACCCACACTAAAGCAATGGGAGGGGGTCTTCCATCACTGTGGTTAATCCACCTCCCCTAAATGTGGTAGCTATGACCTTATCTACACTGAAAAAACTGTTGATCCTCACATATCAACAGAGCGGGATCGTTTGAGCAGGCAGTATAGACCCGCTCAATCGATCCCGGAAGTGCTGTCCGATCGACTCAATAACTTCTCCCCTCCAAGTCAAGTAAGGCTGCGTCGACCAGAAGGTGCTTCAAGTTGATGCAGCTGAGTGAAGACGGCACAGAAAGTCTATCTCCCATCAACCTAGCCCCGTAGTATAGACCTGACCTAAGTCAACAAAAATCCTTCTCTGTCAACCTAAAACTGTCTATACCAGGGGTTAGGTTGGCATAGCTACATCTCTCGAGTGTGAATTTTTGACACTCCTGAGAGACATAGCTATGGCAAGTTTTCAGTGTAAACCAGCCCTTAGTTGCTTTGCTGTGTAGCTTGGATGTTGAAATGTTCCCAGTTAATGTTAAAATGATAAAGGTAAGGGTCCAATGAAACCCAGCTTAGTTTTCAGGTTCAAGCCTCTCGGTCAGTTACAGAAAACTTTAGTAGAGGACCAATAGGCGACTTTTTGAATGATGGAGCCAAACTTAATTAGGCAAACAAGCATACAGTTGCTACTTACCCTGTTTCATCTTTGACCTTAAGTATTATTACAGTATTGTGTATCAATGGGTGATCAGTCCACTGACAACAGAGTGAAATGCAGCCTTATAATCTTGGAAAGTACTGGTACCCTTTTAATGTTAATTGGAGCTGTTCCCCAACTTTAACAAAACTATCCTTTTTAATCCGTTATAATACTAATTCACATTTAAGCTATCTGTTACAATAGTCGCATTTCTGCTACCTTCTTACTGGGTCTTTTCATTATACATAATTTAAATTAACATCTGCAATTTAAATAAATGTGTTTAGATAGCATTTTAATGAAACATTTAAAATCCTTAAAAACAGTCATTAAAACCCCTGCTAGAACTAGTTATAACCAAAACATAACCACAATATAATCTTGGGTCATGTCCTTGCTAACTTCAGTTTTCTCCTCTGAACATCTCCAACTTATCTCTGGCTTTTCTCACACTGGCAACATCAATTTCCGATACTCATCTACACTTCAACTTACTTAGGCCAAAGCCTAATTTTTACTTAAAATATAGAGATGGCTTAATTTCGGAGTTGTATATAACCCTGTCAAGTAGGGACAGGGCAATATGCATCACTTCATAGGCAGAAATGAACAAACTGGTGCTATAATTTAGTGTGGCCTGCCTTAGCAAAATGCACTTTAGGTACATTCGCCTTCCCCTGTTCTGTGGGAGCATTGGAGTATGGTGTAGATGGAAGGCATGGTAGAATAATGGCCCATGTATGCACACACACATTAAGGGCTTCTCTACCCTTAAAATGCATTAGCAGCCCAACTGTACTGCTCTAGAGATTCAGGGTAGATACTACCTATGTCAACAGGTGGGTTTCTCCCATTGGCGTAGGTAATCCACCTCCCCTGAGAGGCCGTAGTTAGGTCAATGAAAGAGTTCTGTCAGCCTAGACTGGTCTACATGGGGACTTAGGTCAGTTTAAATACAACACTCAGGGGTGTGGATTTTTCTACTCACTGAGAGACATAGCTATGGCAGTGTAACTTTTCATTGTAGACCAGCCCTCAGAGTTCATCTGCAATGATAAAATGAATAGCGCTCTTTTAATTAACACATTTAACACCAACTAGCACTTAGTGTAGACAAAGACAATGATGTTTAAAAACTCTGGTTCTAGCTAAAAGCTCCTACTGTGTACTCTAAATTTAATCTAGGCCAGCCAACAATTTTAAATATGACTTTGTCCTGCTGTATGAATTAGGATGGAATGTATAGGCCAGAGATAACACGGTCCCGTGTTAGAGTTTTAATACAGTTTGGGGTTTGTTATTCAGAGACCTCAACTTACTTAGTACCGTGGCAAACTCACCATTAAAAATCTTTAAAAACCTTTATTAAAGACACACAAGAGGAGGAAAAACAGTTAAAGCATTTGAAATATAAACTATTATGTGAAGCTCTCAGGGAGAGTGGTGAACAGGTGGGCCCTGCGCGATCTGTATTTGGACTTGAGTGGTTCAACGTATTCATTACTGATTTGGAAAAGGGGATAAACAGCAAGTTGGCCAAGTTTGCACATGATGCAAAACGAGTCATATTAGTGAAGTTCAAAGCAGATTGTGAGGAGTTGCAGAGGAATCTCACAAAACTGGGTGACTGGGGAACGAAATTTCAGATGAAATTCAACACTGGTAAATGCAAAGTAATGCACATTGTAAAACATAATCCTAACTATAAACATACAATGATGGGTTCTAATTAGCTGTTACCATGCAAGAAAGAGATCTTGTATTCCTGATGAATAGTGCTCTTAAAACTTCCTTTCAATGCACAGCAGCGATCAAAAAGGCTAATGGCATTTTAGAAATTATTAGAAAAAGGATAGAAAATAAGACAGAAAATATTATAATGCTACTATACAAATCTATGGAACTCCCACACCTTGAAACTGTGTCTAGTTCTGGTTGCCCTTTATCAAAAAGGATATAGTGGAACTGGAAAATGTTCAGAGTGACCAAGATAATCAAATTCCAAAGGGGTAGCCGTGTTAGTCTATTGTAGAAAGACAACAGAGTCTTGTGGCACTTTTAAAGACTAACAGATTTATTAATCGCATGAGCTTTCGTGGGAGAAAATACCACTTCGTCAGACGCTTTGAAGACGCTTTGTAACTTTCCTATCTTCAAAGCGTCTGACGAAGTGGGATTTTCTCTCACGAAAGCTCATGCGATTAATAAATCTGTTAGTCTTTAAAAGTGCCACAAGACTCTGTTGTCAAGATAATCAAGGGTATGGAATGGCTTCCGTACAAGGAGACGCTATGGCTTCTACACAAAGAGACCAGATTAGGGCTGTTCACCTTAAAAAAGAGAGGAGTAAAGGGGGATAGGACAGAGGTCTATAAAATCAGGAATGGTGTGGAAGAAGTGAACAGAGTGTTATACCCTTCTACACTGTACAAAAATCAAGCATCGCCTGATGAAATGAATGGGCAGCAGGTTTAATACAAACAAGCAAAAATACTTTTTACACAACTAACTAATAAACTCTGAGAACTCCTTGCCCCAGGGTGTTATGATGGCCCAAGTATAACTGGGTTTAATAAAGAACTGAATAATTTCCTGGAGGATAGCTCCATTCATGGTCATTTGCAGGGATGCTGCCCCATGCTTCTAAATCTCTATCAGAAAATGTGAGTGGAAGAACAGGGTCGATCACTATATAATTGCCCGATTCCGTCCATTCCCCCTGAATCTCTGGTATGAGCCATTGTGAGAGACAGGATACTGGGCAAGATAGACTATTGTCTGACCCAATATGGCAGCTCTATGTTCTTTAACATCCTTCCTTGTTCCTTTTCTGTTTACCTGGTGAGAGACTTCAGAAGACCCCTCTGGGGTCTTGCCTGGCAGTCTCATAGATGGAATCAAAGATGGTGATAACTGCACTTGCTGGAGAAAAGAGAAGTTAGTAAACATGATGGTCTGGAGTTATTATTAAGGTCTAATCCTGTGTCTTAGAAGGCAGAATAAGACACACACACACAGAAGGGGAGAGCAAGTAATAGCAAAGAGAGAAAATGTCACTTCTGTCTCTGGTGTGTTGACTCTCACTTGTAACCCCACTGCTAGGAAAACACAGGCACAGCACATGATCTTATCAGCCACTTTGAGACTTGGCAAACTCGTACCAACTTTTAGTTGCCTCTATGGTCACAAGCTCACAGTAGTGTTGCAAAATATAGACCAAGACTCATATTAGACAGAAGACAAAAGAAGTGGGTTAGAAAAGAGAAGAAATAAGGTGGGGGGAGGAAAAGGACACAATAGGGGAAAGTGTGTGTGAGACAAAGTGGTATTTGTGATTCTCTTTTGCACCCTTTCCCTTCAACATTTGTTGTTATAAGTTATTGTGACATTTTTTGAACTTTCATTCTCTTTTCACAGTTGAGCTCACTATTAAAGTAAATTCATAAGCCCAGTTATTATAATAACAGTCTACATTAGATACTAATTTATGAGTAAAACTACTCCCCATTGTAAAATTTTATGATAATCTGACCTTTAATATACACTCACTTTTGGGTAGTTTAAGGCAGCCTGTGACTCAGTGCTGCTGAACCAGTTCTTAAAACAGCAAGTTTTTCCAGTGTAGACAGGCCTCTTGTGGATCCTTTCAGCTTTGTGAGTTTTGTGCTGTAAGGCCTATCAGCCTGCTTGGCCTGGAAGGGAAGGGGCAGATCTTTGTGAGAGAGGAGAGTTGCGTTAGGGACAGGTTAGTTCTTGGTTATTGTTCTGTCACTTATTTGTGTAACAGTTGCACAACCCCAACTGAGATCAGGGACTCCTTGTGCTAGGCCCTGTACAAACTCAGAGCGAGGAGCAGTCCTTGTTTCTTGTATTTTTCACTTCTGTCATTGTCTCCAAGAGCAAAGAATAGGCACTTCTTTTTTGCACACATTGATAGAAAATTCAATAAATAAATGGAAACCATGACTGCATCCTCTTCTTGAAGCAACCTGATTACTGTCTCCTCATCTTGGAGAAGTCCTAAGGAGGATATCCTCTTTCCCCATCCACTCCAAAGTGTTTCTTGTCTGATCAAGAAATGCACCAAAACAGGAAGCTGAAGTGATTTCATAATTAATTGTTGCAAAACTGTGTGGCTTTTAATATTGGATAAGCAAAATTTGAATTGTCCCCTGGAAGGGCTTGTTTAATTAGACACCCGATTGGTAGTGTGGATGTTTGACTTATTACTGCCTGGAGAGGACTGAATGATGAATGGAAATCACTTTTAATGTAAATTAGCTCATACCCTCACTAAATCAGTTTTTAACCAATACAGATGGTACTTAACTGACTATATGGATGGCACATGTTCATTTTTATTATAACAAGTCTCATGAGAGTGGTTCAATAAACTAGGAAAGTTGCTGTAGGCAGGACATTTTTCACACCTTGCTTTCTAATGCCTCTAATCTGCAATAGAAATTATTCATCATGAAGAGCTTAATGACTGTTTTGTGCATAAAAGTCATAAGATAAAAGATTGATTGAGACTGGTCAGTGACATTTATATATAGTATTGATAAATACACATACTTGCATTGTCTTAGTGCATTTTCTTTTCGCCTCTGGTAAGCTTGATATTAAAAAAAAAAAAAAA